>CM035415.1:167776250-167856250 GCA_020310875.1 Ceratopteris richardii
CCACCTTCTCGTGCTATTTCTTGCATGAACACGAAAAAAGGACACTCCCTTCCAGTAGAATGAACAGATGTCCCCAGACGACTCAAATTCTTGCCATAGATAGCCCTCGTGAGAGCGAGCTTGAAAGTAGATACTGAGTCATTAAGAAAAACTGCGCTCTTCTCTCTGTAGCTGATCAATAAAACTTCTGGGTCCTCTTTGAGAGCTTCGATGTCTGCTTCTCACTCCTCTGTTCTAATCTCCAGCAAGGCGTCCATTTCTTGTTCCTCTTCTTTCTTATCAGTCCGTCGCACACCTCTCCTCCCCGCGAGCGATCTTCTCCTTTTTCCTCCCCCTTTTCCGCATGAGATTCCCCCCCTTTTAGCACCACCCCCCTTTTTGGCTATCGTGCTACAGGAGCTAAAGCTGCACCCCCCCTTTTTTGTCAGATCTGCAATGGAAAACAAAATGCAATGGAGTCTTGGCCTATTACATCTACCAAATTAAATTCATAGATATCCGATTGAAATCGTTAGCTCCCATGTTTGCAACTGCACCGGTGAAAAACTTTGTCTGCTCAAAAACTGGAAGGAGCTTCCCACGGCAAAAGGTTGAAGAGTCCATATTGTACTCCCCAAAATCGAGGGCTTTCATGTTGTATTTCTGTCATAATAGTCTCCAAGAAAAGCTGTCATTTTTAGTCTCCATGTCATATGTAGCTTAAAACCCGTAGGGAGCCCCCTGAACCTTCAAAATGCATCAGCTTAACACAAGTAATTGCATCTTGAACATGCTCGTATTCTCCATAACGTGCAATCAAACATCTTCCCCTACCAAATAGCAACACATTAGTGCCTAAAAACCAATCATTTCTTGAGCTAACATACTCCACTCTTCTACTTGCGAAGTCGTCCTCGACGAGCCAAATTGTTCCTGCAATCCTGCAACCCACATAGTCATCCAAACATTTCCATAGATTAAATTACCTGTTCCATCCTTCTCCTAACGAGGTACCTGCAATCATACACTCAAAGTCTATTAGTATCAAAATCAATCACATTACGTACCAATCTCATATACTTTCTTGCATCTTCATCTGTTGTGTCTTTCGCATCTGCAAACTCATCAAAAGCATTAGACCACTTTTAATCCAAACACAAATGTACATCAGAACAACAGGAACCAACATATCATGAATCAGCATCACACATGCATGTTTGACATCCTCTTTGCAGACACCATGTACTCATGCAAGCAGAAAGCATCCCCACATCCCCTTCTCAACACTCTTCTTGACTATTTGTTCAACACGTCACGAATCTTTTTTCCACATGCATTCTCAATACACTTTTCACACACATAGATAATCAAAACCATTCCCCACTTCCGTTTTCGATACTCATTCCAGCCACAAGCTTTCTTGAATCTTTTTCTCATCTCTAACCGGGTTCTCTCGCGCATTCTTCATTCCGCTTCTTCCTAGGGTTTCCACTACCCGCTTTCCTTTTCATGGACTCTTTGTTGTTTTTTTTTCATTTTCCAACTAAATTCCATGCTAGCTCACCGCCACACCACTCTAACTTGATGAATACACGACAAGGACCACTCAAGCCTAACATGAGCTCACATCGACAGGACCAGTCATCATCAACGCGATTCAGGAATTCTCAAGCAATTGCACAACCTAAGAGCCAAAATGAGCACCTCCCAAAAGTTTGCAGACAAACAAAGTAACTAGCACGCTTAGATCTCTCAAGTCAAAGTCTTCCACAGACACATCGCAGCCAAAATCCTAGCCGAGCTTAAGCTTCGATTCGACATACCTCATCGGGAGTCCACACATTCCAAGCTCCCCACAAACACAGACACATATTCCCATCCGAGCATCATGCTCTCTCACCTATCTTTTGTTTCCCCTCGAGCGAGGATTTTTTCTCATTCATTTTTTTTTTCCACATTTTTCTCTTCTTTTTTCACCATTTTTTTTCACATATTTACCCACACTCGTCGGCCTACGCTGAAGCTGGATGCGACTCGTGGACTCGACCACCCGGTCGAGTTTGTTCCACCCATCTACCAACCCAACGCAGTGTGCGACACACAGACAGCTAGCCCTATGCGAAACCGACGTCGGTTCGTGGCTTTGACCACCCCGCCAAAGTGGGTCCACCCACCTATTGGCCCACATAGGTGCGTAGCCACATGCACACATACAAACATATATATTTTTTTCATTCTTTTTTTCATTCCCGCATCTCGAGAATTAGGAGACAAAAGAAAGGACCTTTTGCCAACCATCCCGATCACGACACACACATATATAAACTCCCTATGGACATCCCGATGAGACACCTCTCCTCTCTGCTGCTACTCAAGCCAAAATCCGACCACTAATGCCATGGTCAACTTTTTCTCTCGAGATCCGCACACACTAACTACCTTGTCGACTTGAGAACCCCGAAAAATGCCACTTCATTCCTAAGCGTACAACAGACTTGGTCTGTCCATCCTCACATCTCTGACTCGCAATCCGCAAAGCAAACCCAGCTAGTCAAACTCAAACCGTCCTCACCGACATCCATCTCCGCGTCTATTTTTTCATCTCCAACCTCTACCTCGTAGAGATTCCACCTGACCTGATAGATGACCCGAAAAACTACCATTGGCCGTTGTACTTCTTAGTGCCTCAAGCCTCGCCGCTAGGTCTCTTAATCCTTGTTTGTTGTGCTCAATATCACTGTGATAGTGGAACAGGTCAGAGTCAATGCTTCGGAACCGATTCCATATTTGCTCCATTTCTTTATCCTCTCTCATCCTTTTTGCAGCTCCGAGGGGAATATCCTCCCTCTTCTCAACTCGAACGGTCAACTTCTCGACTTCCTTTCTAATCGATCTTTCCTCCCAAATCCTACTCATATTTTCTTCATCCAAATCATCTACTTTTTTCGACAACTCATTCTTCATCTCTTCTAACTCTTCTCCGAATGCCCTTGTTGGCATACAAGTCAGATGAAGAGCATAGTAGCGCAATGGAGCAATCATTTTTTCCATGGACCATTTACAACTCAAGTGATTTTAATCACTACACAAACATTGTAAATTCCATTTTTGGTAGAATAGACTCCATTTTGTGCAAGCCGAGGAGTCCTCGAGCTTGAGGAGTATTAGAACTAGCTACATATCAATTTTCATAATTTTTAGACTCAGTTTGAGCCCTCAAATAGGCTCTAGAACCTAATTTTTAACTAGGCCGGACACTAGGTCTAGACAAGACCAAAGCTAGTTAGAAAACTATAAAAAGAGCTAGAGAGCTCATTTTTGGGGTTAGATTGTTTGTGAATTGAGTTTATGTAAGAGACTTTTTGACTAATGCAAAGAACTCCATCGTTCCTCTCCTTGTTCTTGCCTTGTGTGCGTGTGTGTGTATGTGTGTGCATGCTTGTGTGCTTCTCACTCACACACTTGTGCCTTCACTTGCTAATAGTCTTCATACTAGTCCTCACGTCTCCACGGATTGACAATTATGAGGTGAATCTTCTCACGTTGGTACTCACCATTGTGCTAGAGTGACACCAAATTTGGCACCGTTGCCGGGGAGAGAGCTTCGAGGACGAGCGTGTGATGGTAAGACATCGAGTTGAGACATTGGAGTTATAGGTAATATCTTTCCTTTTCTTTATTTTTCTTCATTTTTTCCTTACTTTCGCATCACCATCATCACCATCATCATCCCCACCATCTCCCACCTCCATCTCCATCTCCACAAAAATTTCAGTTTTTTGGTCATATTACACTCCCCACCTCAATTCCCTCATTTCATTGTGAGAGAGAGCGAGAGAGAGCTTGCATGCTATCTGTTTTTGGTGTGTTTTTGAGCTTTTGTTGCAGGAACTAGCTGTACCATCATCTCCAACAGCTTGCGCAGGTACGACAGACTCTGAACAGGTCCCGGGACGACGACCTCTGTCTGTCGCGACAGACAGAAAAACTTAATATTTTGTGAATGCGTGTTTGGCACGGTAACCTACACCATTAGAGCACTCCAAATCACTAGAATTTTCTCAAAAATTTGCGTTTTTTCAGTCTATCGCGACAAACACCATCTATCGCGACAGACACCGTCTATCGCGACAGACCAAATTCCACGACAGATCCAGTCTATCGCGACAGACACCGTCTATCGCGACAGACCAAAACCACGACAGACGATAGACACCGTCTATCGCGATAGACACCATCTATCGTGACAGACCACTCTATCGCGATAGACACCGTCTATCGCGACAGACCACTGTATCACGACAGACACCGTCTATCGCGACAGACCACTCTATCGCGACATACACCGTCTATCGCGAAAGACACCGTCTATCGCGACAGACCGTCTATCGCGACAGACACCATCTATCGCGATAGACCACTCTATCGCGACAGACACCGTCTATCGCGACAGACACTGTCTATCGCAATAGACCACTCTATCGCGACAGACACCGTCTATTGCGACAGACAGCCCCCCACGACAGTTTGTGTCTATCGCGACAGACACCGTCTATCGCGATAGACAGACATTTTCGGCAAAAATTAAGGGGTAAATTTTTTGGAAATTTAGGCTAACTTTTGGGCATATTTGCACTCTCAAATACTCACACACTTGCAAAGGCCTTAGAAAAATGCATTAAAACTCCTGAAAGGTTCTGTTTGTCTGTTTAACCCCCTAAACCCTGAACGGTCATAACTTTTTCATACGAAATCCATTTTTTGAGCTCTAGGGCTTGTCGGAAAGCTCATGGCATATACTACACGCCCTCAACTGTTTTTTATAAGAATAATGCGTTGATTTTCAGATAGGATATTTGGAAGTTGACACACTGAGGGGTAGGAACACCGAGGGAGCTCTAGAGGAAATTTTTAGCAATACAAAAGGGGGAACAAGGGTCATTAAAAAAGTGTCTGAAATAAATTGTCTGTCAATTGAAGGATCAAATTGAAGCTAAACTTGGGATTCTTACAGGATCATCCAGAGCTCTTGGAGAAAGCAAAGTAAGTGCCAGGGCGAACAAGCTTGGGAACGTGCTTCTTGGGTAGACCAGCATCGCCAGGAGGAGCGACTTGAGGTTGGAACATCACTTAACCCCCTCAGTCTATTCTTAGCATAGGCTAAGTGCGAGTAGTTGTTCTGATTGACTAGGGGTACGATAGGAACACTCAAGTTTGAAGAGCCCTTAATTTCTCAAGTGCAAGGGTAGGCTAAATTGTAGTCAAGGGATAACTTAAAGGAAAAGAACTTAAACTAAGCGGACGCAGAACATCAAGTACGACACACGAAAGTGCTCCTGATGACGCTTAATTAAAAACAAGAAAACACATCCAAAGGAACTTAAAAGGAACAAGTGACTGGTACCAAAGAATCAGCAACGTACAAAGGGCATATGAACCTTAGGTCAGGTAGACACCTAGGGAGAGACAGACAAAGTCTTAGATCTTCAGAGGCTAGTGTCAATCATACTGCTAGGTCTTGGGCCCAGCAGTTGAGCCATCATTCGTATTACCCTAGTTCTGAGACTAGCGAGTCTAAGATGTCCCACGGTATGGAGAGACCTACAGGAAGTTCTGGGGTGCCATATTTACATAGGGTGGAAGGCCCTTACAAGATGCAACTCGAGTACCTTAGGAACAACCGATTAGGTGCTAGCATCCATGAGGACGGCCTAGGAAGAGGGGTGGTCCAGATTAAAAACCCTGACCAATCCATTGGACTAGAGCGCCCAACTGTCAAGTTTGAAAATGGAGCATACTTGGACAAGGAAGGGACAATATATGTAGTCACCAGTCATTCCGATAGGACAGATGAATTTGGGAATGTGGTCCCGGAAACGGACTTAGGTGACCTAGAGCAAGGAAACATGGGCGAAGAACCTAGAACCCCCCGAGGCAAATCTGTTCTCACGAGGATTATCACACCAGAGTGGGTTCCCCAAGATAATAAGAGCATAGATCTCCTCTTGAACCGAGAGACGGAAGAAGCCTTTTGGAGATATAGACCTCATCAGCCGAGTGAGGTAGGAACAATCATGATATATGAGTTCAAAGATCCTGATATTCCAGGAAGAGTGACCTACTTGGATCACTCTTCAGAGAGGATCTTTGGGGTTACAGAAAATGATAGGCATGCTTACACTTGGAAAGGAGAATTTATCTTCCCCCAACCAAGATCGAATGTGGCCTTTGGTCTCCAAGGAGCTGGAACATCTCAAGCTCATGGGACTCAAAGAGAAAGGAGTCGAGAGAGACCTGAGGTAAGCTTTGCCAACTCTTGGGGAAGAGAAAGAACGAGAACGGAAACAAATAGAGGGGAACCTGAGGGACATAGAGCCCCAGGGAACCGAAGAAATGCCGATGATTTCCCTTTGCCAAGATCGAGAGAGCACACGAGGACCTTGAGACCGACCCAGCTAGTTAAGTCCATGAAAAACTACTTCGATAGCACTGGAGACCCCTACGATCATGTAGCTAAGTTTAAGCAAGTCTTGAGAGCTGAACAAGTTGAAGACCTGTTCATGTAGTACAATGCCTTTGGTTTAACCCTTAGGAACATCACCCTGACATGGTTTCAACCACTAAACGAGAGGCAGTTTAGAAGCATAGATCAACTTTTAGAGGCATTCATTATCGAATTCTCTAAAAGTGGCATAAGGCATAATACTTCCTCATTGATATACAGCTTCAAGTAGACCCCGCAAGAGACTGTGAGACTTGCAGGAAGAAGATTTAGGAAATATCTTGAGAGATGTCCTGGTCCTGAGTTACCCACGGTCGCTAAGCAAGTGGCTTTATTCTTGGATGGATTGCTAAGTACCAAATTGAGATCATATGTGTACTTGAAGGACCCCCGGACTATAGAAGAATGTGTACGCATGTGCATCGATATTGAGGATAACCTAGGGGAGGAGTTAGAGCTTTCCAAAATCTACAAAGATTCAGATAGTACCTCTAGCCTCTCTTCCTCACAATCCACATCAATTGAGGAACTTGCGGAAAAAGTAGCTCAAAAACTAGGTGTCTCTAGTAAACAAATTCCTAGATTTGCCCCAGTAAAGAGGTGCTATACTTGCGGTGGTGACCATATGGCAAACGCATGTCCCATCACGGCTCAACCCCAAGTGAATCCTAGCAGCCAATATTGCACCATAGAGCAAAGGTACACAAATCACTCAGCACAGGACTGCCCATACAATAAGCAAGCGGTTAGGCAAACCTACCCTCAGCCATACCCTCAACAAGGCAGATACCAGGGTCAATATTCACCATAACAGTATACTAGGCCTCAACAAAATTACCAACCGCAATATCAGGCCCAACTGAGACCCTAGCCAGTGCTAGCACAGCAACCACCTGCTCCTACTAATGTGATTCCAGTAAAGTATGCTGCTGCAGAAGAAAACCTGAATAGAGCTATAGTCCCAGTAACACCATTAATCTCAGAAAGTGATCCCAGTGACCATAGCTTTGATTCTACACATGTTGATAGTCCCCAGGCTTACTACATGCAGTCTCCTGAACATGGTGAGTCTTACTACAGTGAGGAACCGAGTGAACCTATTTGGGAGACAGAGTATGCGAATGTCATGTACGTGAACCCCAACCCTAGACCTCAATCTAGGCAGGTAAGACCTCCATTTCCTAGAGGGCCATGCTACAGATGTCAGGGAGATCATCTCATTCGTGATTGTCCCTTGCCTCCACCTACACAACCCCAATCAGTGACAATCCAGGGCTATTGCCAGGAGTGTGGAAAGGAGCATCTCTTACGAGACTGCCCAAAGAATCCTAATAATATGCCAAAAATCACTCCTATCAATGTGATTGGCTTAGTGGTAGACTCCACAGGAAGTGTGACTTCCACAGCCCCAGTACAAGTCATCACGAGAGCCCAAACACTTACGCAAAACCAAGACTCAGGCCAGGAAAAGAATGCGGAGGTTAGTGAGACTGAGAGCCATAATAAGAAGAGGACAAGAGCTTGAAGAGATAGCCGTGAACGTATGAAAATGCAATGGACAAGAAAGATGAGCGAACTTGAGGAAAGCCTACGAGAAACCAAAGCCAAAATCATAGAAATCACATCTCAAACGCACTCTCACACATCCCCGCCACTACCATCCCCTTCACCCTCCATTCCTCCACCCACCAATCCACCACACGTAACCCAACCACCACCCCGAGTAGGATCAGTCTTAGCCGATCCCACTCCTGAAGATCTAGACATGATGCTTAAAGCATATCAAGCCAGAATTCAAGAAGGGCCCAATGTAACAGATCTTGAGAAATGTTACCCTAGAGCCGATCTAGAGATAGAGTGAACAAAGCTTTGTGCTAAAATGGTCGAATTGGCGCAAGCCATGTTTGAAGCCAGTCGTTTGTTCAATGGCTCTCACCCCATCAGAACACCATTGCACTTTGATGGTCTATTGGATAGATTGGAGGGGTTACTTGCAAAGTCTGGAAAAGGAGCCACCTCCTAGGCTAAGGAGAGGGCAAGTGATAGAATAAGCATTCCTCCCAAGGAAGCTTATGTGCCTAACACTGAACCAGACACCTCTTCTTCTATGAATCAATACACACCAGAATTCTTGCGAGAGATTCAAGAAGAGAAATGGGCTAAAGAGAGTGAAGTTCCTCCTCCCATTGAACTTGTGGATGACACACACGATCAATTCCCACAAGACCTTCCTTCCATTTATGGAGAGCAGGAGAGTGCCCAATCTCAAGAAAGATTAGAACTACTCCATTTCACAGGCCCATGGGAAGCAAAGTCCACTTGTATGAGAGCACCTACAGTCATGGTAAGAAACGAAGATTCAGTCATACCTAGGAACACGGAGGTAGTGAAGAAAACCAAAGTGCAGTGCAATCTCACTTTGGAAGAGCTGCTCAAGGTTAGAACAGAAGTGTGGAAACATGTAGCCAATCAAGTGCCCGAAGTAGCAAAACCACATTCCCAGGTAGGATCTCAAAGAACAGTGCCAGAAATACCCTTGGACAAGATAGGAGACATGAGCGAGGGAGAAGAAGGAAACACCTATCTCCCCATCACTCATCAGGGCTACACAACTAGGGCCATTTTGGACTCAGGTGCAGGAGTTGCAATTGTTACCACGTCCTTATGGAAACGATGGGGTAAGCCAGCTCTCAGGCCAACGAGAATGAAATTGCAGATGGCCGACGGGCACATAGAAAGACCCTTAGGACTACTAGAGGGGATAACTCTCACTACTTGTGGTGTAGAGTTTGAGCACACATTTGCTATCTGTGACTTTAGCAAAAATCACGGCTGGGCAGAAATTCTAGCAACAATGGATGTAGCCATCAATGAAGAACAATGGACACCCCACTGTGATGAGGATGGCTATGACATTTCAGTCTTCTCCATAGAGCCCATCATGGGAGAGGCAGTTCTAGAAGAGTGCGAACCTAGCCCTGATGCATTTGAGGATGCGAGTGACTCCGATCTAGAGTCAATTATTGGACCCACCTTTTGCATCAGATGAAGAATACTTCTATGAAGTGGAATTTCAACCCCAGAGGCACGGAGAGCTTACAAACGATGTAAGGCTAGCCACACATGTAACCCCTAAGGAAGAAGGAAAGAAAAGGAAGTAGAAAGAAGTCACACCAGAAGAGGAAGAATCTTTGTTTGAGGTCCCAGAAAATTTTAAGAAGTATGAGATAGACGACAGGAGAGTCATGATTAGAATGCCTAAACGAGAGGCGCAATCGGGGGAGGCCTATGATAACAAAGAAACCACCAAGAAAATAGTGGTAGCCATAGAAGAAGGGGAAGAGAGATGCACGTACATAGGCCATGACCTGACAGAAGAGGAAGAACAAGAGCTAATAGCCTTGCTAAGAGAATACAGAGATGTATTCGCTTGGAGTTACAAGGATTTGAAAGGAGTGGACCCGGACATATGCTCACATACGATTCCCATGACTACAGAGGCCAGACCCTCAAAACAAAAGCCATACACATACAATTGACAACTATGCTGCCAAGATCAAAGAAGAGATAGACCGCTTGGTTGAAGCTGGATTTATCTATGAAATTGAGCACACTGAATGGGTATCCCCCATTGTAGTGGTGCCCAAAAAGAATGGTAAATTACGTGTATGCATTAACTTGAAGAAGGTTAACGCAGCCACTATCAGGGATAGTTATCCGCTTCCTATCACCGAGCATTTATTAGAAAGGGTAGCCGGCAAGGAAGTGTACAGCTTCCTAGATGGGTTCTCTGGCTACAATCAAGTAGCCATTGCACCAGAAGATCAGCATAAGATGGCTTTTGCCACAGAGTGGGGCATATTCGCTTTTAGGGTAATGCCATTCGGGCTTACCAATGCTCCCGCAACCTTCCATAGATTGATGTGCCATGTGTTTAAAGAGTTCCTGAGGAAGAATTTGGAAGTCTATGTTGATGATCTATGTGCTCATTCCAACATTAGACAAACACATATACCTGAACTCAGGCAAATCTTTGACAAGTGTAGAGAGTATCAAGTCTGCCTGAACCCAGAAAAGTGTGTTTTCATGGTCAGGCAAGGCAAGATTTTAGGACACATAGTGTCAAAGAACGGCATCTCCACTGACGAAGAGAAGGTGAGGGCTATTGCAGAACTACCTAGGCCAAAGAATGTCAAGGAAGTGCAAGCTTTCATGGGGCATTGTGGTTATTACCGACGTTTCATTCACATGTATGCCATCATTGCAAAGCCTCTGTACGGACTTCTGACAAACTTTGAGTGGACTGAGGAATGTGAGAACTCTTTCAATGAGCTCAAACGGCGATTATGCTCAGCACCAATCTTGACTACACCAGATTGGAATAATCCCTTCCATGTGCATGTGGATGCATCCAATTATGCCATTGGATGTGTGCTTGCACAACCTACTGGTGAAGGTAATATGGATCTTCCCATTGCCTATGCGAGTAGACAGTTGAATGCAGCTGAGCGAAACTATTCCACTACCGAACGAGAAGGGTTGGGCATGGTGTATGCGGTTAAAAAGTTTTGACATTATTTGCTTGCAAATAAGTTTAAATTTTTTACTGATCATCAAGCTCTACTATACTTGGTAAACAAGCCATGCAACACAGGTAGATTGGTGAGATGGTTCCTCTTACTAATGGAATATGACTTTGAGGTAGTGGTGAGAAAAGGCAAGACTCATTTGAGAGCAGATCATCTCTCTAGGCTCACATTCGGAGAAGCCCCACAAGGAGTATCGGATGATCTTCCTGATGCTTACTTGTTTAATTTGGAAGTAATACCTCAATGGGCTAAGCCATTAGTGCCAGTATTGACATACGGGCCTAACCACCCAGTAATAAACACTCAAGGTAGAGAGGTAGTAAAAGCCCAGAAGTACCATATCATGGCAGGAAGCATGTACAAATAGACAGATCAAGGGATCTTGGCTTGTTGTGTAGAAGAGGACGAGTACACTAAATGGTTGCATTTAGCACATGTAGGTGCATTAGAGCAACACTACTCAAAGCAACGAACCTTACAGACACTAAGGAGACTCGGAGTGCATTGGCCGACTATGGAGGCTGATGTCCAAAAGTTGTGCAAGGAATGTCCAATCTGCTGCACTAAACCACCTGTGGAACATGCCACTCTTTATCAAGTGTCCATAGTGCCAGATTGGAGTGAACCACTAGTATCCTTCTTAAGGACAAAAACATTCTCTCCAGACATGACTCTGGCTAGGCAAAGGAGTTTAGAACAAGAAGCCCAAGATTATTCACTCATTGGTGATAATCTATACAAGCGTGGTAAAGATGGTTACCTGAGACTATGTGTCCATGAGAGTGAATATCTCAAAATCTTGGATACTGCTCACCAAGGTGTAGCAGGGGGACACTTTGGACCAGATCGGGTAATCAAGGCAATACTATTTGCGGGCTTTTGGTGGCCAACCCTTCACATGGATGCACATACCTATGTGAAACGGTGTGATGTTTGTCAGAGAACTCAGTACCCTATACGCAAAGATGAGATGCCACTGAAGCCTATGATGGGCGGACGTGCGTTCTCTAAATGGGGAATATACTTTGTTGGTCCTATTAATCCCCCAGCTAAGGGTTCACATGCTGAGTATATCATCGTGGCCACAGACTATCTAACCAAGTGGGTAGAAGTGAAAGCTACTACAAAAAATGATGCTCAAACAACAACAAAGTTCTTATTTGAAAATGTATTCACGAGGTACGGATTGCCAATAGAGTTGGTGAGTGATAGAGGCACACACTTCTTGAATGAAGTAATTGAAAACCTTCTCCAAGAATTCTTGGTGATACATAAGAAATCGGCCCCCTATCATCCACAAGCTAATGGCCAGGCGGAGAGCACTAATAAGATCTTATGCAATGTGCTGACTAAACTAGTGGACAATAAACGCTCTGATTGGGACAAACAGCTACACCATGCTGTTTGGGCATACCGAGTAGCCTATAAAATGGTACTCCAAGCCACGCCCTTTCAGATGGTGTTCGGCCAAAATGCAGTGCTACCACTAGACTTTTTGATACCTACGTTGAAAGTAGCACAAGAGCATGACTGGACAGGCCACGAGTTGTCCTCTAGAGTCTTCGATCTTGAACGATTAGGTGAAACACGATTGAGGGCTGTAGCAGGAATTTATGCAGCCAAGAAAAGGCAAAAGGCATATTTCGATGCACACGTCAAGGATAAGGGCTTGAAAGCAGGAGACCTAGTCCTAGTCTACACCTTGAAGCAACATGCACGGAAGTTAGAGAAGAGAGGTTACGGGCCAATGATTATCAATAGAATCTCCACAAGCGGCGCAGTTCAACTAGCCACTCTAGAGGGTGATATTCTACCAAGTTACATCAGTGGATGCAGAGTCAAGTTATATTAAGAACCCCTCACTGAAGAGATGCTAAATCGACTCAACACTGCCAAGAAACGTAAAGAAGAAGAGAAACGAATTAGAGAAGAAGCACAGGCAGAAGCTTTAGAACACATCCGACGAATGAAATTGAGGAGACAAGGCAGAGACCCGCCTATGCCTGACACTCAAGAATCTGTAGGCTATCCTATGGCCATGTGCGAGGCTTCAGGTGGAGGTTCCCATAGAATAATCGATCGACGACCTTTTGTAATCCTAGAAGTAGGACAAGGAAAGGGTGCAAAGACTGTAAGAGCTTTGATTGACTCAGGTGCATCCACTAGTGCTGTCAAATTGTCTTACTGCCAAGAATTGAATTTAACTGTCAATCATATAGAAGCATATCTCATAGGATTGGGAGGTGTGGAAACCCCTTGCATGGGCGAGGTGGATCTTCCCATCTCCATTCAAGACGAAGTGATGACAGTCAAAGTACTAGTGTGTCAAGATGAGGACCTCACTGAGCCTCTTGTCTTGGGTCAGGACTGGATCTATGATCATGCAGTCAACCTCAACCTAAGAAGTGGACTTCTTCAGGTATGGGTAGATCATAGCCGAATTACAGTTGAATTGGAAAATGAGGCACTCAAGGAACTAGGCAAGGCACAAACTCCTGGTCCTTCCAGGGGTGCACATGAAGTTGACAATGGTATTTTTGTCCAAAACTGTATGAGCAGAAAGAGGCTTGGTCTCAACAACGGAGCCAGGGAGAGGACGGAACTCCCTTCTTTTCCAAAGACCAGAAGATTGCAACAACCAACGGCAGATCAAATACAGAAGAAGCAGAACACCACCGATACTGGATGCCAAAAAAAGGAGCAAAGCAGATTGTTTCAGCCATGGAAACAAGTATGGAGGCGAAAAGGCGAATACCCTGTTCAGACCAGGCCGACCCCACGGCCAAAACCTCTTATTAGTAGTCAACAACACGACACTAATAAGAAGTCCTTCATTAATCCTTCTGCGAAAGTGAAGTCTATTTGGGTACCCAAGAAGTCAATGAAGGCCAGCCCACAATCACGAAAAATCTGGGTGCCTAAGGCTTGCTTGCGGGCTCAAATAGCTACACCAAGGCCACAACCGGTACAACATGTTTCACTCACTCGAACATCTGAGGCACAGTCTTACACATCACACACGGACACATATTCTTCCATGCGCAAAAGTAGAATCACTCTTAAATGGGTCCCTAAAAAGCCTCATTCTCAAGCAGATACCCCTATCCAACTCTTCAGAGCTTCCACAAAATCAAGATCAAAGCCCATCCACTGCATTTGGCAACCTCAAACTTGTAATAAACCCCCTGACCCCAATTGTAAATCCATGTCCATACACTAACTACGTCACTCTCACACTACTCAGCTCTTAGGTTTACCCAATGCCGAACTACACACACAAGCACCGAGCACTTCTTAACCTACTAATCTCTCCCAAACCTCATGTTAATGTTGTAATGGGGACAAAAACGATTCTATCTTGTCCTTTACAATGTTAACACATGTTTCTATATTCTCACAGAATCAGGAGGCAAGAAGTAACATGGCAGAAGCGAAAGGTCCGAGTTCACAAGTAGGAATACTTACTGCAGGAATCGATGTGGATAGTCTACCTGTGGATGTGCCACCAACTGAACGACCTGTTGAGCTGCAACACCTTCAGCAGATTCCGGTACCGGATCCACCCACAAGGATCACAGAAAGAGTCCATGCCAATTCTCATTGGTTCAATGGCATGCCAGGTCCATTAGGAGAGGCCAAGTATATATGGGAGTCTAAGTGCGAGTATGATAGATCATGGGTTCGATTCCAATTTTTCTCCAAGGAGTTTGAGACTCTACAGAACATAGAGGATCTCCAGAACATATGGCAACGTGCAGGGCTAGCAGAATACTTTGAAGCACCACTACCTAAACCGGATCTCCTCCGATGCTATTATTTGATCTCCACATTACAAGCTAATGAAGAAAAGGACAAACTAGGATCATTTGTTCTTCCTTCCTTGCTGGGCAACAACGAGTTAAAAAGGTTTGAACTTACCTTGGAGTTGGTGAGCTCTGCTTTGAATATGCACGACACACATGTACCTTCTGAGAAGGATGCTCTCGTTCCTACTAACATGAAGGATAGGAAACTACTGAAGCTTAAAGACATGGCAGCACTCACACTAAACGTGTCCATCCCTCTCCGTATGTGCATGCAACATTTTGCTTTCCCCGGCCAAGACCGCTTCACACAACCACACAAAAGAATCTGGTTCGCTCTCTATTTAGCGGAGACATGTGCGTTACCAATTAAGCTGCCTGTATGGATTATAGATCAATTATATGAAGCAAATAAAAGGTCTTCTAGGAAATTAGTGGTGAACGGTTGCTGTGCAATCACACGCATTATTTACCGGTGCCTAGCATACGATGTTCCCATTGAACGTGCCTTAACTTGGGCACAATTACAAATGTTCAAGAAGCTCAAGACGTCCACACATCAATCCAAGCGCATGAGGGGTGCCATCCCTTGTGTCCAGACAAGGGAAGTTCTGACTACTCCTGAAGTATCGCCACGAGGGGAGGCCACTGTACCTCCCTTTACCATTAGGATACCCAGGTCAAGATCTGAAACTACGACACAAGCTACCCCCTTCAACTCCTCCTGCTCCATCTGAATTTGAATTTGCTACAACTGGAGATGCTGAAGGAATGGATCCCCAGGACTTCGAAGCATTCTTACAAAGTACACAATTCTCTGATGTAAAGTTTTATTCAGATGCAGAAGAACAAGGCACATCTTCACAAAGAAGAAGAAAATCTATAGACCGCCGCCATGTACATTGGAGTGACACTCAGCAAGGTCAACAACAAGGACACCTAGAAGAAGAAGGAGCATATGAAGAGGAGACCACTGAAGCCCCAGCCTATACAACCGAACTCCGAAGGCTGTATCAAATCATGGAACGAGTGCGATCGCAACAACTGCTCACCGAACAGAGCAGTAGAGTACTCATGACTCAGCTGTTGGAAGACGCAGGAGTTGATTCAGAATATAGTGAAGGTCTCTTATTGATGGCAGAAACATATGGGGTAGTAGAAGCAGTGCGGACTGCCATTAGGAGGTCTCCAGTTCAATATGATCCACGAAGATTCCAGACACGACCACGGCCGGGTAAGAATATCCAGATCCCCATTACAACGGCAGAAGGTCCAATTATTACATCCGAACCCATGGGGAGAACCTCCCAAGCAACAGAAACTGCTAGCCAAGAGCACCCAGTCACCCGTGAGGAATCCACCGAGCCACTACCACCCACACGCCCACCATCGCCTCCTAGAGCAGAAACCGTGGAAATCACCTCGACCACTCAACCCACCGAACAAACCTTCATCTTCCGTACTCCCATCTCTAGTTCAACCCTATTCTCCACCTCTGATAACCCAATCTATGAAGCAACCACCATTACTACACAATCCACCGAATCGCTCATAGAGCCTGCCCTAGGACGACCATCCCCCATGCCCTCAGCCATAGGTCATCCTGACCCTAGATCCATATTCATGGGTTTCCCTGCTACCACGCAACCCTTCATGCCCTCCTCAACTCTATGACCTCGACCCCCAACCTCCATCTCTCCACTTCTCCAATCCCTCCATAACTTCCTTGCTAGAACTTTTCAACCCAGGTCTCAACCATTTCCTTTATTTTCAGCTCTCCACCCCACTTCTCATCTATTCACCACTTTTACACACACACCACCTACCATTCCAATGTATATGGTAGACCCCACACTCGCACCCACTCCTGAAAGTATGGACATTTCACCACCCACGGCACCTCCCCCTCCCCCCACGCTTCCACCTCCTCCCATTCCCCCTCCACCAATTTCACCCACACACACGTCTTCAATAGACACATCATTCACTCTTCCCCTTCCCCAATTCCCTTCCCATGCATCTTCCATTGTAAACACCCCCCCCTCATCTATAGGCAATGCATTGGACACCATGCTAGCTTGTATATCAAACTTAAGGACATATTACAATCAGCTCCAGCCTGCAAGAGCACTCGGAGACACTACAACACCGCCTTGCTGCACTAGAAGAGGAAAATGCTTGCCTCCACACACAATTCCAAACTCTCCAAGAGGCTCATAGCATATTGGAGGTACAGTTACAGAACACAGATCAGGAAGCAATACAAGCGGTAGAAGGTCATCTACGGACACAGCTGGAACGCAATTCAAAGCTTCAACGAAATATGGCCCTACTCAAGCGACATCTTGCTGTTGCTCATGAAGAGAATCGACGCCTGCAATTACAAAATCAGGAAAACCTAGAAGCAGCTATCGAAAGCACACTTGGGGCACCCATCAGCCCATCAAAGTTTCAAGCAGTGACCCCCGACAATATCAAGATCATATTGGAAGACTATGCCATGCTGCTTGAAGCACATGACCAGCTATCAGAGGAACTGGGTCAACTGAAGCACAAACACCAAAAAGAAACAACAGCAGCCTCTCAAGCCACCTCCTCCGCAGCTTCACTTCTCACAGACTCAGAGGCCTTAAAAGATCTCCAGAAATAGGTCACCGAATTGCAAGCACGTCTACTACAATATGAGAGACCACCTTCCCCTCCAGAGGCTCCCACCGACGAAGAAGTAGTACAAATTCCTGTGGAACAAACATTTGAAGAAGAATACGACCCACAACCCTTCCCAGGAGGCCAACAAACGGAAGAAGCTCAAGACACATTCGAAGCACCACGGCCTCCATGGCTACGTCAAGTGGAGGAAATCGGGAGTTCTCACGAAGAGCGCACAGTAGTGCAAAATCAGGCCATGAGGGTCATAGAGGAAACTGTGCTACAATCTGCTTACTTCAAGAACCTGTCATCGAGACGCCTTATCCTCTCATCTGAACTCCAATACAGGCCTTATTATATTATTTTGGCTGATTATAATGCAGAAATACAGAGAGTCACGGGTAAGATTCCTACCTTTGCTACCCAATTTCAACCCGAAGAACTTCCTCCAGAGGTGCAAAAAGGCAAAATTCGTCAACCCACCTGGCGGCAGAAACTTCTAGAGACATATCCAAAAATGCTACGCACATGGAACAACGCGCCTTTACATCTCCTATACAATCCATGCTACGGTCCAGTTCCACGCCGCAGGTCTTGGAAGGCATTCAATTTCAAAGTGCAGAACAACGCGCAATGCAAGGAATGGCTAAACTACCCGTACATTGCGCCACCGTCGGTAGCGTACATGATGGGAACAATTCGACATTGGATGCCGCGATTGAAGCCCATGCCAGATGTGGCAGCTCAAATGATGCTTAAGATTTTAGATATGATGCCAGATGTGGCAGCTCAAATGATGCTTAAGATTTTAGATATCATAATTTTTAAATAGGCCGGACACTAGGTCTGGACAAGACCAAAGCTAGTTAGAAAACTATAAAAAGAGCTAGAGAGCTCATTTTTGGGGTTAGATTGTTTGTGAATTGAGCTTATGTAAGAGACTTTTTGACTAATGCAAAGAACTCCATCGTTCCTCTCCTTGTTCTTGCCTTGTGTGCGTGTGTGTGTGTATGTGTGTGCATGCTTGTGTGCTTCTCACTCACACACTTGTGCCTTCACTTGCTCATAGTCTTCATACTAGTCCTCACGTCTTCACGGATTGACAATTATGAGGTGAATCTTCTCACGTTGGTACTCACCATTGTGCTAGAGTGACAGCCCTCAACCTGTCCAACACCGCTTTCAGCTCTTCCTCCATTTTCCCTATATTTTGGTCCCCTTCTACACATTTAAGTCTCTCATCGTCTCTCTGACTCATCCACCTATCAAGCTCTCCTTTCAACCTCACATTTTCTTTTTCTACCCTTCTCACTTTCTCATCACTCTCTGCTTGGGCACTTTTCATTCTTTCTAACTCCAGGTGGAACTCCTCACATGCCTTACCCGCTTGATCACTATATCGACGGATTATGCTTTGTACCCTCTCAATTTCATGCTCCATTCGTTCGACTCTCCTCATTAGGTCATCCCTATCTCTTGAGGGCTCTTCTTTGATCATGACATGGTAGCAGTCTATCGTTACCCGACCAGTTCTAATGTCCAAGACTTCTTTTCTCATTTGCTTTCCCCTTCTAACCTCGCTTTCATGCTGAAGTGTTTGGATTTTTCTTTTCAAGTTGTTGTTTTCCCTCTTTAACTCTTTATTCTCACTTTCCACCGATCGCATTTGATTTTCCCAATTTCCTAAGACTTTTGCCATTTTCACTTGATTTTCCTCTATTCTCTCCATCTTGACCTTATCGCCATCCCGCTCCACATGCGGCCAATTGACTTGGCATTTCAAGCTCTTCACAAGTTCTACCAAGCCTCGATCCGGAGATCCAGTGTCCTTGCTCTCACTTGCTCTTGCGGTCTTTGTCGATGAAGTAACTCCGCTCTTGTCAACCTCCACATATAGAGAAGATACACACCTATCAGGTCCATTTGTTGCAACCTTTCTGACATTCACTTCTTTTGAGCTACACATGTGCTCACATAACCGCTTTTTTCCGCAGTCCTCACATGTGGGGACAAAATCCAACAGGGTGCATACGCGAGGGCAATATTTGGCTATATGCCCAATCTGCTCGCAACTCCAGCATCCCACATAATTTGATATCGGGCCAAATCGCCACCCTCGGTTCACATGATGTCTCATGGCCGACCAAAATATATCCATGTCCTATTTTGTCCAGAATTCATTTGCCTCATGTTGGTCTTCTCAAAACCATAGGCTTGCCTTTGTTGAGCCATTTCTTTAATGAAGATCTAAGCAGATTTGGGATCGACTTGGCTGTGCCACACGATTGGGGCACCAAGCAAACTCGTAGCACTCTCTATGAGATGTGCTAATCAATTCCCGGCAGACGCACCAAAATAATTAGTTCTTAAACCCAAGGAAAAATATCCATATGCAATCGGGTTTTGCTCAGATTTTTGTTTCTCAACAAGTTCCTTTTACCTCGAAACCACTGAATGCGCGTAGTTACACCCACTTTAAGATCCCTAGTAAGATCGCCAAAATGGATAAGGCCTCGCCAGATTTATGCAAATTAACGCACTTGTTTAGCTTTTGGTCCTATGCTTGGTCCTATATTTTCACCCGAGTTTAGCAAATACCCACGCTTTTGACTACTTGGAAACCCCTCTTTTCCCTCTTGGATTTCTTCCCCTTGGCCTATGCACACGGTGTTGTTTGGTTTCATGGAAAGGAGGGAGAATGAAGAAAGCTAATATTAACATAATATTATCACGCATGGGCAAGGGATAAGATGGGAAAGATTTGGCTCCGTTAGTTTAGAGAGTATTTGGGTTGTGATCTTCTAAGAAGTGTTTCTTGTGGTTTCACACAAATGCATGAACATTCTACAAGAGTTCAAGTATCTCTAGACACTTTCAAAGAGCTTCAAACCATGTTAATTTGATGGATCCTGAAATGCATTTATCCTCCGCTACAGCTTTAAGGATAAGATGAAGCTTATGATCATTTATAATATAAGGAGGAGTACCACAATAGTACATAGGTTCTCTGATATCAACAAAACCATCTTTTCTTGCATGACGGTACTTTTTGTAATTTACTCTTGACTCCTAGATTTTACGTCCAACAACTTAGATAACATTTTTCTTTTTTTGGAGATAAGCACTGCATGCATATTATGGAAGCTCAATCGACAGAAGAGTATATGAATGTACAAATCAATTGGTCAATCAGTCTTTAGAGTTTTCATGCCTCCACGCAATTTTATGAGAGACCAATAGAGAGAGACTTACTTCTGGATGAAGTTCAAAAGAGTTGCAAGAATATAATATGGGGAATTGAACCCACCATGAACCTCGAGGGTTGTCAACAATCCTATTTTGCGTTTTCCCATTTCAGACTATTTCCTTCACCTTAAATCCCATGTGCAGAAGATGAAGCTTAGTAGCACAGAAGTTGAATACCGCCCTTCTAATCCTCCTGGGAACATATTAGTTTCTTTCTGGAATGAAGCTCTTCAATTCACAGGGCTTTTCCAATTCTTGCAATGTGTTTATCCTTCTCTCTTATACAGACCTGCTTTGTCTCACCTGTTGCCGTTTCTCTAACATAGACCTGTGATAACTATGCAAAAAGAAAGATACACTTGACTCTGACAATGCCTAGAGCAAAGTATTCAGCAACCATAAAATATACATATTTTCTTCTCAGGCTTCTCAAAGTGTTCACAATTTCCAATGCAAAAATTAGTTGAAAAGAAAAATATCCTTGCTCATCAAGCCACCCGGATAAGTTTTTGATATGATTCTTGATCTGCTAAAAACATTTGGATATAGCTGGACGGATGCACTCCGTAATACTCAAAGTCATCAACCTCCATTCTACTGGCGAACTTGTCCTGGAATCCACATACCATTATAGAGACATTTCGCAAAAAGGACCTAGTCATCGTGCCAGGGTCATTGAACAGGCTCTAACGGCCACGGAAAAAGTGATTGTGAAAGCCTTTATTTTGTTCAAACCCCTCGCAATTGGTCTACTTGGATTACCTAGAGCCCACAATTATCTCGCAATGGATCCTTCCTATGTCTATTCACTAGCTCATATGTTCCCGGCAGACGCACCAAAATGATAGGGTCTTGAGCCCAAGGGAAATTGCATCTACGCGCTCGTATTTTGCTCCAGCTTCCCAAAATTACTTCAAATCACTAAATTGTATGTGAATGTACTCCCAAGTGCTTTCTTGCTCGCCTGCTCCTGTGCTACTTAATTCTCGATTCCCTTCTTTTCTCTTACTCTGGCTCTTAGCCTCTCTTTCTCCCTCTCTCTCTCTCTTCTCCACACCCGCTCACACACACACTTATCTTCCTCCTTGCTCACCTCTTTCCTGAGTTCACGCATTTATCCGCATGCTCACATACCCATACAAACATGCACTCACATTCAAACGCACTCAAACACTCACCCTCCACCCCCCATGCAAACAAGCTGATTCCCAAGAGAAGAATGAGAATCAATCCCAATTCTACACATGAATGCATGAAGCAGCAATCCATCAGCTATATGGCCCTTTTGTCTGCATTGGTGGATTACAAAGGACAAATCCTCCATGGAAGGACAGTATACCAGATTTTCATCCGAGCGAAGAACATGCATAACTGATATGAAATCTCCATCTCTATTGCAAATTCCACCCTCTGCCACGGGCAAAAGCTCAATAAAAGTTGATCTGCGCTGTACATGCATATCACGCGCTTTTAAGACAGCCAATGGCCAAGAATGAAACAACCTGTGCCTGTTCATCGATCGCTAGGATAGAGATAAGGAGAGGTGCCTCTAATATATGCGACCGCAAAGTGGAAAAATTAAAATAGGCGTTTTTGAGCACCATATCGAATATGCAAGTCAAACGACGGTATAAGCGAGCATGGAAGAATATGCGAGGTGAAAAGCTACTGAAAGACCACTCCCTGGATCATGGAATCCAGGAACATAAGTAACTGAAAATCAGTTGGTCTAATCAAGCAACGAACTCGAAAATAAATAAAAGGATATGCATCGATCAGTTTGCCGTGCGCTTGAAAATGTGGAAACTTAAAACTGATGAAGTGCGAGTAAGATGTTGGAAGTGAAACCTGACTAAGGAAACGTTATACCTCAACACTCTGCAGGTCGGACGCCGTACATGACTCATCAAGATCATACAACAGCTTGTTGTATGCAGTGTGTACAAGGACGGTGATTTCTACCAAAGATTATTAATTACATACTTCTATCCACCGAAATTGATTGTGTACCTCAACGACTTGGAAGTATGTTGACAGATGGGAGTCGCGCATGGCCCAAAAAAACCCGTGCTGAAAAACGGTGCCCATGAGCATCAGTCCATCCAAGCAAGGAGTGCCCAGGAGCACCAGCCCATTCATGCAACTGTCTAACGGGTCCTTCAAGCTCCCACATTAATGACGTAAGCTCGCTCCCTGCCTCCATGTCGAAGCAGAACAGGCCATCGCAACTCGCAGGTCAGCAGCTTCGATCCTTCTCACTCCAGACTCCATAGCCAGGCTCTCCTGTCACACTCAGTAAGTCCCCATCGTAAAGCAGAGTTCTCCCCCCCAAATACGCACACCTCGAATGCTCTCCACAGGGCCCTTTTTGCATGCGGCTCCACATAGCCCCCCCCCCTTTTCTGTTCGTCGCCAGAGATGACAACCATTCTCTCCCTTTTTCGTTTTTCCTGTCAGAGGTTGCTGCCAAAAAAACGGCCTACCCCAGCCTTAAATCACCGACAGAACATCCAAACAAATGATGGCCTCCTATTGCAAGCAAAAAAGTAGGCTATAAGGCAGCTATACGTCGGAAGGATCATCCCACTTCACATACATATCTACCAACACATTCCCAAGCATAACATTCCTTCTCAAAAGTCCAATTGCAGCAATTTTGGCATGAAACTCTTTCCCCCTTGCATGAGCTCGGAGGCTACCACAGACTTTGACAATGCTAGCAACGATAACTGCATCAGGAGAAAGACCCTCTTGCTGGGTCTGCTCAAAACACATAATGGACTTCATATAATTGCCACACTCTGCATATCCAATGACTAGAGCAGTCCATGTGACTATGTCCTGGATTGGCAATTTGTCAAACAGTTCCTGGGCTTTGGCAATATCACCACATTTTGCATACATATTTACCAACGTGTTTCCTACAAACCTATTTGTTTCAAGAAGGCCTCTCTTGAGGGCATCAGCATGCAATTTGCTTCCCTTCTGCAGGTCTTTGCTCATTGTACAATCCCTCACTTCTGCAATTAGACGTATATCATTTTTGAAAGTCCAAAAACTTTTCCTGCACACCATGTTCCTCTCTCCAACATTAAGAGTATTGTAGAATCTTTTCATATCTATGCAGCCATGGGCGTAGTATTGAACAGTCACCGAAAGGAAAAAAACCTTGCCTTCCATCCTTGAATAGAACTTAAGTTTCATTTCTACAAGCAATGACTGCACTTGACTTAATCTAGAGAGAGCAGCTCCATGCTCTCTAGGAACAGATCGTCTGATCTCGCTAGCAATCCCATCGATGCAGAAGGCTTTATTGATGGACAAATGGCAAAACACTAATGCCTTCTTGAACTTTCTCTCTTGTGTTATCAAGACCTTCTCAGAACCCTTGAGGATAAAATATCCTCCAACATCAAAAGCACAATGGCCTTTTTCAAGTGAAACCCTTTTCTCCACATCCCTGCAACCAATATCTCCGCATGCTTCTTATCAATTATCAAATTCATTCCGCAATACCTGAAATCAAACAAATTTCCTACCAAATAAAACCACATTAGGGCATAAAAATCAATGCGAAGTCGTCCTCGACGAGTCACTTTTGTTGCAATCTAATCAAAACAGCCATGAAAACATCAGTGCACAACTAGTTTGCATACCTTCCCATCGAGCCGATACTCCAACTGAACCTGCACTCATCGAAGCTATTAGTGGTAAAAAAAATCACTCATGAATACATACAAATCAGTCATTTCCAAAATGATCCAAGATCATACATATATATGCAATTCCATTTCAGCCATGCATCAATTTGCTCATACATTCCATTATGAAAAATGGTCTCAACCAAAATAATACATGCACACCTTTCACTGTTTTACACATGCAACTACCATTACAGAAAACAAAAAAGAAAATACCGAAAACAACAACAACTGAAATGAATCCAATCGGAGATGCAAAAATACCCAAAATGCATACCCCATTATTGCATCTACTATTCGCTATGTACAATCATTCCATGACTAGACGTCCCCAAAGAATCCCCATCGTCGTCCTACAAAAGCCATCGAAACTCGAGTGCAAGTCAAGACATACATCAGAATCCTAGAGTGTCCCACACACTAGAAAAACCCTCAGATAGAGCACACAAGTTCTAAAGCACTACCGTTACATTACCTCGCTAAAGCCTCATCCATAAATACATATAGAGTCTCCGTGCCTTCAAGAATGTTGATTCAAAGTAAGCTGATCTGTCGCAAGCCAACACATACCAATTACACAAGCAAATAACGTTCCCTTCCAGGCGATCATCGCCCTCTCCTCTCTTTCTCTCCCCCTCAGGAGTGGGGAATAACTTCATATGAAAATTTTGTTTTAATCATACGTTGGCCTGCATTGACACTGGATGCGATTCGTGGACCTGACCACCCGATCAGGTTGATTCCACCCATCTACCAATGCAATGCAGCGCACAACACACAAACACAAAATGATCACACATAACATATATCAGCTAGCCCATAACGAAGCTGGGTGCGGCTCGTGGTCGTGACTACCCAGCCACGATGGCTCCACCTGCCTACCAACCCGTTATGGCGCGTAGCTAAGACACAGACATATACATCCCAAGCCTATGGCGAAACTAGCTGCGGCTCGTGGTCCTAACCACCCGGCGAGGATAAATCCACCCACCTACTAGCCCACCATAGCGCATTGGTACGATCACACAACACATTTTCTTTTTCTTTTCTTTTCTTTTTCATTTTTCTTTTCATAGTAAATTAGTTCACCCAGGTCCTGAGAATTAGGGAGAGGAAGAAAGGGACTTTTCCCACTGTTCCCACCCATACATGCAAAACATATACATACTAGCCTTTGACAGATCAACCACCTCTTCACTCCATTCTCTCAATTACAGACACTACATATGTATTCATCGATTCCACTTTTCACTTGGTAGCTACATCCGGCTATGCCTCAGTCCCTCGTATACCTATCCCTAGGTGTCCTAGAATGTGAGTCCCCGGAATGTCTCATGCAGTCTCACATCGTACTCGAATCCCGACAACTTCTCTAAGGCGAGTCAGGCTCAACTTCGGGAGCTCCGTCATCACTTCCTAGCGTTAGCACGTCTGCCCAAGCCCATGTGATATCATTTTCCTCGTTAGGCATTTCCCTCGCGGGATCAAAATAATAGTATCGATCTCCCGCCCATCCTACATGTCGAGCTAGGTACTCCTCAAAACACTCAATATAAAATGCAACACCCAAATCCTGGTTTATAAAGCATACCAGCCAATGCGCTTCCTCAACATCGTATTCCGTCTCAAGGTCGTCGACATCTATATCCATGCGAGCGAACGTTTGGTCCGAGAAATATATCCTTAGCTCGTACAAGTAGAGTTGCGTAATTTGGTCTGCCATTTTGTTACTTAGGCTCTAACAGTCTTTGCATAACACAAAAAATATTAGAAGTCCAAATGCTTGAGCTAGCAAGGGAGATTATTTTTGACACACAAATCATAGCTTACATATGCGCATATATATCTAATACTATACATGTATGTACAAGGAGTCTACTTCGTCACTTCGTTTGGATCCTGTCTGGCTCTTCCAACCTAACATCACTTGAAATATGGTTTAACTCGAAGCGCGTTAACCTTCACGGGAGCATATTCTTCTCCTAAATCTTGAATTTGCATGGAACCATTGGAATTGAGTTCCACCACCTTAAACGGTCCCGCCCATCTTGTCTGTAGCTTCCCGGGGAATTTATAATACTTGCTATCATAGACTAGTACTAAATCCCCTTCTTGAATCACATAGGTTTTGAGATTTTTGTCATGTCTTTCCTTACGTCTCTTCTGAATAGCTTCCAAGCTTTGTTGTGCGATGAGCCTCTTTTCTTCCAGCTTCACCAGTTGTATGTACCTCTCCTTTAATGACTCTTCCTCGCCCAATCTGGTTTCAATGGCCACTCTTAATGTCGGCACTTCTTTTTCGATAGGAAAAATGGCTTCCTCGCCATATACTAGAGAGAACGGAGTGCTCTTTGTCGTCACTCGGTAGGATGTTCGATATGCCCACAAAGCTTCCAAAAGTCTCTCATCCCAGTCTCTCCTATGTACCGCTACTGTTTTTGTCAGAATCTGTTCAAGGATTTTGTTGGTGACCTCCACTTGTCCATTTGCCCTTGGATAATATGGAGTGCTCTTTCTATGTTTGATCTTATAGAGTTCCATCAATTCTTCGATCAATTCATTGACAAAATGTGTCCCTCTATCACTCACTATTTCCAATGGGCATCCAAATCGAGTGATAATTTGCTCATACAGAAATTTCGCTACATCAACAGCTCGGTCAGTCCTCAGAGCTTTGGCTTCCACCCACTTGGTAACATAATCAGTACAGACCAAGATATACCTATTGGATCTCCGTCGTGAGGGAGGATCAATAGGCCCCACAAAATCAATTCCCTATTTCTCAAACGGCTTAAGAGCCAACACCGGCGTAAGAGGAGCAGCATGTGATAATGTGGGTTTGCCCATTCGTTGGCATTTGTCACATTTCTTACAATATGTATACGAGTCCTTGAACAATGTTGGCCACCAATACCCTGCTAATAAAATCTTTCTTGCTGTCAATTCACCAGCAAAATGTCCACCGCAAGGTTCGTCATGCAAAGCCCGCAACACTAGATTTGCTTCTTCTTCTTCGAGACACCTCCGATAAATGCTCTCATGAACAAAATATCGATAGAGTTGCCCCCCAATGATGCTATGATGCCGCCAATGCTAACAGCTTTTGCTTTTCCCTCTTGCTTGCTCTTGGTGGGTATTTAGTTGTGCACAAGAAATTCACCAAATCGGCATACCAAGGTATTTTAGCTTCAACCTGGAATAGATGTCCATCAGGAGCATCGTCGGGCACACCAGAAATTGGCTCCTCATTAACAATTCGAGATAAATGGTCGGCCAATATATGTGCTTTGCCTGGTCTGGTTACCACTGTGAACTGAAATTCTTGGAGAAGTAGCATCCACCTCATCAGTCGTCCTGATAACTCTGGTTTATTAATGATATACTTAAGGGCTTCGTGATCCACATAAAAAGTGAAATGCTTTCCCATCAAGTAATGCCGATATTTGTTCACCGCAAAGATCATCGAGAGACATTCCTTCTCCGTAGTCGTAGAGTTCCTCTCAGTGCTATTCAAATTGCGACTTGCATAGTAAATAGGATGATCCAACTTTTTCTCGTCGGCTTGGCATAGTACTGCTCCAACTGCAGTATGAGAAGCGTCGGTATGTACATGAAATTCCTTCGTCCAATCAGGTGCTACCAAAATCGGTGCATTTATTAACCTCCCTTTGATCAAGTCAAATGCAACTTGACATTCTCCCGTCCACTGGTATTGTTGGTCCTTCCTCAAAAGAGTCGTCAGTGGTGCCGCTATAGATGCAAAATTTAATATAAAACGTCGATAATAATTTGCATGGCCCAAAAATCCTCTGAGTTGTCGCAAGTTTTGCGGTGGTGGAAGTTGTCCAATTTTCTCCACTTTGTCCTCGTCAACCGCAATCCCTTTTTCGGAAATGACATGACCCAAAAGCAATCCTCTTCGTACTCCAAATGTACACTTTTCAGGATTCAATGCGATGCCTTTTTCAATGCTTCTTCTTAAAATTGCTTCGATCCTCTCCATCATGTTCTCATCGTCGCCTCTGATTGCAAAGTCATCAAGAAATATCTCCATCCAATCTTGCAGGTAGTCTTGATATGCAGCTATCATTGCTCTCTGGAATGTGGCCGGTGCATTGCATAATCCAAATGGCATCACCCGATATGCATACGTACCCCATTCTGTCGTGAAAGTAGTTTTGGATTGATCCTCTTCATGAATTTGGATTTGGTTGTACCCACTGAAACCATCCAAAAATGAGTACAGTTTATGGCCAGCCACTCTATCCAAGATTTGATCAGTAAATGGCAAGGGAAAGTGATCTTTCTTCGTGCGCTCGTTCAACTTCCGATAATCTATGCAAATACGGATTTTCTTATTTTTCTTTGGAACAACTACAATTGGCGATACCCATTCACTGGATGCGATGGGATATATGAATCCTGCCTCCAATAATTTGGTCAATTCCAGCTTGATCAATTCCGAATAGACTGGATTCGTTCGCCTGAGTCGTTGACATATCGGTCGTGTGCCTTCCTCCAAGTCTATATAATGTTGGCAGATTTGGGGATCAATTCCTCTCAGATCACTGTATGACCATGCAAAGGCCTCGCTAAAATTTTTGAGTGTCGTTTTAATACAATCTCGTACTCCATCTGGTAGCTCTGACCCTACACTCAAGAACTTTTCTGGAAAAACTTCCCATTTTTCCAACTGAGCTTCTCGCGAATAATCCTTATTTCTCGCTAACACTGTGATTGGAATGTGCTCTCCAATCACGCGTGCATGGTTGGCCAGTAACTCATTGTTTTGTTCTCTTTCGATTGAACCTAGTTTCTTCAATTCAGCTTTTGCAATGGCTTCCGACACTTTAGTCTTACTCTTCGCTTCTTTTTCCGATTCTCGACTTCTCTTTAGAATCTCTGCTTCTAGCATTCTGACTCTTTCTCTCAACTGTTGCACTTCCATCGCCGGAGCTAGCTCTCGTTTCGATTCTTCTTTTGAAGTTCCCTTCTCCAGGGATTGAGTAGTTTTGTTTTTACTTGAATCTATACTCAACATGTAACAATCAAATTTACTTGTATGTGTCAACCATCCCAGCAACTATTGATCCGAATCGTCGTTATAGAGCAATGGATTTTGATACTCTCCCATCTTCGTGTCTTGATTCTTAAAGAGCTGCAAGTTGAACCCGTCTTGAAGCAGATTCTTGTAGGTGTCTGTGTTCAAAGAAAACCTCGCTCGTGCACTCTTGTGCCTTGCTTTCTCCTTTTCTTTCTTTTCCATCTCATCGACTATTATTGCCTTTTTCTTGTTGCTCGAGGGTGGGGATACTTGTATTTGAATTCGATCAGACTTTGGCCCTATCGAAATGAAACCTGTGCGCCAGTCATGCACACATTCGGCTTGCACCAACCATGGCCGTCCAAGTAGGATCGAGAAGGTAGCCTCCGAGGTCCTTGGTCTTACTATTAGATAATCAACCTTAAACTCCAAACCGCCCACAACTGTACTTACATTCTTCAAAAGGCCCGCAGGCTTCACTTGTGTTTGATCTGCCATCCTCAAAGACATCGGCGTCTCTTCCATGTGGTTGAGGCCCAAAGCTTTCATCATGAACTCTGTCATAAGGTTGACTGCGGCTCCACTATCTAACTGAGCACCAGGGACTGCATATCCTTTAATCTCGACCGTCACAGCTGGAGCGTTCGAATCAATTTGCGTCGTAATACTTTGAATGATTCCTTGGACATCTTTATCCCGTCTATTTTTATCTCGAGCTTTCCTTGGCTTCTTTATATATTCGTTATAGAATTGTTTCCTATAGACATGCGAACATCTCAGCAATGTGCCAATGTCCAGCGTGACTTCAGTGTCAGCGAGTAACTTCACAATATCTACTTCTTCCGAACTTTGTTTTTCCTTTCTAATCTTAGGAGCTTTCAATCTTTCAGGGAATGGTGCTATGCCCGACACAAACTCCTTGGTTACTGGTGGAAGGATCTCAATCTCTTCCCCATCCTCAAACTCTTGCCGCTCAACAAATCCTCTAACTTGGTTTTCTACCTCTTCGTGTTCAGCTATCCTCTCTTGACTTCCTTCTTCACCTTCGCCTCCTGGATTCTTCTTCGAGTACTCTTGAGTCCTTGTGACTACTGCCACAGTTGGATCTTTGTGTGGGTTCTTGGCCTCGTAAGCATCCACAAAGTGCATTGACGAGCTAGAGCCTTCTTGAGGGTTCGGTGTCTTGAACACTACTCCGATCGTAGGAACGTGCTCTTGAGCTCTTGATGTGGGATGCATCAGAGTATCAACATAGTTCGAGGATCCTACTGGTCCTTTTTCCTTGCCGGCGGCAGCTCTTCGTTTTGGACAATCCTCATCAAAGTGGCCCTCCCCACTACAGTACCTACATAATGGAGTATAATCAATTGGCTTCTTTTCGTTTGGACATCTAGATTGGGTATGGCCAAAGCCATGACATCTCCAGCACTGGATTGGACCATCTCTTCTTTGATCACGCGTGGCTCCTCTTGGATAGTCTCCTCCTTGACCCTGAGCACCATATCCATAAGTCGGTCTGTTTTCCCAACGAGATGTGGGTGGGACACTTTGAGCGGGCAATCCCGTGTAAGGTCTTTCTCTTGTATCTCCTGATTTCATGGTCCTTTCTTCATAGGCTCTCTTGTTGTAACATCGGTCCTCTCTGTGATTTGTCCTTCCACAAAAAGTACAACGCATCCTAGGTGGCGACCTATCTGTGAATACTCTCGAGACTGTGGGGCATTCTGAAGCCAAATGGCCGTAACCATGACACTTTCCACACCATGTATTTGATCGAAACACTTGATTCGGGTTTGTTGTGACCTCTGGTTTTACTGTGTACGTCTCTTGAGTTATCGTGGCAGCTTTAATAGCTTGCGTGACCAATTCCAATATTCGTTCTTCGGTTAGCGCAGGCTTTACCTCGCCTGGCGTGCTAGTGGCAGCTACAAAAGCTGGGGTCGTCAATGCGGGACTTCCTTGGCCATGATCTTTCATCGGTATGTTTCCTGGCCCCCCCATAGGCTCGTATAAGAGTTCCATCTTCCTTTGTTGGCATAATTGTACTTCCTCCCAAAGCCTCGCTTGTTCCTTAGCATCCATTAAGGTCGCAGGTCTTGTCAGGCTGATATGTTGCTGTGCCGTAGGATCTCTCAATCCCGAAATGAATCTTCGTTTCAATGTCTCATCGTTCGGGGCATTCGCGCCCATCTTTCTCACTAAAGTTTCCATTCTCTGAATATAGTTATCGATGCTCTCATTGACTCCTTGTCGCAAATAATCCATTTGTTGGGCCAATCTGTCTTGGAAGCCTTGTCGTCGAAACTCTGCCAAGAAGGCTTCCTTGAGCATTTGATAAGTCCCACGCTCTTGTGGTGTCAGATTCCCATACCAATTGGCTGCCTCATCACGGAGAATAGCCGGAAAAATTCTCAACCTTTGATCCTGGTCAACTACGTCATTGGCCTCACAAGTAACATCAAACAACTGGATAAAACTATCCGGATCTTCGTCCCAAGTACCCGAAAACTTGGTGAAGTCCCCCAAGTGAACTGAAATCCGCTGAGCCATTTCGAACAGAGGTGTGATGTCAATATCACTTCGATCCCAAAAATTTAGCACACGTGGCTTCAGGATCCCTCCTTCAAACTTCCGTACTTGACTCGCGATTCTCCTACGGGAGTACACGTTTCTGACTGACTTCTTCGAACCAATCGAGGTCCACTCACCTGGCGGTTCCCACCTTCTCCTTTCTCTTTCAAGGGCTCTTCTCTGAGCGCGTTCCTCTCTTTGAGTTTGTGTTGCTCCTGACGATGAGCTCCCCTCGCTCATGTACTAGATCGCGGGGTCCGCAAGCTCAGCCAACCTGTGGCGCTAGGCGAACCTATGGCACTCTCTTATAGAGACGTACCAAGCTATTCCCGGCAAACGCACCAAATGAACAGGCTCTAACGGCCACGGAAAAAGTGATTGTGAAAGCCTTTATTTTGTTCAAACCCCTCGCAATTGGTCTACTTGGATTACCTAGAGCCCACAATTATCTCGCAATGGATCCTTCCTATGTCTATTCACTAGCTCATATGTTCCCGACAAACGCACCAAATGAACAGGCTCTAACAGCCACGGAAAAAGTGATTGTGAAAGCCTTTATTTTGTTCAAACCCCTCGCAATTTGTCTACTTGGATTACCTAGAGCCCACAATTATCTCGCAATGGATCCTTCCTATGTCTATTCACTAGCTCATATGTTCCCGGCAGACGCACCAAAATGATAGGGTCTTGAGCCCAAGGGAAATTGCATCTACGCGCTCGTATTTTGCTCCAGCTTCCCAAAATTACTTCAAATCACTAAATTGTATGTGAATGTACTCCCAAGTGCTTTCTTGCTCGCCTGCTCCTGTGCTACTTAATTCTCGATTCCCTTCTTTTCTCTTACTCTGGCTCTTAGCCTCTCTTTCTCCCTCTCTCTCTCTCTTCTCCACACCCGCTCACACACACACTTATCTTCCTCCTTGCTCACCTCTTTCCTGAGTTCACGCATTTATCCGCATGCTCACATACCCATACAAACATGCACTCACATTCAAACGCACTCAAACACTCACCCTCCACCCCCCATGCAAACAAGCTGATTCCCAAGAGAAGAATGAGAATCAATCCCAATTCTACACATGAATGCATGAAGCAGCAATCCATCAGCTATATGGCCCTTTTGTCTGCATTGGTGGATTACAAAGGACAAATCCTCCATGGAAGGACAGTATACCAGATTTTCATCCGAGCGAAGAACATGCATAACTGATATGAAATCTCCATCTCTATTGCAAATTCCACCCTCTGCCACGGGCAAAAGCTCAATAAAAGTTGATCTGCGCTGTACATGCATATCACGCGCTTTTAAGACAGCCAATGGCCAAGAATGAAACAACCTGTGCCTGTTCATCGATCGCTAGGATAGAGATAAGGAGAGGTGCCTCTAATATATGCGACCGCAAAGTGGAAAAATTAAAATAGGCGTTTTTGAGCACCATATCGAATATGCAAGTCAAACGACGGTATAAGCGAGCATGGAAGAATATGCGAGGTGAAAAGCTACTGAAAGACCACTCCCTGGATCATGGAATCCAGGAACATAAGTAACTAAAAATCAGTTGGTCTAATCAAGCAACGAACTCGAAAATAAATAAAAGGATATGCATCGATCAGTTTGCCGTGCGCTTGAAAATGTGGAAACTTAAAACTGATGAAGTGCGAGTAAGATGTTGGAAGTGAAACCTGACTAAGGAAACGTTATACCTCAACACTCTGCAGGTCGGACGCCGTACATGACTCATCAAGATCATACAACAGCTTGTTGTATGCAGTGTGTACAAGGACGGTGATTTCTACCAGAGATTATTAATTACATACTTCTATCCACCGAAATTGATTGTGTACCTCAACGACTTGGAAGTATGTTGACAGATGGGAGTCGCGCATGGCCCAAAAAAACCCGTGCTGAAAAACGGTGCCCATGAGCATCAGTCCATCCAAGCAAGGAGTGCCCAGGAGCACCAGCCCATTCAAGCAACTGTCTAACGGGTCCTTCAAGCTCCCACATTAATGACGTAAGCTCGCTCCCTGCCTCCATGTCGAAGCAGAACAGGCCATCGCAACTCGCAGGTCAGCAGCTTCGATCCTTCTCACTCCAGACTCCATAGCCAGGCTCTCCTGTCGCACTCAGTAAGTCCCCATCGTAAAGCAGAGTTCTCCCCCCCAAATACGCACACCTCGAATGCTCTCCACAGGGCCCTTTTTGCATGCGGCTCCACATAGCCCCCCCCCTTTTTCTGTTCGTCGCCAGAGATGACAACCATTCTCTCCCTTTTTCGTTTTTCCTGTCAGAGGTTGCTGCCAAAAAAACGGCCTACCCCAGCCTTAAATCACCGACAGAACATCCAAACAAATGATGGCCTCCTATTGCAAGCAAAAAAGTAGGCTATAAGGCAGCTATACGTCGGAAGGATCATCCCACTTCACATACATATCTACCAACACATTCCCAAGCATAACATTCCTTCTCAAAAGTCCAATTGCAGCAATTTTGGCATGAAACTCTTTCCCCCTTGCATGAGCTCGGAGGCTACCAGAGACTTTGACAATGCTAGCAACGATAACTGCATTAGGAGAAAGACCCTCTTGCTGGGTCTGCTCAAAACACATAATGGACTTCATATAATTGCCACACTCTGCATATCCAATGACTAGAGCAGTCCATGTGACTATGTCCTGGATTGGCAATTTGTCAAACAGTTCCTGGGCTTTGGCAATATCACCACATTTTGCATACATATTTACCAACGTGTTTCCTACAAACCTATTTGTTTCAAGAAGGCCTCTCTTGAGGGCATCAGCATGCAATTTGCTTCCCTTCTGCAGGTCTTTGCTCATTGTACAATCCCTCACTTCTGCAATTAGACGTATATCATTTTCGAAAGTCCAAAAACTTTTCCTGCACACCATGTTCCTCTCTCCAACATTAAGAGTATTGTAGAATCTTTTCATATCTATGCAGCCATGGGCGTAGTATTGAACAGTCACCGAAAGGAAAAAAACCTTGCCTTCCATCCTTGAATAGAACTTAAGTTTCCTTTCTACAAGCAATGACTGCACTTGACTTAATCTAGAGAGAGCAGCTCCATGCTCTCTAGGAACATTTGCTAAGGAGGCGTCCATCCATGCAATTAAATATGACGATTTCTGAAGGAACCTGTCCTGTTGCAAACACATGCACTCTGCTCGCCTTCTAACAGCGCATGATGAAGCTTTCTCTGAAGCAGTCCAATCTACCTTGTCCCTATTCCGCCATAGGGCTGTGAATTTCTGCTCCATAGAAGTACCAAACTAGCTCATAGGTGCAAGAAGTCGCAAATAACTTTTTTATATGCCCGACAAGAGAACCGTACAGATCGTCTGATCTCGCTAGCAATCCCATTGATGCAGAAGGCTTTATTGATGGACAAATGGCAAAACACTAATGCCTTCTTGAACTTTCTCTCTTGTGTTATCAAGACCTTCTCAGAACCCTTGAGGATAAAATATCCTCCAACATCAAAAGCACAATGGCCTTTTTCAAGTGAAACCCTTTTCTCCACATCCCTGCAACCAATATCTCCGCATGCTTCTTATCAATTATCAAATTCATTCCGCAATACCTGAAATCAAACAAATTTCCTACCAAATAAAACCACATTAGGGCATAAAAATCAATCATTTTCGGAGCTAACATACTTCCCTCTTCTTATTTGCGAAGTCGTCCTCGACGAGCCACTTTTGTTGCAATCTAATCAAAACAGCCATGAAAACATCAGTGCACAACTAGTTTGCATACCTTCCCATCGAGCCGATACTCCAACTGAACCTGCACTCATCGAAGCTATTAGTGCTAAAAAAAATCACTCATGAATACATACAAATCAGTCATTTCCAAAATGATCCAAGATCATACATATATATGCAATTCCATTTCAGCCATGCATCAATTTGCTCATACATTCCATTATGAAAAATGGTCTCAACCAAAATAATACATGCACACCTTTCACTGTTTTACACATGCAACTACCATTACAGAAAACAAAAAAGAAAATACCGAAAACAACAACAACTGAAATGAATCCAATCGGAGATGCAAAAATACCCAAAATGCATACCCCATTATTGCATCTACTATTCGCTATGTACAATCATTCCATGACTAGACGTCCCCAAAGAATCCCCATCGTCGTCCTACAAAAGCCATCGAAACTCGAGTGCAAGTCAAGACATACATCAGAATCCTAGAGTGTCCCACACACTAGAAAAACCCTCAGATAGAGCACACAAGTTCTAAAGCACTACCGTTACATTACCTCGCTAAAGCCTCATCCATAAATACATATAGAGTCTCCGTGCCTTCAAGAATGTTGATTCAAAGTAAGCTGATCTGTCGCAAGCCAACACATACCAATTACACAAGCAAATAACGTTCCCTTCCAGGCGATCATCGCCCTCTCCTCTCTTTCTCTCCCCCTCAGGAGTGGGGAATAACTTCATATGAAAATTTTGTTTTAATCATACGTTGGCCTGCATTGACACTGGATACGATTCGTGGACCTGACCACCCGATCAGGTTGATTCCACCCATCTACCAACGCAATGCAGCGCACAACACACAAACACAAAATGATCACACATAACATATATCAGCTAGCCCATAACGAAGCTGGGTGCGGCTCGTGGTCGTGACTACCCAGCCACGATGGCTCCACCTGCCTACCAACCCGTTATGGCGCGTAGCTAAGACACAGACATATACATCCCAAGCCTATGGCGAAACTAGCTGCGGCTCGTGGTCCTAACCACCCGGCGAGGATAAATCCACCCACCTACTAGCCCACCATAGCGCATTGGTACGATCACACAACACATTTTCTTTTTCTTTTCTTTTCTTTTTCATTTTTCTTTTCATAGTAAATTAGTTCACCCAGGTCCTGAGAATTAGGGAGAGGAAGAAAGGGACTTTTCCCACTGTTCCCACCCATACATGCAAAACATATACATACTAGCCTTTGACAGATCAACCACCTCTTCACTCCATTCTCTCAATTACAGACACTACATATGTATTCATCGATTCCACTTTTCACTTGGTAGCTACAGCCGGCTATGCCTCAGTCCCTCGTATACCTATCCCTAGGTGTCCTAGAATGTGAGTCCCCGGAATGTCTCATGCAGTCTCACATCGTACTCGAATCCCGACAACTTCTCTAAGGCGAGTCAGGCTCAACTTCGGGAGCTCCGTCATCACTTCCTAGCGTTGGCACGTCTGCCCAAGCCCATGTGATATCATTTTCCTCGTTAGGCATTTCCCTCGCGGGATCAAAATAATAGTATCGATCTCCCGCCCATCCTACATGTCGAGCTAGGTACTCCTCAAAACACTCAATATAAAATGCAACACCCAAATCCTGGTTTATAAAGCATACCAGCCAATGCGCTTCCTCAACATCGTATTCCGTCTCAAGGTCGTCGACATCTATATCCATGCGAGCGAACGTTTGGTCCGAGAAATATATCCTTAGCTCGTACAAGTAGAGTTGCGTAATTTGGTCTGCCATTTTGTTACTTAGGCTCTAACAGTCTTTGCATAACACAAAAAATATTAGAAGTCCAAATGCTTGAGCTAGCAAGGGAGATTATTTTTGACACACAAATCATAGCTTACATATGCGCATATATATGTAATACTATACATGTATGTACAAGGAGTCTACTTCGTCACTTCGTTTGGATCCTGTCTGGCTCTTCCAACCTAACATCACTTGAAATATGGTTTAACTCGAAGCGCGTTAACCTTCACGGGAGCATATTCTTCTCCTAAATCTTGAATTTGCATGGAACCATTGGAATTGAGTTCCACCACCTTAAACGGTCCCGCCCATCTTGTCTGTAGCTTCCCGGGGAATTTATAATACTTGCTATCATAGACTAGTACTAAATCCCCTTCTTGAATCACATAGGTTTTGAGATTTTTGTCATGTCTTTCCTTACGTCTCTTCTGAATAGCTTCCAAGCTTTGTTGTGCGATGAGCCTCTTTTCTTCCAGCTTCACCAGTTGTATGTACCTCTCCTTTAATGACTCTTCCTCGCCCAATCTGGTTTCAATGGCCACTCTTAATGTCGGCACTTCTTTTTCGATAGGAAAAATGGCTTCCTCGCCATATACTAGAGAGAACGGAGTGCTCTTTGTCGTCACTCGGTAGGATGTTCGATATGCCCACAAAGCTTCCAAAAGTCTCTCATCCCAGTCTCTCCTATGTACCGCTACTGTTTTTGTCAGAATCTGTTCAAGGATTTTGTTGGTGACCTCCACTTGTCCATTTGCCCTTGGATAATATGGAGTGCTCTTTCTATGTTTGATCTTATAGAGTTCCATCAATTCTTCGATCAATTCATTGACAAAATGTGTCCCTCTATCACTCACTATTTCCAATGGGCATCCAAATCGAGTGATAATTTGCTCATACAGAAATTTCGCTACATCAACAGCTCGGTCAGTCCTCAGAGCTTTGGCTTCCACCCACTTGGTAACATAATCAGTACAGACCAAGATATACCTATTGGATCTCCGTCGTGAGGGAGGATCAATAGGCCCCACAAAATCAATTCCCCATTTCTCAAACGGCTTAAGAGCCAACACCGGCGTAAGAGGAGCAGCATGTGATAATGTGGGTTTGCCCATTCGTTGGCATTTGTCACATTTCTTACAATATGTATACGAGTCCTTGAACAATGTTGGCCACCAATACCCTGCTAATAAAATCTTTCTTGCTGTCAATTCACCAGCAAAATGTCCACCGCAAGGTTCGTCATGCAAAGCCCGCAACACTAGATTTGCTTCTTCTTCTTCGAGACACCTCCGATAAATGCTCTCATGAACAAAATATCGATAGAGTTGCCCCCCAATGATGCTATGATGCCGCCAATGCTAACAGCTTTTGCTTTTCCCTCTTGCTTGCTCCTGGCGGGTATTTAGTAGTGCACAAGAAATTCACCAAATCGGCATACCAAGGTATTTTAGCTTCAACCTGGAATAGATGTCCATCAGGAGCATCGTCGGGCACACCAGAAATTGGCTCCTCATTAACAATTCGAGATAAATGGTCGGCCAATATATGTGCTTTGCCTGGTCTGGTTACCACTGTGAACTGAAATTCTTGGAGAAGTAGCATCCACCTCATCAGTCGTCCTGATAACTCTGGTTTATTAATGATATACTTAAGGGCTTCGTGATCCACATAAAAAGTGAAATGCTTTCCCATCAAGTAATGCCGATATTTGTTCACCGCAAAGATCATCGAGAGACATTCCTTCTCCGTAGTCGTATAGTTCCTCTCAGTGCTATTCAAATTGCGACTTGCATAGTAAATAGGATGATCCAACTTTTTCTCGTCGGCTTGGCATAGTACTGCTCCAACTGCAGTATGAGAAGCGTCGGTATGTACATGAAATTCCTTCGTCCAATCAGGTGCTACCAAAATCGGTGCATTTATTAACCTCCCTTTGATCGAGTCAAATGCAACTTGACATTCTCCCGTCCACTGGTATTGTTGGTCCTTCCTCAAAAGAGTCGTCAGTGGTGCCGCTATAGATGCAAAATTTAATATAAAACGTCGATAATAATTTGCATGGCCCAAAAATCCTCTGAGTTGTCGCAAGTTTTGCGGTGGTGGAAGTTGTCCAATTTTCTCCACTTTGTCCTCGTCAACCGCAATCCCTTTTTCGGAAATGACATGACCCAAAAGCAATCCTCTTCGTACTCCAAATGTACACTTTTCAGGATTCAATGCGATGCCTTTTTCAATGCTTCTTCTTAAAATTGCTTCGATCCTCTCCATCATGTTCTCATCGTCGCCTCTGATTGCAAAGTCATCAAGAAATATCTCCATCCAATCTTGCAGGTAGTCTTGATATGCAGCTATCATTGCGATGGGATATATGAATCCTGCCTCCAATAATTTGGTCAATTCTAGCTTGATCAATTCCGAATAGACTGGATTCGTTCGCCTGAGTCGTTGACATATCGGTCGTGTGCCTTCCTCCAAGTCTATATAATGTTGGCAGATTTAGGGATCAATTCCTCTCAGATCACTGTATGACCATGCAAAGGCCTCGCTAAAATTTTTGAGTGTCGTTTTAATACAATCTCGTACTCCATCTGGTAGCTCTGACCCTACACTCAAGAACTTTTCTGGAAAAACTTCCCATTTTTCCAACTGAGCTTCTCGCGAATAATCCTTATTTCTCGCTAACACTGTGATTGGAATGTGCTCTCCAATCACGCGTGCATGGTTGGCCAGTAACTCATTGTTTTGTTCTCTTTCGATTGAACCTAGTTTCTTCAATTCAGCTTTTGCAATGGCTTCCGACACTTTAGTCTTACTCTTCGCTTCTTTTTCCGATTCTCGACTTCTCTTTAGAATCTCTGCTTCTAGCATTCTGACTCTTTCTCTCAACTGTTGCACTTCCATCGCCGGAGCTAGCTCTCGTTTCGATTCTTCTTTTGAAGTTCCCTTCTCCAGGGATTGAGTAGTTTTGTTTTTACTTGAATCTATACTCAACATGTAACAATCAAATTTACTTGTATGTGTCAACCATCCCAGCAACTCCTGATCCGAATCGTCGTTATAGAGCAATGGATTTTGATACTCTCCCATCTTCGTGTCTTGATTCTTAAAGAGCTGCAAGTTGAGCCCGTCTTGAAGCAGATTCTTGTAGGTGTCTGTGTTCAAAGAAAACCTCGCTCGTGCACTCTCGTGCCTTGCTTTCTCCTTTTCTTTCTTTTCCATCTCATCGACTATTATTGCCTTTTTCTTGTTGCTCGAGGGTGGGGATACTTGTATTTGAATTCGATCAGACTTTGGCCCTATCGAAATGAAACCTGTGCGCCAGTCATGCACACATTCGGCTTGCACCAACCATGGCCGTCCAAGTAGGATCGAGAAGGTAGCCTCCGAGGTCCTTGGTCTTACTATTAGATAATCAACCTTAAACTCCAAACCGCCCACAACTGTACTTACATTCTTCAAAAGGCCCGCAGGCTTCACTTGTGTTTGATCTGCCATCCTCAAAGACATCGGCGTCTCTTCCATGTGGTTGAGGCCCAAAGCTTTCATCATGAACTCTGTCATAAGGTTGACTGCGGCTCCACTATCTAACTGAGCACCAGGGACTGCATATCCTTTAATCTCGACCGTCACAGCTGGAGCGTTCGAATCAATTTGCGTCGTAATACTTTGAATGATTCCTTGGACATCTTTATCCCGTCTATTTTTATCTCGAGCTTTCCTTGGCTTCTTTATATATTCGTTATAGAATTGTTTCCTATAGACATGCGAACATCTCAGCAATGTGCCAATGTCCAGCGTGACTTCAGTGTCAGCGAGTAACTTCACAATATCTACTTCTTCCGAACTTTGTTTTTCCTTTCTAATCTTAGGAGCTTTCAATCTTTCAGGGAATGGTGCTATGCCCGGCACAAACTCCTTGGTTACTGGTGGAAGGATCTCAATCTCTTCCCCATCCTCAAACTCTTGCCGCTCAACAAATCCTCTAACTTGGTTTTCTACCTCTTCGTGTTCAGCTATCCTCTCTTGACTTCCTTCTTCACCTTCGCCTCCTGGATTCTTCTTCGAGTACTCTTGAGTCCTTGTGACTACTGCCACAGTTGGATCTTTGTGTGGGTTCTTGGCCTCGTAAGCATCCACAAAGTGCATTGACGAGCTAGAGCCTTCTTGAGGGTTCGGTGTCTTGAACACTACTCCGATCGTAGGAACGTGCTCTTGAGCTCTTGATGTGGGATGCATCTGAGTATCAACATAGTTCGAGGATCCTACTGGTCCTTTTTCCTTGCCGGCGGCAGCTCTTCGTTTTGGACAATCCTCATCAAAGTGGCCCTCCCCACTACAGTACCTACATAATGGAGTATAATCAATTGGCTTCTTTTCGTTTGGACATCTAGATTGGGTATGGCCAAAGCCATGACATCTCCAGCACTGGATTGGACCATCTCTTCTTTGATCACGCGTGGCTCCTCTTGGATAGTCTCCTCCTTGACCCTGAGCACCATATCCATAAGTCGGTCTGTTTTCCCAACGAGATGTGGGTGGGACACTTTGAGCGGGCAATCCCGTGTAAGGTCTTTCTCTTGTATCTCCTGATTTCATGGTCCTTTCTTCATAGGCTCTCTTGTTGTAACATCGGTCCTCTCTGTGATTTGTCCTTCCACAAAAAGTACAACGCATCCTAGGTGGTGACCTATCTGTGAATACTCTCGAGACTGTGGGGCATTCTGAAGCCAAATGGCCGTAACCATGACACTTTCCACACCATGTATTTGATCGAAACACTTGATTCGGGTTTGTTGTGACCTCTGGTTTTACTGTGTACGTCTCTTGAGTTATCGTGGCAGCTTTAATAGCTTGCGTGACCAATTCCAATATTCGTTCTTCGGTTAGCGCAGGCTTTACCTCACCTGGCGTGCTAGTGGCAGCTACAAAAGCTGGGGTCGTCAATGCGGGACTTCCTTGGCCATGATCTTTCATCGGTATGTTTCCTGGCCCCCCCATAGGCTCGTATAAGAGTTCCATCTTCCTTTGTTGGCATAATTGTACTTCCTCCCAAAGCCTCGCTTGTTCCTTAGCATCCATTAAGGTCGCAGGTCTTGTCAGGCTGATATGTTGCTGTGCCGTAGGATCTCTCAATCCCGAAATGAATCTTCGTTTCAATGTCTCATCGTTCGGGGCATTCGCGCCCATCTTTCTCACTAAAGTTTCCATTCTCTGAATATAGTTATCGATGCTCTCATTGACTCCTTGTCGCAAATAATCCATTTGTTGGGCCAATCTGTCTTGGAAGCCTTGTCGTCGAAACTCTGCCAAGAAGGCTTCCTTGAGCATTTGATAAGTCCCACGCTCTTGTGGTGTCAGATTCCCATACCAATTGGCTGCCTCATCACGGAGAATAGCCGGAAAAATTCTCAACCTTTGATCCTGGTCAACTACGTCATTGGCCTCACAAGTAACATCAAACAACTGGATAAAACTATCCGGATCTTCGTCCCAAGTACCCGAAAACTTGGTGAAGTCCCCCAAGTGAACTGAAATCCGCTGAGCCATTTCGAACAGAGGTGTGATGTCAATATCACTTCGATCCCAAAAATTTAGCACACGTGGCTTCAGGATCCCTCCTTCAAACTTCCGTACTTGACTCGCGATTCTCCTACGGGAGTACACGTTTCTGACTGACTTCTTCGAACCAATCGAGGTCCACTCACCTGGCGGTTCCCACCTTCTCCTTTCTCTTTCAAGGGCTCTTCTCTGAGCGCGTTCCTCTCTTTGAGTTTGTGTTGCTCCTGACGATGAGCTCCCCTCGCTCATGTACTAGATCGCGGGGTCCGCAAGCTCAGCCAACCTGTGGCGCTAGGCGAACCTATGGCACTCTCTTATAGAGACGTACCAAGCTATTCTCGGCAAACGCACCAAATGAACAGGCTCTAACGGCCACGGAAAAAGTGATTGTGAAAGCCTTTATTTTGTTCAAACCCCTCGCAATTGGTCTACTTGGATTACCTAGAGCCCACAATTATCTCGCAATGGATCCTTCCTATGTCTATTCACTAGCTCATATGTTCCCGACAAACGCACCAAATGAACAGGCTCTAACAGCCACGGAAAAAGTGATTGTGAAAGCCTTTATTTTGTTCAAACCCCTCGCAATTTGTCTACTTGGATTACCTAGAGCCCACAATTATCTCGCAATGGATCCTTCCTATGTCTATTCACTAGCTCATATGTTCCCGGCAGACGCACCAAAATGATAGGGTCTTGAGCCCAAGGGAAATTGCATCTACGCGCTCGTATTTTGCTCCAGCTTCCCAAAATTACTTCAAATCACTAAATTGTATGTGAATGTACTCCCAAGTGCTTTCTTGCTCGCCTGCTCCTGTGCTACTTAATTCTCGATTCCCTTCTTTTCTCTTACTCTGGCTCTTAGCCTCTCTTTCTCCCTCTCTCTCTCTCTTCTCCACACCCGCTCACACACACACTTATCTTCCTCCTTGCTCACCTCTTTCCTGAGTTCACGCATTTATCCGCATGCTCACATACCCATACAAACATGCACTCACATTCAAACGCACTCAAACACTCACCCTCCACCCCCCATGCAAACAAGCTGATTCCCAAGAGAAGAATGAGAATCAATCCCAATTCTACACATGAATGCATGAAGCAGCAATCCATCAGCTATATGGCCCTTTTGTCTGCATTGGTGGATTACAAAGGACAAATCCTCCATGGAAGGACAGTATACCAGATTTTCATCCGAGCGAAGAACATGCATAACTGATATGAAATCTCCATCTCTATTGCAAATTCCACCCTCTGCCACGGGCAAAAGCTCAATAAAAGTTGATCTGCGCTGTACATGCATATCACGCGCTTTTAAGACAGCCAATGGCCAAGAATGAAACAACCTGTGCCTGTTCATCGATCGCTAGGATAGAGATAAGGAGAGGTGCCTCTAATATATGCGACCGCAAAGTGGAAAAATTAAAATAGGCGTTTTTGAGCACCATATCGAATATGCAAGTCAAACGACGGTATAAGCGAGCATGGAAGAATATGCGAGGTGAAAAGCTACTGAAAGACCACTCCCTGGATCATGGAATCCAGGAACATAAGTAACTGAAAATCAGTTGGTCTAATCAAGCAACGAACTCAAACATAAATAAAAGGATATGCATCGATCAGTTTGCCGTGCGCTTGAAAATGTGGAAACTTAAAACTGATGAAGTGCGAGTAAGATGTTGGAAGTGAAACCTGACTAAGGAAACGTTATACCTCAACACTCTGCAGGTCGGACGCCGTACATGACTCATCAAGATCATACAACAGCTTGTTGTATGCAGTGTGTACAAGGACGGTGATTTCTACCAGAGATTATTAATTACATACTTCTATCCACCGAAATTGATTGTGTACCTCAACGACTTGGAAGTATGTTGACAGATGGGAGTCGCGCATGGCCCAAAAAAACCCGTGCTGAAAAACGGTGCCCATGAGCATCAGTCCATCCAAGCAAGGAGTGCCCAGGAGCACCAGCCCATTCAAGCAACTGTCTAACGGGTCCTTCAAGCTCCCACATTAATGACGTAAGCTCGCTCCCTGCCTCCATGTCGAAGCAGAACAGGCCATCGCAACTCGCAGGTCAGCAGCCTCGATCCTTCTCACTCCAGACTCCATAGCCAGGCTCTCCTGTCGCACTCAGTAAGTCCCCATCGTAAAGCAGAGTTCTCCCCCCCAAATACGCACACCTCGAATGCTCTCCACAGGGCCCTTTTTGCATGCGGCTCCACATAGCCCCCCCCCCTTTTCTGTTCGTCGCCAGAGATGACAACCATTCTCTCCCTTTTTCGTTTTTCCTGTCAGAGGTTGCTGCCAAAAAAACGGCCTACCCCAGCCTTAAATCACCGACAGAACATCCAAACAAATGATGGCCTCCTATTGCAAGCAAAAAAGTAGGCTATAAGGCAGCTATACGTCGGAAGGATCATCCCACTTCACATACATATCTACCAACACATTCCCAAGCATAACATTCCTTCTCAAAAGTCCAATTGCAGCAATTTTGGCATGAAACTCTTTCCCCCTTGCATGAGCTCGGAGGCTACCACAGACTTTGACAATGCTAGCAACGATAACTGCATCAAGAGAAAGACCCTCTTGCTGGGTCTGCTCAAAACACATAATGGACTTCATATAATTGCCACACTCTGCATATCCAATGACTAGAGCAGTCCATGTGACTATGTCCTGGATTGGCAATTTGTCAAACAGTTCCTGGGCTTTGGCAATATCACCACATTTTGCATACATATTTACCAACGTGTTTCCTACAAACCTATTTGTTTCAAGAAGGCCTCTCTTGAGGGCATCAGCATGCAATTTGCTTCCCTTCTGCAGGTCTTTGCTCATTGTACAATCCCTCACTTCTGCAATTAGACGTATATCATTTTCGAAAGTCCAAAAACTTTTCCTGCACACCATGTTCCTCTCTCCAACATTAAGAGTATTGTAGAATCTTTTCATATCTATGCAGCCATGGGCGTAGTATTGAACAGTCACCGAAAGGAAAAAAACCTTGCCTTCCATCCTTGAATAGAACTTAAGTTTCCTTTCTACAAGCAATGACTGCACTTGACTTAATCTAGAGAGAGCAGCTCCATGCTCTCTAGGAACATTTGCTAAGGAGGCGTCCATCCATGCAAGTAAATATGACGATTTCTGAAGGAACCTGTCCTGTTGCAAACACATGCACTCTGCTCGCCCTCTAACAGCGCATGATGAAGCTTTCTCTGAAGCAATCCAATCTACCTTGTCCCTATTCCGCCATAGGGCTGCGAATTTCTGCGCCATAGAAGTACCAAACTAGCTCATAGGTGCAAGAAGTCGCAAATAACTTTTTTATATGCCCGACAAGAGAACCGTACAGATCGTCTGATCTGGCTAGCAATCCCATCGATGCGGAAGGCTTTATTGATGGACAAATGGCAAAACACTAATGCCTTCTTGAACTTTCTCTCTTGTGTTATCAAGACCTTCTCAGAACCCTTGAGGATAAAATATCCTCCAACATCAAAAGCACAATGGCCTTTTTCAAGTGAAACCCTTTTCTCCACATCCCTGCAACCAATATCTCCGCATGCTTCTTATCAATTATCAAATTCATTCCGCAATACCTCAAATCAAACAAATTTCCTGCCAAATAAAACCACATTAGGGCATAAAAATCAATCATTTTCGGAGCTAACAGTCATGAAAGTGATTTGTAATAATTGGAGGTTGTAAGTGAAAGTCGGAACATCACATGGATCAGATTAGAGTGAGTGCAAGTAGAAACCTCTGCAATGCAAGCCTTTCGTACTCATCACACGTCGAACTTGTCTACCCTCTATTATAAACTTATCATACTGAATTAGCAGCAAACGAGAGAAGCACTGACCATCAATCCTGCCTATAACATGAGAATCGGCTTCTCAAAGTCAAGGCAAAACTCTTCTGAACAATAAGGAAGATCTGAGCGGCCATTGGTGATGGAAAAGGAGAACCACGATTCACAAATCCTCATTCATGGAGAACCAGAAAACATTGCACTTGTGCAAATGTCCCTCCTTTTGATGGAGCTGCAAATCAAACGGATGTGATTACTTCTCTCGGATTTGCAATGTACCAAATCTGCAAGTTTGAACCCTAGGCTCATTGCGGCACTTGATTTGTGCATATTATCCTTGTGCAGAGTTCGTGATCATCCTGCAGTATCATCCATTTCTTATCTCTTTGTACATTGCTCGAACTGTTTACATCTGCTCCGATTCCATCAGAATATTAGCACTCGCTTCTCACATAAATCTTCCTTGAATCTTGCATGATATCACCTCCTAGCCCTCAATCCTTTTGACATCCTCTTCTTTGCCTGCTGCTGAAGATGGACGCCTTCTAGAACCCACCTTCTCGTGCTATTTCTTGCATGAACACAAAAAAAGGACACTCCCTTCCAGTAGAATGAACAGATGTCCCCAGACGACTCAAATTCCTGCCATAGATAGCCCTCGTGAGAGCGAGCTTGAAAGTAGATACTGAGTCATTAAGAAAAACTGCGCTCTTCTCTCTGTAGCTGATCAATAAAACTTATGGGTCCTCCTTGAGAGCTTCGATGTCTGCTTCTCACTCCTCTGTTCTAATCTCCAGCAAGGCGTCCATTTCTTGTTGCTCTTCTTTTTTATCAGTCCGTCGCACACCTCTCCTCCCCGCGAGCGATCTTCTCCTTTTTCCTCCCCCTTTTCTGCATGAGATTCCCCCCCTTTTAGCACCACCCCCCTTTTTGGCTATCGTGCGACAGGAGGTAAAGCTGCACCCCCCCTTTTTTGTCAGATCTGCAATGGAAAACGGAATGCAATGGAGTCTTGGCCTATTACATCTACCAAATTAAATTCTTAGATATCCGATTGAACTCGTTAGCTCCCATGCTTGCAACTGCACCGGTGAAAAACTTTGTCTGCTCAAAAACTGGCAGGAGCTTCCCACGGCAAAAGGTTGAAGAGTCCATATTGTACTCCCCAGAATCGAGGGCTTTCATGTTGTATTTCTTTCATAATAGTCTCCAAGAAAAGCTGTCATTTTTAGTCTCCATGTCATATGTAGCTTAATACCCGTAGGGAGCCCCCTGAACCTTCAAACTGCATCAGCTTAACACAAGTAATTGCATCTTGAACATGCTCGTATTCTCCATAACCTGCAATCAAACATCTTCCCCTACCAAATAGCAACACATTAGTGCCTAAAAACGAATCATTTCTTGAGCTAACATACTCCCCTCTTCTACTTGCGAAGTGGTCCTCGACGAGCCAAATTGTTCCTGCAATCCTGCAACCCACATCGTCATCCAAACATTTCCATAGATTAAATTACCTGTTCCATCCTTCTCTTAACGAGGTACCTGCAATCATACACTCAAAGTCTATTAGTATCAAAATAAATCACATTACGTGCCAACCTCATATACTTTCTTGCATCTTCATCTGTTGTGTCTTTCGCATCTGCAAACTCATCAAAAGCATTAGACCACTTTTCATCCAAACACAAATGTACATCAGAACAACAGGAACCAACATATCATGAATCAGCATCACACATGCATGTTTGACATCCTCTTTGCACACACCATGTACTCATGCAAGCAGAAAGCATCCCCACATCCCCTTCTCAACACTCTTCTTGACTATTCGTTCAACACGTCACGAATCTTTTTTCCACATGCATACTCAACACACTTTTCACACACACAGATAATCAAAACCATTCCCCACTTCCGTTTTTGATACTCATTCCAGCCACAAGCTTTCTTGATTCTTTTTCTCATCTCTAACCGAGTTCTCTCGCGCATTCTTCATTCCGCTTCTACCTAGGGTTTCCACTACCCGCTTTCCTTTTCATGGACTCTTTGTTGTTTTTTTTTCATTTTCCAACTAAATTCCATGCTAGCTCACCGCCACACCACTCTAACTTGATGAATACACGACAAGGACCACTCAAGCCTAACATGAGCTCACCTCGACAGGACCACTCATCATCAACGCGATTCAGGACTTCTCAAGCAATTGCACAACCTAAGAGCCAAAATGAGCACCTCCCAAAAGTTTGGAGACAAACAAAGTAACTAGCACGCTTAGATCTCTCAAGTCAAAGTCTTCCACAGACACGTCGCAGCCAAAATCCTAGCCGAGCTTAAGCTTCGATTCGACATACCTCATCGGGAGTCCACACATTCGAACCTCCCCACAAACACAGACACATATTCCCATCTGAGCATCATGCTCTCTCACCTATCTTCTGTTTCCCCTCGAGCGAGGAATTTTTCTCATTCATTTTTTTTTCCACATTTTTCTCTTCTTTTTTCACCATATTTTTTCACATATTTACCCACACTCGTCGGCCTACGCTGAAGCTGGATGCAACTCGTGGACTCGACCACCCGATCGAGTTTGTTCCACCCATCTACCAACCCAACGCAGCGTGCGACACACAGACAACTAGCCCTATGCGAAACCGACGTCGGTTCGTGGCTTTGACCACCCGGCCAAAGTGGGTCCACCCACCTATCGGCCCACATAGGTGCGTAGCCACATGCACACATACAAATATATATATTATTTTCATTCTTTTTTCATTCCTGCATCTCGAGAATTAGGAGACAAAAGAAAGGACCTTTTGCCAACCATCCCGATCACGACACACACATATATAAACTCCCTGTGGACATCCCGATGAGACACCTCTCCTCTCTGCTGCTACTCAAGCCAAAATCCGACACTAATGCCATGGTCAACTTTTTCTCTTGAGATCCGCACACACTAACTACCTTGTCGACTTGAGAACCCCGAAAAATGCCACTTCAGTCCTAAGCGTACAACAGACTTGGTCTGTCCGTCCTCACATCTCTGACTCGCAATCCGCAAAGCAAACCCAGCTAGTCAAACTCAAACCGTCCTCACCGACATCCATCTCCATGTCTATTTTTTCATCTCCAACCTCTACCTCGTAGAGATTCCACCTGACCTGATAGATGACCCGGAAAACTACCAATGGCCGTTGTACTTCTTAGTGCCTCAAGCCTCGCCGCTAGGTCTCTTAATCCTTGTTTGTTGTGCTCAATATCACTCTGATATTGGAACAGGTCAGAGTCAATGCTTCGAAACCGATTCCATATTTGCTCCATTTCTTTATCCTCTCTCATCCTTTTTGCAGCTCCGAGGGGAATATCCTCCCTCCTCTCAACTCGAACGGTCAACTTCTCGACTTCCTCTCTAATCGATCTTTCCTCCCAAGTCCTACTCATATTTTCTTCATCCAAATCATCTACCTTTTTCGACAACTCATTCTTCGTCTCTTCTAACTCTTCTCTGAACGCCCTCAACCTGTCCAACACCGCTTTCAACTCTTCCTCCATTTTCCCTATATTTTGGTCCCCTTCTACACATTTTAGTCTCTCATCGTCTCTCTGACTCATCCACCTATCAAGCTCTCCTTTCAACCTCACATTTTCGTTTTCTACCTTTCTCACTTTCTCATCACTCTCTGCTTGGGCACTTTTCATTCTTTCTAACTCCAGGTGGAACTCCTCACATGCCTTACCCGCTTGATCACTATATCGACGGATTATGCTTTGTACCCTCTCAATTTCATGCTCCATTCGTTCGACTCTCCTCATTAGGTCATCCCTATCTCTTGAGGGCTCTTCTTTGATCATGACATGGTAGCAGTCTATTGTTACGCGACCAGTTCTAATGTCCAAGACTTCTTTTCTCATTTGCTTTCCCCTTCTAACCCCGCTTTCATGCTGAAGTGTTTGGATTTGTCTTTTCAAGTTGTTGTTTTCCCTCTTTAACTCTTTATTCTCACTTTCCACCGATCGCATTTGATTTTCCCAATTTCCTAAGACTTTTGCCATTTTCACTTGATTTTCCTCTATTCTCTCCATCTTGACCTTATCGCCATCCCACTCCACATGCAGCCAATTGACTTGGCATTCCAAGCTCTTCACAAGTTCTACCAAGCCTCGATCGGGAGATCCAGTGTCCTTGCTCTCACTTGCTCTTGCGGTCTTTGTCGACGAAGTAACTCCGCTCTTGTCAACCTCCACATATAGAGAAGATACACACCTATCAGGTCCATTTGTTGCAACCTTTCTGACATTCACTTCTTTTGAGCTACACATGTGCTCACATAACCGCTTTTTTCCGCAATCCTCACATGTGGGGACAAAATCCAACGGGGTATATACGCGAGGGTAATATTTGGCTATATGCCCAATCTGCTCGCAACTCCAGCATCTCACATAATTTGATATCGGGCCAAATTGCCACCCTCGGTTCACATGATGTCTCATGGCCGGACCAGAATATATCCATGTCCTATTTTGTCCAGAATTCATTTGCCTCATGTTGGTCTTCTCAAAACCATAGGCTTGCCTTTGTTGAGCCATTTCTTTAATGAAGATCAAAGCAGATTTGGGATCGACTTGGCTATGCCACACGATTGGGGCACCAAGCAAATTCGTAGCACTCTTTATGAGATGTGCTAATCAATTCCCGACAGACGCACCAAAATGATTAGTTCTTAAACCCAAGGAAAAATATCCATATGCAATCAGGTTTTGCTCAGATTTTTGTTTCTCAACAAGTTCCTTTTACCTCGAAACCACTGAATGCGCGTAGTTACACCCACTTTAAGATCCCTAGTAAGATCGCCAAAATGGATAAGGCCTCGTATACCAGATTTATGCAAATTAACGCACTTGTTTAGCTTTTGGTCCTATGCTTGGTCCTATATTTTCACCCGAGTTTAGCAAATACCCACGCTTTTAACTACTTGGAAACCCCTCTTTTCCCTCTTGGATTTCTTCCCCTTGGCCTATGCACACGGTGTTGTTTGGTTTCATGGAAAGGAAGGAGAATGAAGAAAGCTAATATTAACATAATATTATCACGCATGGGCAAGGGATAAGATGGGAAAGATTTGGCTCCGTTAGTTTAGAGAGTATTTGGGTTGTGATCTTCTAAGAAGTGTTTCTTGTGGTTTCACACAAATGCATGAACATTCTACAAGAGTGCAAGTATCTCTAGACACTTTCAAAGAGCTTGAAACCATGTTAATTTGGTGGATCCTGAAATGCATTTATCCTCCGCTACAGCTTTGAGGATAAGATGAAGCTTATGATAATTTATAATATAAGGAGGAGTACCCACAATAGTACATAGGTTCTTTGATATCAACAAAACCATCTTTTCTTGCATGACGGTACTTTTTGTAATTTACTCTTGACTCCTAGATTTTACGTCCAACAACTTAGATAACATTTTTCTTTTTTTGGAGATAAGTACTACATGCATATGATTCAGCATCGATAAAATATCTTCTCAGGCTTCTCAAAGTGTTCACAATTTCCAATGCAAAAATTAGTTGAAAAGAAAAATATCCTTGCTCATCAAGCCACCCGGATAAGTTTTTGATATGATTCTTGATCTGCTAAAAACATTTGGATATAGCTGGACGGATGCACTCCGTAATACTCAAAGTCATCAACCTCCATTCTAATGGCGAACTTGTCGTGGAATCCACATACCATTATAGAGACATTTCACAAAAAGGACCTAGTCATCGTGCCACGGTCATGAAAGTGATTTGTAATAACTGGAGGTTGTATGTGAAAGTCGGAACATCACACGGATTAGATCAGAGTGGGTGCAAGTAGAAACCTCTGCAATGCAAGCCTTTCGTACTCATCACACGTCGAACTTGTCTACCCTCTATTATAAACTTATCATATTGAATTAGCAGCAAACGAGAGAAGCACTGACCATCAATGCTGCCTATAACTTGAGAATCGGCTTCTCAAAGTCGAGGCAAAACTCTTCTGAACAATAAGGAAGATCTGAGCGGCCATCGGTGATGGAAAAGGAGAACCACGATTCACGAATCCTCATTCATGGAGAACCAGAAAACATCGCACTTGTGCAAATGTCCCTCCTTTTGATGGAGCTGCAAATCAAACGGATGTGATTACTTCTCTGGGCTTTTCAATGTACCAAATCTGCAAGTTTGAACCCTAGGCTCATTGCGGCACTTGATTTGTGCATATTATCCTTGTGCAGAGTTCGTGATCATCCTGCAGTATCGTCCAGTTTTTATCTCTTTGTACATTGCTCGAACTGTTTACATCTGCTCCGATTCCATCAGAATATTAGCACTCGCTTCTCACATAAATCTTCCTTGAATCTTGCATGATATCACCTCCTAGCCCTCAATCCTTTTGACATCCTGTTCTTTGCCTGTTGCTGAAGATGGACGCCTGCTAGAACCCACCTTCTCGTGCTATTTCTTGCATGAACACAAAAAAAAGGACACTCCCTTCCAGTAGAATGAACAGATGTCCCCAGAAGACTCAAATTCCTGCCATAGATAGCCCTAGTGAGAGCGAGCTTGAAAGTAGATACTGAGTCATTAAGAAAAACTGCACTCTTCTCTCTGTAGCTAATCAATAAAACTTCTGGGTCCTCCTTGAGAGCTTCGATGTCTGCTTCTCAATCCTCTGTTCTAATCTCCAGCAAGGTGTCCATTTCTTGTTCCTCTTCTTTTTTATCAGTCCGTCGCACACCTCTCCTCCCCGCGAGCGATCTTCTCCTTTTTCCTCCCCCTTTTCCGCATGAGATTCCCCCCCTTTTAGCACCACCCCCCTTTTTGGCTATCGTGCGACAGGAGGTAAAGCTGCACCCCCCCCTTTTTTGTCAGATCTGCAATGGAAAACGGAATGCAATGGAGTCTTGGCCTATTACATCTACCAAATTAAATTCATAGATATCCGATTGAAATCGTTAGCTCCCATGTTTGCAACTGCACTGGTGAAAAACTTTGTCTGCTCAAAAACTGGCAGGAGCTTCCCACGAAAAAAGGTTGAAGAGTCCATATTGTACTCCCCAGAATCGAGGGATTTCATGTTGTATTTCTTTCATAATAGTCTCCAAGAAAAGCTGTCATTTTTAGTCTCCATGTCATATGTAGCTTAAAACCCGTAGGGAGCCCCCTGAACCTTCAAACTGCATCAGCTTAACACAAGTAATTGCATCTTGAACATGCTCGTATTCTCCATAACTTGCAATCAAACATCTTCCCCTACCAAATAGCAACACATTAGTGCCTAAAAACCAATCATTTCTTGAGCTAACATACTCCCCTCTTCTACTTGCGAAGTCGTCCTCGACGAGCCAAATTGTTCCTGCAATCCTGCAACCCACATCGTCATCCAAACATTTCCATAGATTAAATTACTTGTTCCATCCTTCTCCTAACGAGGTACCTGCAATCATACACTCAAAGTCTATTAGTATCAAAATCAATCACACTATGTACCAACCTCATATACTTTCTTGCATCTTCATCTATTGTGTCTTTCACATCTGCAAACTCATCAAAAGCATTAGACCACTTTTCATCCAAACACAAATGTACATCAGAACAACAGGAACCAACATATCATGAATTAGCATCACACATGCATGTTTGACATCGTCTTTGCACACACCATGTACTCATGCAAGCAGAAAGCATCCCCACATCCCCTTCTCAACACTCTTCTTGACTATTCGTTCAACACGTCACGAATCTTTTTTCCACATGCATACTCAACACACTTTTCACACACAAAGATAATCAAAACCATTCCCCACTTCCGTTTTTGATACTCATTCAAGCCACAAGCTTTCTTGATTCTTTTTCTCATCTCTAACCGAGTTCTCTCGTGCATTCTTCATTCCGCTTCTACCTAGGGTTTCCACTACCCGATTTCCTTTTCATGGACTCTTTGTTGTTTTTTTTTTCATTTTCCAACTAAATTCCATGCTAGCTCACCGCCACACCACTCTAACGTGATGAATACACGACAAGGACCACTCAAGCCTAACATGAGCTCACCTCGACAGGACCACTCATCATCAACGCGATTCAAGACTTCTCAAGCAATTGCACAACCTAAGAGCCAAAATGAGCACCTCCCAAAAGTTTGCAGACAAACAAAGTAGCTAGCACACTTAGATCTCTCAAGTCAAAGTCTTCCACAGACACGTCGCAGCCAAAATCCTAGCCGAGCTTAAGCTTCGATTCGACATACCTCATCGGGAGTCCACACATTCCAAGCTCCCCACAAACACAGACACATATTCCCATCCGAGCATCATGCTCTCTCACCTATCTTCTGTTTCCCCTCGAGCGAGGAATTTTTCTCATTCTTTTTTTTTTCCACATTTTTCTCTTCTTTTTTCACCATTTTTTTTCACATATTTACCCACACTGGTCGGCCTACGCTGAAGCTGGATGCGACTCGTGGACTCGACCACCCGATCGAGTTTGTTCCACCCATCTACCAACCCAACGCAGCGTGCGACACACAGACAGCTAGCCCTATGCGAAACCGACGTCGGTTCGTGGCTTTGACCACCCGGCCAAAGTGGGTCCACCCACCTTTCGGCCCACATAGGTGCGTAGCCACATGCACACATACAAACGTATATATTTTTTTCATTCTTTTTTTCATTCCCGCATCTCGAGAATTAGGAGACAAAAGAAAGGACCTTTTGCCAACCATCCCGATCATGAAACACACATATATAAACTCCCTGTGGACATCCCGATGAGACACCTCTTCTCTCTGCTGCTACTCAAGCCAAAATCCGACCACTAATGCCATGGTCAACTTTTTCTCTCGAGATCTGCACACACTAACTACCTTGTCGACTAGAGAACCCCGAAAAATGCCACTTCAGTCCTAATCGTACAACAGACTTGGTCTGTCCGTCCTCACATCTCTGACTCGCAATCCGCAAAGCAAACCCAGCTAGTCAAACTCAAACCGTCCTCACCGACATCCATCTCCGCGTCTATTTTTTCATCTCCAACCTCTACCTCGTAGAGATTCCACCTGACCTGATAGATGACCCGGAAAACTACCATTGGCCCTTGTACTTCTTAGTGCCTCAAGCCTCGCCGCTAGGACTCTTAATCCTTGTTTGTTGTGCTCAATATCACTCTGATATTGGAACAGGTCAGAGTCAATGCTTCGGAACCGACTCCATATTTGCTCCATTCTTTATCCTCTCTCACCCTTTTTGCAGCTCCGAGGGGAATATCCTCCCTCTTCTCAACTCGAACGGTCAACTTCTCGACTTCCTCTCTAATCGATCTTTCCTCCCAAATCCTACTCATATTTTCTTCATCCAAATCATCTACCTTTTTCAACAACTCATTCTTCGTCTCTTCTAACTCTTCTGCGAACGCCCTCAACATGTCCAACACCGCTTTCAGCTCTTCCTCCATTTTCCCTATATTTTGGTCCCCTTCTACACATTTTAGTCTCTCATCGTCTCTCTGACTCATCCACCTATCAAGCTCTCCTTTCAACCTCACATTTTCTTTTTCTACCCTTCTCACTTTCTCATCACTCTCTGCTTGGGCACTTTTCATTCTTTCTAACTCCAGGTGGAACTCCTCACATGCCTTACCCGCTTGATCACTATATCGACGGATTATGCTTTGTACCCTCTCAATTTCATGCTCCATTCGTTCGACTCTCCTCATTAGGTCATCCCTATCTCTTGAGGGCTCTTCTTTGATCATGACATGGTAGCAGTCTATCGTTACCCGACCAGTTCTAATGTCCAAGACTTCTTTTCTCATTTGCTTTCCCCTTCTAACCTCGCTTTCATGCTGAAGTGTTTGGATTCGTCTTTTCAAGTTGTTGTTTTCCCTCTTTAACTCTTTATTCTCACTTTCCATCGATCGCATTTGATTTTCCCAATTTCCTAAGACTTTTGCCATTTTCACTTGATTTTCCTCTATTCTCTCCATCTTGACCTTATCGCCATCCCGCTCCACATGCAGCCAATTGACTTGGCATTTCAAGCTCTTCATAAGTTCTACCAAGCCTCGATCCGGAGATTCAGTGTCCTTGCTCTCACTTGCTCTTGCGGTCTTTGTCAACGAAGTAACTCCGCTCTTGTCAACCTCCACATATAGAGAAGATACACACCTATCAGGTCCATTTGTTGCAACCTTTCTGACATTCACTTCTTTTGAGCTACACATGTGCTCACATAACCGCTTTTTTCCGCAGTCCTCACATGTGGGGACAAAATCCAATGGGGTGCATACGCGAGGGCAATATTTGGCTATATGCCCAATCTGCTCGCAACTCGAGAATCTCACATAATTTGATATCAGGCCAAATCGCCACCCTCGGTGTTAAAAGTCAAGCTTCAAGCTACAAATTCGTGGGGAATCTTTTATGGACATGTGGAGCAATCAAAGGAAGCCAAAAGCCACGAGATTCCATCAAGAAAAGTCACTCAACCACTCCCCAAGTCATCTCAACTAATTCCTCCAAGTTAGGAGGCTGATTTGGAAAGGTAGTTCCTAGATTTTAGGGGCACATTTCTCACTATAAAAGGAGCATGTATCCCGACTTCTTTTGGGCCATCTTCTTGGAGTTTTAGCTCATGTAAAGTGAGCACTAAGTGCTGGAGTTGTGATAAGCAAGCCCCTTGCTTAAGCAACCCCCTTGCTTGCTTGTTTGTTTTCTTTTAGTAGGCATATCTATGTGTGTGCGCAGGCAGTGTTGCAACTCTCTACCCCTGAGTTGTTAGCATTGGTTCTCCCTCATATGGTATCCATTTGATGTAATTCTTGTCTCATTGGATAGCTATAAGAGTCTATTTTATGCTTACCAATTCTCTGGAGCATTCTCGGAGTAAGCTGGGAGCAACATTCATTTTAGTGAAGTTGTGTGATTGATATCTCTCTCTTTGTGTAGGCTCTGTTGGAAATATTTTGCTCTCTGTTGTAAGGGCTGGTTCTCCTTCTCTATGTATCCATTTGCTATGATTTTGGTGTCATTGGGTAGCTATTAGAGTGCTCTAAAGTTGACTCAAGTTTGAGATTCATTATCTGTATAATCGTTGAGAAAAGTTTGCTGGAGTGAAGTGAGGTCTCTGCTTGACTAGCAGTTGTGAGCATTCAACTAGCTCATGTTGTAGACATTGTTTCTCTTTGTGTAAGCATCCATTTCAAGTGAAATTTGTTTTGTTGGAAAGCCCTTAGTGTCTACTACAGGTCTACAAAAGCTCACGGGAGTTCTCTGCATAAGCTCTGAGTAAGAGCATTTTTGGTGTGCAGAGGTCAAAGAAGGATACCTGTGGAGGTCATTCGCGCTTCATCGTTGCTTAGGGGTTGAGATACTTCCCCCATCAGTGGTATCAGAGCATTTGGGAATCTTGGAGGAATCACATACAAGCAAGAAGACCTCTTGGAGTTGGTGGTTGAAGATTTTCATCAACAAAAGCTTCTTGGAGGTAGCTCACATCAAGGGGGAGCTATTCTACTCAAATTTGCAAGAGCACAAGGTGTCCATCTAAGGAAAGCTTTGGATTGAGGTAACCTCAGAGCCTCATTTTCATTTTACACACATTGGAGCATTAGCCAAGGGCTAGGTCAAGTATCAAAGACTAGATATGGGAGACTTCAACACTCAAATTGAAAAGCTAGACAAAGGTAACTATCAACCATGGAGATTTAGGGTCTCCAACTATCTTATGGGCAAGGGCCTTTGGGGGTTGATTAGTGGAAGTGAACCAAGACCTAGGTTGGATGAGAATCCAACCAATGACCAGAGAAGGGCCTTTAGGGAATGGAATGAAAGAGACAAGAGGGTTATCTTTATTCTTTCCCAACACATTAGCAATAGCATGATCGGCCATATCCAAGACTTGGATTCAAGCATGAAGGTATGGGAGACACTTGAAAGGCTTTATTCAACAAGCACCAAAGCAAGGAAGATCCAACTCAAGAATGAGCTCAACAACCTTAGGAAGAGCTCAGGGAGTAGCATAAATGACTACATACTTAAGGTCAAGGAGTTATCAGATGCATTGGGATCCATTGGAAGCCACGTAGACGATGACGATCTTGTGGCATATACTCTCAATGGTTTGAGAGATGATGAGAAGTGGAAACCCTTTACCACTTCAATATATGTAAGGGATAATCTTCCCGATTTTGAGCAATTGGTTGCTCTCATGGTCATCGAAGAAATGAACATAGGTGGAAGTTCAACTAAAAGCAAGGATGCACAAGTTTTCTATGCAGGTAATCAAAGGGGCAAAGGAAGACGAGGACAAGGAAGGGGCAAAGGAAGGTTTGGAGGAAGGCAAGGCCACTCGAGCAATCAAGGACATGACCAAGGCACCTCATCACAAAGAGGGAGAGGAAAAACAAGAGGAAGAGGAGGACGACATCAACAAAACAGGAATCAAGATGATGAAGGATGTTACATATGTGGCAAGTTTGGCCACTATGCTAGAGATTGCTACCAAGGAGGAAACCAAAGGAGCTATAATCAAGGTTCTTCATACAAAGGCCAAGGTAATTATGCTTCTACAAGTTCAGAAAATGACAATCTCTTGATGATGCACATGAATGGGAATTCAAGCAAAGTAGATAACACTTGGTATATTGATAGTGGATGTAGCAACCATATGAGTTGCAATGCTTCTTGGTTTACTAATCTACATGTTCCCAAAGGTAAAGGACATGTAGAAACAGGTGATGATACAGCCCATGAGATCTCCCATGTTGGAGATGTAGCTTTGGATGACAAGGAGGAAGGAAGATGTCTCAAGGATGTCTTGCATGTACCTACTATCACAAAGAATTTGGTGTCCGTTGGGCAAATGGTTGAAAGAGGCTATCAAGTAAGGTTCAACAAAGGTGGATGCTTTGTGGAGAACCCTAAGCAAGGTTACAAGGTCATAGCAAGAGGAAAGAAGCAAGGGAGACTCTTCACTTTGGAGGTAAATTCTCATTCCACTCAACATGTCTACTTCACATATGGAAACAAGAGGATTTCGGAGTTGGACTTGTGGCACAAGAGGATAGGTCACATCAACATACAAAGAATGAAGGAAATGCAATTCAAGAGGCTGGCTGAAGGTCTTCCCAACTTCCAAGGACAAGGTATGAAGCATTTATGTGAATCTTGTCAACTAGGGAGGCAAGCGAGACTTCCATTCAAGAAGAGTGGCTACATAAGCCAACATCCATTGGAGTTGATACATACAGATGTGTGGGGGCCAACCAAAGAGCAATCCATTGGAGGTAACAAGTACTTTGTCACTTTTATAGATGATTGCACAAGGATGGTTTGGGTTTATTTCATCAAAAACAAATCAGATGTGTTTACATGTTTCAAAGCATTCAAGGCAATGGTAGAGAAGGAAACAGGTACATATATCAAGAAGCTAAGGTCCGATGGAGGGGGAGAATATTTCTCAAATGAGTTTTCTGATTTTTTAATGGATCAAGGCATCAAGAGGCAAGTAACATGCAGGTACACACCCCAACAAAATGGAGTAGCAGAGAGAAAGAATAGATACATTGCCGAGATCGCTAGAGCAATGCTTAATGAGATGAATGTACCTAACATGTTTTGGAGTGATGCAGCAAATACCGCCGTGTATCTTATGAATAGGGCTCCTACCTCAGGGATCCATGGCTTGACACCATATCAAGCCTATTATGGTAAGAAACCTGATCTTTCCCACTTGAAGATATTTGGATGTACTTGTTATGTACATGTGCCAAGTGAATTGAGGCACAAGCTACAACCAAAGGCAGAAAAGTGTGTGTTTCTAGGATATCCAAATGATCATAAAGGTTACAGGTGCTTCAACCCAAACACAAAGGACTTGAGGATATCAAGGGATGTAGCATTTGATGAGCTACTCCCTTGGTATAAAAAGTATGATTGTATGCAGGACTATGAAGAAGAAAAGCATGGACATGATGAAGAACAAATCGACCTAGAGCTAAGCTTGAGGCAACGCTTCTAGTTTTTTTCTGACCTCAGTTGCTGCGTGGAAAGTATGTGATTGGGTCTGTATTCATGACATAGCAAAGTTGATCAAATCGAAGTCAATTGGTTCAGTTTCTTGTTTGCACATATACGATGTGGAAGGTGTTTTGCTATCATTCCTAGAAAGCATTCATCTCATGCCTATTCTAGGATGCAATGTGAGAGGAAAGATTTGTGTAAACTCAAATCAGATGTCAGAAGTTGAGGTCTGGCACGTTCTAAGCTTGGTATTTGGAATGCTTTCTATGTTTGGGCTAGGCAGCCTGTGAAAAGCTTATCTGTTGAAAAGTTGAATGAAGATGCTTCACAGTTGGCATCACATAGAGAAGAAGTGGGGGGCGGCGGCATTATTGGATGAAGCCGAAGTCCGTTGCAATTTTTTCGATGACAGATCTGACGAAGAGGACGTGAGGCAGACAGCAGACCTTTGGGGGGGAGGCCGACATCGAGCCATGTTTGGAAAGGGGGGATGAACTACAGGGATTTTTCATCGATGTGAAGGGGGGAGATTATTCGTGTGTATTTTTGTTTTTCATCCAGCCATGTCGGAGGGACAGAGAACACGAAAAGAAGGAGGCAAGCAGGAAAAGTCAGGGAGTCGAGGCATTGAGTCTGAAAGAACTGAAGGACTTGGCCTTCCGTGAAGGGAGATGCTCCGAGTTCGAGGGAGAGTCCTCTCGACGACGGGGGGGAAGGTCTTCTCTGTTTTTTTTCTCTTGCCTTTGTGTGTCTTTGTAAAAAACGTGGATAGAAGCGGGCATTCTTGGTAGAGGAAGTGGTCGGCTATGCGGGCAAGAGGAGCAGCACGCCGGAAGGGGAGGAGCATCTTGGTGACTATCATTAGTATCTTGGGATTTGAAGACGGGAGCTGAGCACGAAGAGGCGTGGCCACAATGCAAAATTGCAACTACCTTAGAAGGAGGAGTTATGCAGAGATGCCCTTGACATGGAGGCGATGGCAATGAGGTTCCCAAACTCAGTCGAATTATCTGATTAGTCTATTCCGCTGTCAGTTTCATGCTACACTTATTCTTGTACTCCGAGGGCAGAGGGGAGGGTGCCCGCTCTCTCTTGCTAGCAGGCGACAACAGCCAGAAGGGTCTCCTTTGATCTTGTAGGGTGTCGAAGGAAGCTGAACACCATGCACGGGGGGCAGCCACTTCGATATCATGGATCTCATCATCTCAGGTCCATCATCCAAGGATGGGGGAAAGGCCAACTCAAAGGAGGTGATACTTTGATCGAAGTCTACAGCAGATACTACCAGGAGCCACCCTTTGTGATGCGAGGGACTGAACTGTTGGCTAACATCTTAGAGCTACAGGATCTGTATGAGTCATCTTCATAATCAGATCGAGTAAGTTTTATGTCCACAGGTATTAAATTGTTGCGCCATAAATGTGAAAGCTAGGAAACTGTTTTGCTTAACGAGCTGAAGAAAGATGGAGAGGTAACTGTTGTATTTATGCATAGAGGAAATGAGATATTTCATGGAAATGGTAGTTTAACTGTAATTTAATATTGCTATATTTCTCTTTTCCACATGTGTTGTTATCTCTTATGTGCAATTTTTAAATCGACTATATATGATTTTGCAAAAAATGAAACTGGCTCAGAATCGAATTTTATCAAAAGTGCTCATATTTTTTATATCCGATGACTTCTCTTATTAATATCTGCTACGCTTAGTGACTCGAAACCAAGGAAATAAGCGCATGTACGTTATCTGAGTTTGAAGATTAAGGCGCATAATACAAGTGGAATGTTTGTGTAGTCACTTGAACTTAATCTCTGACAAAAATGAGATTCACGTATGCTCATCGAAATGACCTAGTATGAACGCATTATTCTCTATAATGGTACATTTTGAATGTGCAGAAAACCCCGTATAAAGGGAGATATGGGATTACATAGAATACAACATATAAGAAATACTGCTCATCTTTATCGTAGGATGAATGACTTCAACGTTGTTAGAATTCTACTCTCCGAACCAAATGCTAATTCTGCAATTGGCATTGGAATGTTTCTTGCACCTTTCTACTTGAGGTTAATGCTCATAACACTATGTATTAATTGCTATGCCTTTTCTCCATGAACTCTAATTAAAGCAACCCCGAAATCTTGAGAGTTCGATTGACGTCGGAATATTTGAGAGCTTGAGAGCCTTGTTGCTCCTAGAAGCGCTGAGTCTCCATTTCTGCTCTTCATGAGTATTACAATGCCCCTTAAAGGTTAAGTTCTATATTTGTTGGGTAAAACATCATTGTGTAAAGGCATCTTTTTCCTTGGACTCAGACCCTATTCATTTGGTGCGTTTGCCGGGAACTTATGAGCTAGTGCATAGCCATAAGAATAATCCATTGCGAGATAATTGTGGGCTCTAGGTAATCCAAGTAAACTGATTGCGAGGGGTTTAAACCAAATAAAGCCTCGTGTAATCATCTTTTCCTGCGGCGTTAGAGCCGTATCATTTGGTGCGTTTGCCGGGAACTTATGAGCTAGTGCATAGCCATAAGAATAATCCATTGCGAGATAATTGTGGGCTCTAGGTAATCCAAGTAAACTGATTGCGAGGGGTTTAAACCAAATAAAGCCTCGTGTAATCATCTTTTCCTGCGGCGTTAGAGCCGTATCATTTGGTGCGTTTGCCGGGAATAGCTTGGTACGTCTCTATAAGAGAGTGCCATAGGTTCGCCTAGCGCCACATGTTGGCCGAGCTTGCGGACCCCACGATCTAGTACATGAGCGAGGGAAGCTCATCGTCAGGAGCAACACAAACTCAAAGAGAGGAACGCGCTCAGAGAAGAGACCTTGAAAGAGAAAGGAGAAGGTGGGAACCGCCAGGTGAGTGGACCTCGATTGGCTCGAAGAAGTCAGTCAAAAACGTGTACTCCCGTAGGAGGGTCGCGAATCAAGTGCGGAAGTTTGAAGGAGGGATCCTGAGGCCGCGTGCACTAAATTTTTGGGATCGAAGTGATATTGACATCACACCTCTATTCGAGATGGCCCAGCGGATTTCGGTTCACTTGGGGGACTTCACCAAGTTCTCAGGTACTTGGGACGAAGATCCGGATAGTTTTATCCAGTTGTTTGAGGTTACCTGTGAGACCAATGATGTAGTTGACCAGGATCAAAGGTTGAGGATTTTTCCGGCTATTCTCCGTGATGAGGCAGCCAATTGGTATGGGAATCTGACACCACAAGAGCGTGGAACTTATCAGATGCTCAAGGAAGCCTTCTTGGCAAAGTTTCGACGACAAGGCTTCCAAGATAGATTGGCCCAACAGATGGATTACTTGCGACAAGGAGTCAATGAGAGCATCGATAACTACATTCAGAGAATGGAAACGTTAGTAAGAAAGATGGGCGTGAATCTCCCGAACGATGAGACATTGAAACGAAGATTCATTTCGGGATTGAGAGATCCTACGGCACAGCAGCATATCAGCCTGACAAGACCTGCAACTTTAATGGATGCTAAGGAACAAGCGAGGCTTTGGGAGGAAGTACAATTATGCCAACAAAGAAAGATGGAGCTCTTATACGAGCCTATTGGAGGCCCAGGGAGCATACCGATGAAAGATCCGGGTCCAGGAAGTCCCGCATTGACGACCCCAGCTTTTGTAGCTGCCACTAGCACGCCAGGCGAGGTAAAGCCTGCGCTAACCAAAGAACGAATATTAGAGTTAGTCACACAAGCTATAAAAGCTGCCACAATAACCCAGGAAACATACACAGTAAAACCAGAGGTGACTACAAACCCGAATCAAGTGTTTCGATCAAATACATGGTGCGGAAAGTGCCATGGTTACGGCCATTTGGCTTCAGAATGCCCTACAGTCTCGAGAGTATTCACAGATAGATCGCCACCTAGGATGCGTTGTACTTTTTGTGGAAGAACAAATCACACGGAGGACCGATGTTACAACAAGAGAGCCTATGAAGAGAGGACCATGAAATCAGGAGATACAAGAGAAAGACCTTACACGGGATTGCCCGCTCAAAGTGTACCACCTACATCTCGTTGGGAAAACAGACCGACTTATGGATATGGCGCTCAGGGTCAAGGAGGAGACTATCCAAGAGGAGCCGCGCGTGATCAAAGAAGAGATGGTCCAATCCAGTGCTGGAGATGTCATGGCTTTGGCCATACTCAATCTAGATGTCCAAACGAAAAGAAACCAATTGATTATACCCCACTATGTAGGTACTGTAGTGGGGAGGGCCACTTTGATGAAGATTGTCCAAAACGAAGAGCCGCCGCCGGCAAGGAAAAAGGACCAGTAGGGTCCTCGAACTATGTTGATACTCAGATGCATTCCACATCGAGAGGTCAAGAGCACGTTCCTACGATCGGAGTAGTGTTCAAGACGCCGAACCCTCAAGAAGGCTCTAGCTCGTCAATGCACTTTGTGGATGCTTACGAGGCCAAGAAACCACACAAAGATCCAACTGTGGCAGTAGTCACAAGGACTCAAGAGTACTCGAAGAAGAATCCAGGAGGCGAAGGTGAAGAAGGGAGTCAAGAGAGGATAGCTGAACACGAAGAGGTAGAAAACCAAGTTGGAGGATTTGTTGAGCAACAAGAGTTTGAGGATGGGGAAGAGGTTGAGATCCTTCCACTAGTGACCAAGGAGTTTGTGCCGGGCATAGCACCATTCCCTGAAAGACTGAAAGCTCCTAAGATTAGAAAGGAAAGACAAAGTTCGGAAGAAGTAGATATTGTAAAGTTGCTCGCTGATACGGAAGTTACGCTAGATATTGGCACATTGCTAAAATGTTCGCCTGTTTATAGGAAACAATTCTACAACGAATATATTAAGAAGCCGAGGAAAGCTCGAGATAAAAATAGACAAGATAAAGATGTCCAAGGAATCATCCAAAGTATTACGACGCAAATTGATTCGAATGCTCCAGCTGTGACGGTCGAAATTAAAGGATATTCAGTCCCTGGCGCTCAGTTAGATAGTGGAGCCGCAGTCAACCTTATGACTGAGTTCATGATGAAAGCTTTGGGCCTCAACCACATGGAAGAAACGCCGATGTCCTTGAGAATGGCGGATCAAACACAAGTGAAGCCTGCGGGTGTGTTGAAAAATGTAAGTACAGTTGTGGGCGGTCTAGAGTTTAAAGTCGATTATCTGATAGTAAGACCAAGGACCTCAGAGGCTACCTTCTCGATCCTACTTGGACGGCCATGGTTGGTGCAAGCCGAATGTGTGCATGACTGGCACACAGGTTTTATTTCAATAGGGTCAAAATCTGATCGGATTCAGTTGCAAGTATCCCCACCCTCGAGCAACAAGAAGAAGACAATAATAGTCGATGAGATGGAAAAGAAAGAAAAGGAGAAATCAAGGCACAAGAGTGCACGAGCTAGGTTTTCCTTGAACACGGACGCCTACAAGAATCTGCTTCAAGACGGGTTCAACTTGCAGCTCTTTAAGAATCAAGACACGAAGATGGGAGAGTATCAAAATCCATTACTCTATAACGACGATTCAGACCAGGAGTTGCTAGGATGGTTGACGCATACAAGTGAATTTGATTGTTACATGTTGAGTATAGATTCAAGTAAAAACAAAGCTACTCAATCCCTGGAGAAGGGAACTTCAAAAGAAGAGTTGAAACTAGAGTTAGCTCCGGCGATGGAAGTGCAACAGTTGAGAGAAAGAGTTAGAATGCTAGAAGCAGAGATTCTAAAGAGAAGTCGAGAATCGGAAAAAGAAGCGAAGAGTAAAACTAAAGTGTCGGAAGCCATTGCAAAAGCTGAATTGAAGAAACTAGGTTCAATCGAAAGAGAACAAGACAATGATTTACTGGCCAATCATACACGCATGATCGGAGAGCACATTCCAATCACAGTGTTAGCGAGAAATAAGGATTATTCGCGAGAAGCTCAGTTGGAAAAATGGGAAGTTTTTCCAGAAAAGTTCTTGGGTGTAGGGTCAGAGCTACCAGACAGGGTACGAGATTGTATTAAAACGACACTCAAAAATTTCGTCGAGGCCTTTGCATGGTCATACAGTGATCTGAGAGGAATTGATCCCCAAATCTGCCAACATTATATAGACTTGGAAGAAGGCACACGACCAATATGTCAACGACTCAGGCGGACAAATCCAGTCTACTCGGAATTGATCAAGTTGGAATTGACTAAATTGTTGGAAGCAGGATTCATATATCCCATCGCATCCAGCGAATGGGTATCACCAATTGTAGTTGTTCCGAAGAAAAATAAGAAAATCCGTATTTGCATAGATTATCGAAAGTTGAACGAGCGCACAAAGAAGGATCATTTCCCCTTACCATTCACTGATCAGATCTTGGATAGAGTGGCTGGCCATAAGTTGTACTCATTTTTGGATGGTTTCAGTGGGTACAACCAGATCCAAATCCATGAAGAGGATCAATCAAAAACTACTTTCACGACAGAATGGGGTACTTATGCATATCGTGTGATTCCATTTGGATTATGCAATGCACCGGCCACATTCCAGAGAGCAATGATAGCTTCATATCAAGACTACTTGCAGGATTGGATGGAGATATTTCTTGATGACTTTGCGATCAGAGGCGACGATGAAAACATGATGGAGAGGATCGAAGCAATTTTAAGAAGAAGCATCGAAAAAGGCATCGCATTAAATCCTGAAAAGTGCACATTTGGAGTACGAAGAGGATTGCTTTTGGGACATGTTATTTCCGAAAAAGGGATTGCGGTCGACGAGGATAAAGTGGAAAAGATCGGACAACTTCCACCTCCGTAAAATTTGCGAAAACTCAGAGGATTCTTAGGCCATGCGAATTATTATCGACGTTTTATATTAAATTTTGCATCTATAGCGGCACCACTGACGACTCTTTTGAGGAAGGACCAACAATACCAGTGGACTGGAGAGTGTCAAGTTGCATTCGACTCGATCAAAGAGAGGTTAATAAATGCACCGATTTTGGTAGCACCTGACTGGACGAAGGAATTTCATGTACATACCGACGCTTCTCATACTACAGTTGGAGCAGTATTATGCCAAGCCGATGAAAAGAAGTTGGACCACCCAATTTATTATGCAAGTCGCAACTTGAATAGCACTGAGAAGAACTACACGACTACGGAGAAGGAATGCCTATCGATGATCTTTGCGGTGAACAAGTATCGGCACTACTTGATGGGAAAGCATTTCACTTTTTATGTGGATCATGAAGCCCTTAAGTATATCATTAATAAACCAGAGTTATCAGGGCGATTGATGAGGTGGATGCTACTTCTCCAAGAATTTCAGTTCACAGTGGTAACCAGACTAGGCAAAGCGCATATATTGGCCGACCATTTATCTCGAATTGTTAATGAGGAGCCAATCTCTGGTGTGCCTGACGATGCTCCAGATGGGCATCTATTCCAAGTTGATGCGAAAGTACCTTGGTATGCCGACTTGGTGAATTTCTTGTGCACTACTAAATATCCGCCAGGAGCAAGCAAGAGAGAGAAGCAAAAACTGTTAGCATTGGCGAAGCACCATAGCATCATTGGAGGGCAACTCTATCGATATTTTGTTCATGAGAGCATTTATCGGAGGTGTCTCGAGGAAGAAGAAGCAAACCTAGTGTTGAGAGCTTTGCATGACGAACCTTGTGGTGGGCATTTTGCTGGTGAACTGACGGAAAGAAAGATTTTATTAGCAGGGTATTGGTGGCCAACATTGTTCAAAGACTCACACACATACTGTAAGAAATGTGACAAATGCCAACGAATGGGCAAACCCACATTAGCACATGCTGCTCCTCTTACGCCGGTGTTGGCTCTTAAGCCGTTTGAGAAATGGGGAATTGATTTTGTGGGGCCTATTGATCCTCCCTCACGACGAAGATCCAATAGGTATATCTTGGTCTGTACTGACTATGTTACCAAGTGGGTAGAAGCCAAAGCTCTGAAGACTGACCGAGCTGTTGATGTAGCTAAATTTTTGTACGAACAAATTATCACTCGATTCGGATGCCCGTTGGAGATAGTGAGTGATAGAGGAACACATTTTGTCAACGAATTGATCGAAGAATTAATGGAACTCTATAAGATCAAACATAGAAAAAGCACTCCATATTACCCGAGGGCAAATGGACAAGTGGAGGTAACCAACAAAATTCTGGAACAGATTCTGACAAAGACAGTAGATATGCATAGGCGAGACTGGGATGAAAGACTTTTGGAAGCCTTATGGGCATATCGAACATCTTACCGAGTGACGACTAAGAGCACTCCGTTCTCCCTAGTATATGGCGAGGAAGCCATCTTTCCCATCGAAAAAGAAGTTCCGACCTTAAGAGTAGCCATAGAGGCCAGGTTGGGAGAGGAAGAGTCATTGAAGGAGAGGTACATACAATTGGTCAAGCTAGAAGAAAAGAGGCTTATTGCACAACAAAGTCTGGAAGCTATTCAGAAAAGACGGAAGGAGAGGCACGACAAGAATCTCAAGACCTATGTGATTCAAGAAGGAGATTTAGTGCTAGTCTATGATAGTAAGTATTATAAATTCCCAGGGAAGTTACAGACAAGATGGGAAGGACCGTTTAAGGTGGTGGAACTCAATTCCAATGGTTCCATGCAAATTCAAGATTTAGGAGAAGAATATGCTCCCGTGAAGGTTAACGCGCTTCGAGTTAAACCATATTTCAAGTGATATTCGGACGGGAGAAGCCAGACGAGATCCAAACGAAATGACGAAGTAGACTCCTTGTACATACATGTATAGTTATATATATATATGCGCATATGTAGGCTATGATTTGTGTGTCATAAATATTCTTCCTTACTAGCTCAAGAATTTTGGACTTCTAATATTTTTGTGTTATGCAGAGACTGTTAGAGCCTAAGTAACAAAATGGCAGACCAAATTACGCAACTCTACTTGTACGAGCTAAGGATATATTTCTCGGACCAAACGTTCGCCCGCATGGACATAGATGTCGACGACTTTGAGACGGAATACGATGTTGAGGAAGCGCATTGGCTGGTATGCTTTATAAACCAGGATTTGGGTGTTGCATTTTACATCGAGTGTTTTGAGGAATACCTAGCTCGACATGTAGGATGGGCGGGAGATCGATACTACTATTTTGATCCTTCTAGGGAAATGCCTAACGAGGAAAACGATATCACGTGGGCTTGGGCAGATGTGCTAACGCTAGGGAGTGATGACGGAGCTCCTGAAGTTGAGCCTGACTCGCCTTAGAGAAGTTGTCGGGATGCGAGTACGATGTGAGACTACATGAGACATTCCGGGGACTCACATTCTAGGACACCTAGGGATAGGTATACGAGGGACTAAGGCATAGCTGGTTGTAGTTACCAAGTGAAAAGTCAACTCGATGAATACATATGTAGTGTTTGTAATTGAGAGAATGGAGTGAAGAGGTGGTTGATCTGTCAAAGGCTAGTGTGTATATGTTTTGCATGCATGTGTGGGAAAGTGGGAAGGTCCCTTTCTTCCTCTCCCTAATTCTCAGGACTTGGGTGAACTAATTAACTATGGAAAAGAAGAAAAAAAAAAAAAAAAGAAAGAACATCGTGTTGTTGTAATCGTACCGATGCGCTATGGTGGGATAGTAGGTGGGTGGATTTATCCTCGTCGGGTGGTTAGGACCACGAGCCGCAGCTAGTTTCGCCATAGGCTTGGGATGTATGTGATTGTGTCTTAGCTACGCGCCATAACGGGTTGGTAGGTGGGTGGAGCCATCGTGGCTGGGTAGTCACGACCACGAGCCGCATCCAGCTTTGTTATGGGCTAGCTGTGATATGTTATGTGTTATCATTTTGTGTTTGTGTGTTGTGCGCTGCAATGCATTGGTAGATGGGTGGAATCAACCTGGTCAGGTGGTCAGGTCCACGAATCGCATCCAGTGTCAATGTAGGCCAACGTGTGATTAAAATAAAATTTTCATATGAAGTTATCCCCCACTCCCGAGGGGGAGAGAGAGAGAGGAGAGGGCGATGATCGCCTGGAAGGGAACGTTATTTTGTGTGATTGGTATGTGTTGGCTTGCGACAGATCAGCTCACTTTGAATCAACATTCTTGAAGGCACGGAAACTCTATATGTACTTATGGATGAGGCTTTAGCGAGGTGATGCAACGGTAGTGCTTTATAACTAGTGTGCTCTATCTGAGGGTTTTTCTAGTATGTGTGACACTCCAGGGTTCTGATGTATGTCTTGACTTGTACTCGAGTTTCGATGATTTTTGTAGGACGACGAGGGGGATTCTTCGGGAATGTCTAGTCATGGAATGACTGTACATAGCGAATAGTAGATGCAATAATGGGGTATGCATTTTGGGTATTTTTGCATCTCCGATTGGATTCATTTTAGTTGTTGTTGTTTATTTCAGTATTTTCTTTTCTGTTTTCCGCAATGGTAGTTGCATGTGTAAAACATGGAAAGGTATGCATGTGTTATTTTGGTTGAGACCATTTTTCATAAGGGAATGTATGAGCAAATTGATGCATGACTGGAATTGCATATATGTGCATGTTCTTGGATCATTTTGGAAGTGACTGATTTGAATGTATTTATGAGTGATTTTTGAGCACTAATAGCTTCAATGAGTGCAGGTTCAGTTTGAGTATCGGCTCGATGGGAAGGTATGCAAACTAGTGTGCACTGATGTTTTCATTGCTGTTTTGATTAGATTGCAGCAAAAGTGGCTCGTCGAGGACAACTTTGCAATTAAGAAGAGGGAAGTATGTTAGCTCAATAAATGGTTGGTTTTGGTGCACTAACATGCTTCCATTTTTGGAGAATATTTGTTTGGACATAGGTGTTTTGCAATGAGAATAGGTGGCCGGTGATGATAAGATTGACTCAAATGTGGACATAAGGATCAAGAGCAGTAGGGGTGAAGCTATGCATGGTTTTCAGGGGATGGGGGAGAGATGGATCCTTCTGGGAGCTATAGTGCTCATCTTCTCCATTACTTCTGACGTCTTCTGCCTGACTGAAGCCTTTGCTTCATCCCATCCCACTAGAGGCATTGGAATATCTGCACTCTGCTGTGAGTAATGTAGGGAAATTTGCAACTGAAAGTGGATTAAGTTACCTCAATACTTTGAAGAACAATCTGGCTTTGCAATTTCAAGCTGAAGTTGTGATGTCTCATCCATGTTGGTGGTATGGAACACGTCCTATGGGTTTTAGCCGCAAAGATAAAGGAGATATTCAGAAGTCAATAGTTGATGCTAGTACAAAGCTGCTGCAAGTTCTTGATGCTTTGGAGTGTGATTTTTGTATCGACATCAAATTCATCATTGCTGAGGTGTCAAGGTTGTTACACTACCAGAATTCATGGTATTTGCAAAGTGTATTCATGAGAAGAATCTCACAAGGGGTACATGGAAGTCCGGAATTATTCTCTCTTCCTTGCTTGTATCATTTTATCAAGCCATTTGAAGCCGAATTGTTAAAAGCTGTTGACCCCATCAGCCTCTCAATTTCACAACTTCATAAAAATGAAACATATCATGGAAACAGCGTAAGCACCCCTCAAATTTTGTATGCCATGGAAGTTTGGCTTTTGCATTCGCTTTCTGGGCAAAATTCTGAAACAAGTATTGAGGCAGCGCTTCTAGTTTTACTTCTGACCTCAGTTGCTGCGTGGAAAGTATGTGATTGGGTCTGTATTCATGAAATAGCAAAGTTGATCAAATCGAAGTCAATTGGTTCAGTTTCTTGTTTGCACATATACGATGTGGAAGGTGTTTTGCTATCATTCCTAGAAAGCATTCATCTCATGCCTATTCTAGGATGCAATGTGAGAGGAAAGATTTGTGTAAACTCAAATCAGATTTCAGAAGTTGAGGTCTGGCACGTTCTAAGCTTGGTATTTGGAATGCTTTCTATGTTTGGGCTAGGCAGCCTGTGAAAAGCTTATCTATTGAAAAGTTGAATGAAGATGCTTCACAGTTGGCATCACATAGAAGCTCATTGCACAAGACTTATGTGACAGTGTTGGAATCTATTACTGCCATTTTTGAGAGGAAATTGGTGTATTACCTAAATACATCGAAGCAAGTGGCAAGTCCGTTTTTTCTGACAAGAGAAACCGAAAAAGGGAGAGGGTGGATATCGACGGCAGGCATTGAAGAAGAAGTGGGGGGCGGCGGCATTATTGGATGAAGCCGAAGTCCGTTGCAATTTTTTCGATGACAGATCTGACAAAGAGGACGTGAGGCAGACAGAAGACCTTTGGGGGGGAGGCCGACATCGAGCCATGTTTGGAAAGGGGGGATGAACTACAGGGATTTTTCATCGATGTGAAGGGGGGAGATTATTCGTGTGTATTTTTGTTTTTCATCCAGCCATGTCGGAGGGACAGAGAACACGAAAAGAAGGAGGCAAGCAGGAAAAGTCAGGGAGTCGAGGCATTGAGTCTGAAAGAACTGAAGGACTTGGCCTTCCCTGAAGGGAGATGCTCCGAGTTCGAGGGAGAGTCCTCTCGACGACGGGGGGGAAGGTCTTCTCTGTTTTTTTTCTCTTGCCTTTGTGTGTCTTTGTAAAAAACGTGGATAGAAGCGGGCATTCTTGGTAGAGGAAGTGGTCGGCTATGCGGGCAGGAGGAGCAGCACGCCGGAAGGGGAGGAGCATCTTGGTGACTATCATTAGTATCTTGGGATTTGAAGACGGGAGCTGAGCACGAAGAGGCGTGGCCACAATGCAAAATTGCAACTACCTTAGAAGGAGGAGTTATGCAGAGATGCCCTTGACATGGAGGCGATGGCAATGAGGTTCCCAAACTCAGTCGAATTATCTGATTAGTCTATTCCGCTGTCAGTTTCATGCTACACTTATTCTTGTACTCCGAGGGCAGAGGGGAGGGTGCCCGCTCTCTCTTGCTAGCAGGCGACAACAGCCAGAAGGGTCTCCTTTGATCTTGTAGGGTGTCGAAGGAAGCTGAACACCATGCACAGGGGGCAGCCACTTCGACATCATGGATCTCAGGTCCATCATCCAAGGATGGGGGAAAGGCCAACTCAAAGGAAGTGATACTTTGATCGAAGTCTACAGCAGATACTACCAGGAGCCACCCTTTGTGATGCGAGGGACTGAACTGTTGGCTAACATCTTAGAGCTACAGGATCTGTATGAGTCATCTTCATAATCAGATCGAGTAAGTTTTATGTCCACAGGTATTAAATTGTTGCGCCATAAATGTGAAAGCTAGGAAACTGTTTTGCTTAACGAGATGAAGAAAGATGGAGAGGTAACTGTTGTATTTATGCATAGAGGAAATGAGATATTTCATGGAAATGGTAGTTTAACTGTAATTTAATATTGCTATATTTCTCTTTTCCACATGCGTTTTTATCTCTTATGTGCAATTTTTAAATCGACTATATTTGATTTTGCAAAAAATGAAACTGGCTCAGAATCGAATTTTATCAAAAGTGCTCATATTTTTTATATCCGATGACTTCTCTTATTAATATCTGCTACGCTTAGTGACTCGAAACCAAGGAAATAAGCGCATGTACGTTATCTGAGTTTGAAGATTAAGGCGCATAATACAAGTGGAATGTTTGTGTAGTCACTTGAACTTAATCTCTGACAAAAATGAGATTCACGTATGCTCATCGAAATGACCTAGTATGAACGCATTATTTTCTATAATGGTACATTTTGAATGTGCAGAAAACCCCGTATAAAGGGAGATATGGGATTACATAGAATACAACATATAAGAAATACTGCTCATCTTTATCGTAGGATGAATGACTTCAACGTTGCTAGAATTCTACTCTCCGAACCAAATGCTAATTCTGCAATTGGCATTGGAATGTTTCTTGCACCTTTCTACTTGAGGTTAATGCTCATAACACTATGTATTAATTGCTATGCCTTTTCTCCATGAACTCTAATTAAAGCAACCCCGAAATCTTGAGAGTTCGATTGACGTCGGAATATTTGAGAGCTTGAGAGCCTTGTTGCTCCTAGAAGCGCTGAGTCTCCATTTCTGCTCTTCATGAGTATTGCAATGCCCCTTAAAGGTTAAGTTCTATATTTGTTGGGTAAAACATCATTGTGTAAAGGCATCTTTTTCCTTGGACTCAGACCCTATTCATTTGGTGCGTTTGCCGGGAACTTATGAGCTAGTGCATAGCCATAAGAATAATCCATTGCGAGATAATTGTGGGCTCTAGGTAATCCAAGTAAACTGATTGCGAGGGGTTTAAACCAAATAAAGCCTCGTGTAATCATCTTTTCCTGCGGCGTTAGAGCCGTATCATTTGGTGCGTTTGCCGGGAACTTATGAGCTAGTGCATAGCCATAAGAATAATCCATTGCGAGATAATTGTGGGCTCTAGGTAATCCAAGTAAACTGATTGCGAAGGGTTTAAACCAAATAAAGCCTCGTGTAATCATCTTTTCCTGCGGCGTTAGAGCCGTATCAGGGCATAACAATTATATCACGCCAAAGTTAAGTTTTACAATATTGCCAAGAGAAAGTTGGCATCTGCATCTTATTCTTGAACATCTTGAAGTTTCTTAGGATCCAAATATTATGGAGCAATAGGAAGATGCATCTTCTTTTAATCCAGTCAGCAACATTATTTGTGCAATCAAACAGCAGGAATGTACAATCAAATTTGGTGGGCTTTACATTCCAAATGGGAAATAAGAAGAGAATATTCCACCATCTTTGAATGTGTGAACATGACCAAAATGCATGCCACATATCTTGAGCGTATGAAGCGAAATGTGGACATCTAACGCTTTGAAGTCCATATTTAGATAGGAATGCCCCTAACGTGACATGACTAGCAAAGATTCTCCACATGAAAATTTTCATTCTATAGGTGAACGAGGAATCCCGGATTGAACTTAACCTTGTATGCCACCAAGAATCAGATTTTTTAAGTTTCAATCTCTGATTACATTGAGAAGCAATACTATCATAAGCAAGCAGTGTGCGGTAATACATGCTTGATTTACTAGTCCACCACCTAGTATGTTTTACAAGCAACCAATCCCACCACAGGTTAGACACATCAATCAAAAGAGATATTTGATATTGCTGCAACAAAGAAACTATTTGAAGCCATTTAGATCTTTATGTTGCCCCTACAGCATAAGTTCTCCGTATCACGGAGAAGGGAAAAATCTCCCATTTGGAGTTATAGCATTTTGCAATAGAATCAATCCCTTTGTTATTAAAATATCTGCAACTCCTAAAGAGTAAGCAATAGGCGGATTTGTTAAGAATGACCAATATGGCGATACCGAGGAAAGGGATTTCCCCACATAGCGCTGTCTTCCATTCCACTTCAAGGTAGAAAGTGTATTTTTGAATTGGCATAGCAGAACATTGATCATATTTGAAGAAGTTTATAGTGGAGCATGAGAAAAGAACTTGTTCCATACATCAAGCTTCCAAGCTCCCTTGAAGTTCATCTCTGCATTTTCTATAAATTTCCAGAAAATGGAAGCCCATAATGGTCTATGAGAAGAGGTAATGCGCATAATAAAGGCTGTTCTTCTAGCCACTAAGTGAAAATGCAAATTCAAAAACCCAAGCTCACCCTTATCTCTGGGCTTGCATACATACTACCATGATGAAAGGACCAATGCCCGGCTATGCTTTTTGTTCGAGAGGAAATTCCTTATCAACCTGTCAAAGATGAGTAATTGATTTTTCTTCCAATAGAGCAGCAGTAAGTAATACATAATATAAGATTGCAAAAGAGTTTGTAAAATCCTTATCCTAGCATGTAATGGCCATTCGGGGAAACCATTTATCCATTTTGCACTTAATTTTGCGCAAAACCCATTCGACTTTATCTTTAATAGGGACACCAATACCTAAGGGGTATCCCAAATGTCTGAAAATAATACCTCTCTCAATTTTAGGGCCTTCCCATTTAAGGGATTGGAATTGTCGCGCAGAGATATTTACAATCGCTGATTTTTTCATATTAATCCTCAACGCAGATGCTTCGGGAAAAGGAGCCAAAGAATCCAGAATGCATCGAATATTTTGACGGTCAGCTCTTGCAAAAATAAATGTATCATCCACGGAGCCAATTGCAATTTTCTGAACCCCATAAAGAGAAATACCATGAATACATTGCGAATTCATCTTTGCTTCCAAGCGATAGAACATTGACGACGATGCTATAGCATAAAATAGGGGACTTAGAGGACAACCTTGATGCACAAAACGCTCAATGGGAATCGATGCAGAGAGTCTCCCGTTTACTCTACATGGGAAGCACTGCCTTGAGCCAGAATGTAAATGAGCCTAGAAAATCTGACTCCAAAACCAAGTTTTTTAAGTACTATAGCAATGAAATCCCATCGAAATAGATCAAAGGCTTTTTCGAAATCAATTTGTATCCCAATCGCTTCCTGATCTGACAAAGTTATATGTTCCATCATCATTTGAGTGAGAAAGATGTTATCGTAAATCGACTTTTGATGTATGAACCCAACTTGAGATGGATGAACTACCTTATGAATAATATACTTGAGCCTTAATTCAAATACTTTAGCAAATATTTTATAGATAATGCTCATCATTGTAATAGGTCTCCAATCCCCAGTGGGTCTAAGAACATCCAATTTTGGAATAAGTTTAATCTTACCTAACTTGAATGTATATGGCATCTTTTGATCTTTACATATTTCGTTACATACATCAAGAACAAGATTTTTTAGAAGAGGCCAAAAAGTCATTACAAATACCATCCAAGCGTGGTGCTTTTCTATTTTTAAGAGATTTAAGAGCCATGTAGATCTCTTCCTCAAAAATACTTTTCTCAAATGTAGCCGCCATCTGAGAATGAAGGGGTTGAGGGGTGTATCGCAAAGATTCATGAAGAGCTTCAAACCATGCATCATCAGATTTATAAGAAGCTGCAACGGATTCTGAGAATGCTCTGAGCAAATTGCATCAATGGAATTCCCATCATTAATGATAGAGCCATCAGCTTCAAGATGAGAAATCGTATCCTTAAGGTGTTTAAACCGAAGAAAATCGAAAAAGCATTTAGAGTTTGCATGCAAATCATTCACTTCTGTGCATCTAGCTCTGACTTTGGAAGATTGGATGGCCTGATTTTCAATTACCTCGAAGCATTTATATGCCTTACAGAAATGAGCATATCCCCCCCCCCCCCCCCTCCAGAAAACGGCTGTCCAGAATCGACCTTTTCAAACATGAGGGAGATAAGTTATCAAGCTTCATACTTAGCAAAATTGAGAATTTTAGAGAAAACTTTACCACTGTCTCTAATCACATCTTGTAATTTTGCCACCAAAAATTCCCATTTCATACAAGCAAAAACCTTCAGTGAGAGCACATGCTAAATTAGAATTTGCACCTTGGACTTGAACAGCAAAGTTTTCATCCAAGAGTGATTTACTCTCAACAGAATTCTTGGCAGGCTAAATGGGATACATGAATTCAAGTCAACTCCTTTAAGGGATACCAGCAAAGGGTTATGATCCAAGAGGAGCATTGTAGCATCTACCCACATTTTGGATGCTGCACTCAAAGTAGATACATGGTTAATAACATCTATCTAATCTTCTCGTCGCTTTCTTATGTGATCCCGAATGGTAAGTATAACGAAGCGTATGACCTCCAATATAACCCCAAAGGTCTTTACAAATCAACATATTTAGTTCCATACCATACTTTCTTGTGAGGACATCACAGAAGAGGTAGTTGTACAATCCATATCTGAATCCACCATATTGAAATCTCCACATAGCAAAATGCAGGCATCTCCCAAAATTTGAAGGTGCATGCAATGTTGAATAGCCAGTGCGAGATCTTTCCACATCTTAACTCTGTCGGCGGGAGAGTTTGGAGCATATACATTAATGCAGATATAAGATAGACCATGCAACATACAATGCGACATAATAAATCTACCCCGAGGATCATCAAATAACACCGTGAAATTAACATTGTTTCTAACAATCAATTGACAACCTAAATATATTTTTTTTATGCCATTTTGACACAACTAGAAATCTTTTGTATGTAAAAAGCATTCCCGTATGATCACGTTTCTTATGTTCCTGTATCGCTACCAAGTCAAGTTGCTTCTTAACAATCCATCTCCATAATCTAACCCACTTTCCGTATTGACCCAAACCTTGAATATTCCACGTAGCTAATCTCATGATACCAACGGTGTATTAATGGAAGAATATGCATGAGCCAATACAAGTGCCAAATCTTGCAACACAATATCCATGTTCTCATAATACTCTGTCAAGTAGTCACCAACATGAGGTGCAAAATTAACCTCATCCATACGGGAAGTCGAGTATCGAGATTGAAATTTGTCCCTCTTGCCCCGAAGCAAAGCTTTCTTATAGCTAACAGTAGTAAAGCCATCACTATCAACAGTTCTTTTGCTTGGCTCACACTCGTTTCTATTTAGGATGTCTTTGTTCGTTCCTTCACCATCCCTTCTCTTATATACATTCAATTTCACTAGTGTAACAGGGGCAATAGAATGAATCTATTTGTCCACCTCTACATCTTTTCCCTTGTGATTAAACTCTTGCAGACCCGGAGATCTAGAATCTCACACAAATTTAGGAGGCATAATAGCATGATGAACAACTTTTTGTTTACCAAATATTTGCTCCTCTGGAACCAAAATTTTACTGCAAGGATATGTGCGAATTAGGTTGACCCCGTCCGTTTTTAGAGAAGGGAATTTTTTGGAGTAATGACCTAAACTGCCACGATGAAAGCAAGATTCAACCATATTGCCCCATTTCAAGTAGATAACAATGCTTTCCACATTAGGTACATTTATGCCAAGTGTTTTGGGAAAGGGCCTCGATGTATTCCACAATATACAAACTCTATTTTTATTGGGAGTAGAGATAGATGGTGTATATAGCA
>CM035415.1:167861250-167863750 GCA_020310875.1 Ceratopteris richardii
ATGATTGTATGACTTATTATTATGAGAATATGGATATTGTACTTCAGGATTTGGCTTCGGCATTAGCTCACTTAGATTCATCTCATACTGTTCCGTCAACATCATGAAGCTAGCCACTTGGAATATTCAAGGAAAATGGACTAGGCTCTCAAGATGGATTATCAGACATCAATTGGATATGGTGGCGATTCAAGAACATAAAAAGCATGATCATGCGGGAATGTTGATGCACACTAGGGATTTTCAGCTGTGCTACAATGGTTTTAAGAATGGCTATTCAGGATGTCTCTTTGTTATTAAAAAGTATATCCCTTTTCAAGTGTTATTTGATGATCCTCAGGGACGATTTCTAGTTATTCATCTTTTAATACAGGACATATCTTATATCTGCATAAATGTATATGCTCCGAATTCCCGTCAAAGAGACTTAAAACTTGGGAAATATTTTGCAAGCGGTTCATTATTGTCAACCACTTCAATTGTGGAATAATTCCCGTATCATACTATGTGGTGATTTTAACATGGTTGAGGAAGATACAGACTGTACAACTTCTCCTTCCTTGATTTCATCACAGGAAAAGTGGTTATGGAGTGAAATTTTGGACTCTTTGAATTGTAAGGATTTATGGGGATGTATCGGTGGCCATACGCTACATTATACTTTTCACTCTAGGTCGCATAGGAAGGCTATGAGTAGGTTGGACAGGTGTTATTATTCACATACCTCTACTCTCTCTCCTGTATCCAAAATGTGGATTCATGCCACAATATTGCTCTCAGATCACAATCCTCTTTTGTTGTTACTTTGTGACTCGAATTGGACAGCCTGTATTCCTGACAAATTTTGCAGGATTCCATTGAGAATTAATCATGCGTGGATTTGAACAGCGATGTTTAAAGCTAACGTCGATGACCTTATTATGTAAGTGCTCGCTTCAAAGTTTTTTGCTTCCTTGAAATGGGAAGCCCCGATGGTGGGTATGCAGGATGTAATTCGAGATTGTGGAAAATGCTTTTCTAATGTTTTGAAAGGAGCAAAAGTTGAAGATTAGCATGTTATTCTTTCATTAACCGAAAAGGTGGACATGAGTTTCTTGCTCGATCAGAGGGAGTATTCGCGCTTGTGTGATGCATACAGATGTTTGCATTTTGCTGAAAATAATGCTATACATTCTGCCAAAGTTAGAGCTAGATGCATGGAGGTGAATGATTTACAAGCTTCCTTGAAATGCTTTTTTGACTTCTTGCGTACTAAGCGTGTTGCAAATACTATCTCCTTACTAGAGGTTGAGGACGGAGAGTTGCACGAGGGGAACCTCATAGCTCAGGCTTGTTCAAACCACTTCAAAAACTTATTCGCCGCCTCATATGCCACTGATGAATCTTGGTTTGCGGCGCTTCATGATGCTTTGATGCACACTCCGCAGTGTCCAGACTCACGGATGGCTGTTGCTTGTGAGACTTCCATAACGGAGGAAGAAATTTTCTTGGCTCTTGGATCTCTTAAAAATGGAAAGGCTCCTGGACTGGATGGTCTTACCAAAGAGTTTGTTCTTTCGTTTTGGCCCTCGCTTAAAACACTGCTTCTCGATGTATGTAATGAAATGTGGATGACTCAACAATGCCCTATTCATTCAAACAAGGGAAAATTAAGCTTATTCCTAAGGTGGATATCCCTAAACGGATTGGAGACTGGAGACCGATCTCAATGATGAATATTATTTACAAAATATTATTTTTGCACTTAGGATTAAACCACTTATGCATAAAATAGTGCACCCTGCTCAGATGGGATTTATTCATAAGAGATCGATTTATGATAACATTCTTACCACACGCTATTGCCGAACTTCCTTTATATTAAAAAAACATTCTTACCACACAAATTTTGATGGAGCACGCTTTGGACTCCGGCAAGGAAGTGGTTGGCATACAAATTGATTTTGAAAAAGCTTTTGATCGTGTGTGTTGGGATTTCATTGCTGCAACACTCAAGAAACTCGGATTCGGGCTTAACTTTTGTCGTCTTGTTTATCTGTTAGATGAGGACAGTGTTTCCCAAATAGAAATTAATGGAAGGCCTTCTACATCCTTTCCAGTTCAGCGGTCAATGCGTCAGGGTTGTCCTCTTAGTCCTCTCTTTTATGCCATGGCATCTACACCGATGTTTTATGTTCTACAAGCTAAGATGGAATCAGGCTTTATCCACGGTATTTGTGTACATGGATCCAAGCACATTGAAGTCGGATTTGCATATGATACTTTTCTTTTTGCAAAAGCATGCGAAGAAAATATTCAGCGTATACTTATTTCACTGACCCCTTTTTCAGAGGCCTCTTCGCTAAACATTAATATGGGAAAGTCGGCCCTCATTAATATTTCAGCGAAGCATTTTCTTTTTCCTTCCTGGCAGGGACGTAAAAGTGAGTGTGGTTTCATTTTCCGACATCTGGGCTATCCGTTAGGCATTAATGTTTCGATTAAGGATCAAATACAGTGG
>CM035415.1:168468750-168856250 GCA_020310875.1 Ceratopteris richardii
CCCCTGTCAGATGTGTGGCAGAGAGAAGGAATGGGGGGTGGTTATGCCCCCTAAATGCACACGAGGGGGCAGGGAGGAGGCGGGTGTTTTTTTCTTGGATTTTTGTTTCTGTCTCTCCTTTTCGTTGGCAGGGCAGCGATTGTTTTGTTGTTACAAAAGGTGGAAGAGGGGAGGTACCCGACGACTACAGAACTCCATAAGGGCTACAGGACAAGAGGCTACTTCTCTCGCTTGTTCTGCAATGCTCATGGGCGCTCTCCCTCTCGTTTTTCGATGCGAACAGAAAAGGGGGGACTCATCTGATGTGCGAGGAGAGCCTTACATCGAGCAAAACTTGGGAGTCTCAAGGAGGACCGATCTGGAAGATAGAATGACTACTTCTGTGTGCGACTTGTGAAGAAGGGCAGAGTCGTTTTTATTTGCAGCGGTTGCTCTCAGACTGGTGGTAGGGAGATTTTTGATGCAGAGGTCTGACGTAGTGTTGTGCTGAAGATTTGAGGATACAAAAGTGATGAGAGCTGGCGCAACAGATTTTGTGGGTTGATAGATTTGCAGGATGAAGGAAGGGAAAATTCTATGCTCGAGATTTTGATGAAAAGTGAAGGAGCTTTACTTACTCACAGGTTATTCTCTCATAACTTAGCTTACATGCTATTTGAACATATGCCATCAATCTACTTAGAGGTGCTTACATCTATACATGTTCAATGACTTATACGTTGCAACGTATGCATTTATCTCGTTTTTACTGTGGTCTTTTCCTGTAATGGATAGTACACATATCCAAACATAAAAAAGATATCCGTAAGCATGTTTACGTGTGAACATGGCGTTCCTTTTAAGAAAGTAGTACTATAGATAATAAACATAATCAAAGAGAGATATCCGAAGGAAAACCATGTGATGGAACGGAACATTAGAAAGATGACACGAAGATGTTAGTGCAACGTATGTGTGTGTATTTTTGAATTATACTGGTGTTTGTGCAAATAATCATAACGAAGAAAGAGAAAAAGCGAGAGAGGATGATTATGTTGTTTATTGAGCGTGAATGAAATGAGAAGATTAGAACAGTAGGTTCATTTTGTCTCTTTTTTATGGCTGTTCAATCTTTATCAGCAGCGAATGGAGTGAATAAAAAATTTTTGAAGAGAGAAACCTTTTCGCCTTTGTTTGCTTGTTGTGAATCTAAACTTTTAATTTTTGAAAATGGTTGTATACAAAATAAAAATATGGAAATGATGTTAACGATGTTTTGTTCAATATAGCAACCGGAAATACATGCCCAAGAAGTAATTACCTATTTTCTTTGACGTGATGTACAACTGAAATTTGCTTAATCCATAACTTATCCACAAGACCTTGGGAGATAGAAATGAACATGTGTATTGAAATCGAAGACTTAGATTATGCGAAAGAATTATCCGTATTTAGTCTTTGAAGTTGTGTTTGAAAGTGGCATATATATGAACCCATAGAGATTTGTATGAAATAAGAGAAGTTCTACATCGATGGTGGTGTTTGTAATTTTGTAGAGCAAATGTGGTGGCTAATCAAGCCGGATGAAGCTTTTAATTGCATAAGCATGCTACATGTCGTTCCGTGTAACGAAGCATCTAAGTTAAGAGCATAAACATTAAGGGGTGTTGTTTATAGCCGAAGTTTGACTAATCGAAGCATATGATCGACGTTTGAATGATTATAGTATCCTTTCCATGTATGAAGTTATGACTTTAGAATTGGCTTGTTATCTCATCATCCCCCTTTCCAAGAAAACTCTGCGACATACCTGGTGAACTCGGAGTGAAGGGAGGGGGGGTTAAGTGAAAAAAGGGAGGTTACAGGAAGTGACCACTGGAGGTGGATATCAAATTACGCATGCGTTTTCTCGCCTCCTCCATCAAAACTTAGGAGTGAAATTGTGGACTTAGGAGAAACCAAAGTTGACCTAGTATCAGGAAAAATGGGCAAAATACCATTGCGTGTATGCACTTTCCCTTGGAGTAAGACCTAAACATTTTGGTGCGTTTGCCGGGAATAGCTTGGCACGTCTCTATAAGAGAGTGCCATAGGTTCGCCTAGCGCCACACGTTGGCCGAGCTTGCGGACCCCAAGATCTAGTACATGAGCGAGGGGAGCTCATCGTCAAGAGCAACACAAACGCAAAGAGAAGAACGCGCTCAGAGAAGGGCCCTTGAAAGAGAAAGGAGAAAGTGGGAACCGCTAGGTGAGTGGACCTCCATTGGCTCAAGGAAATCTGCTAAAAACATGTACTCCCGTAGGAGAGTCGCAAATCAAGTGCGGAAGTTTGAAGGAGGGATCCTGAGGCCGCGTGCACTAAATTTCTGGGATCGAAGTGATATTGACATCACACCTCTGTTCGAAATGGCTCAGCGGATTTCGGTTCACTTGGGGGAGTTCACCAAGTTCTCAGGTACTTGGGACGAAGATCCGGATAGTTTTATCCAGCTATTTGAGGTTACCTGTGAGGCCAATGATGTAGTTGACCAAGATCAAAGGTTGAGAATTTTTCCGGCTATTCTCCGTGATGAGGTAGCCAACTGGTATGGGAATCTGACACCACAAGAGCGTGGAACTTATCAGATGCTCAAGGAAGCCTTCTTGGCAAAGTTTCGACGACAAGGCTTCCAAGATAGATTGGCCCAACAGATGGATTACTTGCGACAAGGAGTCAATGAGAGCATCGATAACTACATTCAAAGAATGGAAAGGTTGGTAAGAAAGATGGGCGCGAATGCCCCGAACGATGAGACATTGAAGAGAAGATTCATCGCTGGATTGAGAGATCCTACGGCACAACAGCATATCAGCCTGACAAGGCCGGCAACTTTAATAGATGCTAAGGAACAAGCAAGGCTTTGGGAGGAAGTACAATTATGTCAACAAAGGAAGATGGAGCTCTTATACGAGCCAATGGGAGGCCCAGGGAGCATACCGATGAAAGATCCTGGCCAAGGAAGTCCCGCATTGACGACTCCAGCTTTCGTAGCTGCCACTAGCACGCCAGGCGAGGTAAAGCCTGCGCTAATTGAAGAACGAATATTGGAGTTGGTCACGCAAGCTATAAAAGCTGCCACAATGACCCAAGAAACATACACAGTAAAACCAGAGGTGACTACAAACCCCAATCAAGTGTTTCGATCAAACACATGGTGTGGAAAGTGCCATGGTTACGGCCATTTGGCTTCAGAATGCCCTACAGTCTCGAGAGTATTCACAGATAGATCACCCCCTAGAATGCGTTGTACTTTTTGTGGAAGAACAAATCACACGGAGGACCGATGTTACAACAAGAGAGCCTATGAAGAGAGGACCATGAAATCGGGAGATACAAGAGAGAGACCTTACACGGGATTGCCCGCTCAGAGTGTCCCACCTACATCTCGTTGGGAAAACAGACCTACTTATGGATATGGTGCTCAGGGTCAAGGAGGAGACTATCCAAGGGGAGCCGCACGTGATCAAAGGAGAGATGGTCCAATCCAGTGCTGGAGATGCCATGGCTTTGGCCATACTCAATCTAGATGTCCAAACCAAAAGAAACCAATTGAGTATACCCCACTATGTAGGTACTGTAGTGGAGAGGGCCACTTTGATGAAGATTGTCCAAAACGAAGAGCCACCGCCGGCAAGGAAAAAGGACCAGTAGGGTCCTCGAATTATGTTGATACTCAGATGCATTCCACATCGAGAGCTCAAGAGCACGTTCCTACAATCGGAGTAGTGTTCAAAACACCGAACCCTCAAGAAGGCTCTAGCTCGTCAATGCACTTTGTGGATGCTTACGAAGCCAAGAAACCACACAAAGATCCAACTGTGGCAGTAGTCACAAGGACTCAAGAGTATTCGAAGAAGAATCCAGGAGGCGAAGGTGAAGAAGGGAGTCAAGAGAAGATCGTTGAGCGTGAAGAGGTAGAAAACCAAGTTGGAGGATTTGCTGAGCAGCAAGAGCTTGAGGATGGGGAAGAGATTGAGATTCTTCCACCAGTGACCAAGTAGTTTGTGCTGGGCATAGCGCCATTCCCTGAAAGATTGAGGGCTCCGAAGTGTAGGAAGGAAAAACAGAGTTTGGAGGAAGTGGACATTGTAAAGCTGCTCGCTGACACGGAAGTCACGCTGGACATTGGCACATTGCTGAAATGTTCACCTCTTTATAGGAAACAATTCTACAACGAATATATCAAGAAGCCGAGGAAAGCTCGAGAGAAAAAGAGACTAGATAAAGATGTCCAAGGGATCATTCAAAGTATTATGACGCAAATTGATTCAAATGCTCCAGCTGTGACGGTCGAGATTAAAGGATATGCAGTCCCTGGTGCTCAGTTAGATAGTGGAGCCGCAGTCAACTTGATGACTGAGTTCATGATGAAAGCTTTGGGCCTCAACCACATGGAAGAGACGCCGATGTCTTTGAGAATGGCGGATCAAACACAAGTAAAGCCTACGGGCCTTTTGAAGAATGTAAGCACAGTTGTGGGCGGTCTAGAGTTTAAGGTTGATTATCTGATAGTAAGACCGAGGACCTCAGAGGCTACTTTCTCGATCCTACTTGGACGGCCATGGCTGGTGCAAGCCGAATGTGTGCATGACTGGCACACAGGTTTTATTTCAATAGGGCCAAAGTCTGATCGGATTCAAATACAAGTATCCCCACCCTCGAGCAACAAGAAGAAGACAATAATAGTCGATGAGATGGAAAATAAAGAAAAGGAGAAAGCAAGGCAAGAGATTGCACGAGCTAGGTTTTCTTTGAACACGGACACCTACAAGAATCTGCTTCAAGACGGGTTCAACTTGCAGCTCTTTAAGAATCAAGACACGAAGATGGGAGAGTATCAAAATCCATTGCTCTATAACGACGATTCCGATCAGGAGTTGCTAGGATGGTTGACACATACAAGTGAATTTGAGTGCTACATGTTAAGTATAGACGCAAGTAAAAACAAAACTACTCAATCCCGGAAAAAGGGAGCTTCAAAAGAAGAGCTGAAACTGGAGTTAGCTCCGACAATGGAAATGCAATAGTTGAGAGAAAGAGTTAGAATGCTAGAAGTAGAGCTTCTAAGGAGAGGTCGAGAATTGGAAAAGGAAGCAAAGAGTAAGACTAAAGTGTCGGAAGCCATTGCAAAAGCTGAACTAAAGAAATTAGGTTCAATCGAAAGAGAACAAAACAATGATTTATTGGCCAACCATGCACGCGTGATCGGAGAGCACATTCCAATCACAACGTCATCAAGGAATAAGGAATATTCGCGAGAAGCTCAGGTGGAAAAATGGGAAGTTTTTCCAGAAAAGTTCTTGAGCGTGGGGTCAGAGCTACCAGATGGAGTACGAGATTGTATTAAAATGACACTCAAAAATTTCGGCAAGGCCTTTGCATGGTCATACAGTGATTTGAGAGGAATTGATCCCCGAATCTGCCAACATTATATAGACTTGGAAGAAGGCACACGACCAATATGTCAACGACTTAGGCGGACAAATCCAGTCTACTCGGAATTGATCAAGTTGGAATTGACTAAATTATTGGAAGCAGGATTCATATATCCCATCGCATCCAGTGAATGGGTATCACCAATTGTAGTTGTTCCGAATAAAAATAAGAAAATCCGTATTTGCATAGATTATCGAAAGCTGAACGAGCACACGAAGAAGGATCATTTCCCCTTGCCCTTTACTGATCAAATCTTGGACAGAGTAGCTGGCCATAAAAGCTGAACGAGCACACGAAGAAGGATCATTTCCCCTTGCCCTTTACTGATCAAATCTTGGACAGAGTAGCTGGCCATAAATTATACTCATTTTTGGATGGTTTCAGTGGGTACAACCAGATCCAAATCCATGAAGAGGATCAATCAAAAACTACTTTCACCACGGAATGGGGCACATACGCATATCGTGTGATGCCATTTGGATTATGCAATGCACCGGCCACATTCCAGAGGGCAATGATAGCTGCATATCAAGACTACTTGCAGGATTGGATGGAGATATTTCTCGATGACTTTGCGATAAGAGGCGACGATGAAAACATGATGGAGAGGATCGAAGCGATTTTAAGAAGAAGCATTGAAAAAGGCATCGCATTAAATCCTGAAAAGTGTACATTTGGAGTACGAAGAGGATTGCTTTTGGGACATGTTATTTCCGAAAAAGGGATTGCGGTTGACGAGGATAAAGTGGAAAAGATCGGACAACTTCCACCTCCTCAAAACTTGCGGCAACTCAGAGGATTCTTGGGCCATGCGAATTATTATCGACGTTTTATATTAAATTTTGCATCAATAGCGGCACCAATGACGAATCTTTTGAGGAAAGACCAACAATACCAATGGACTGAAGAGTGTCAAGTTGCATTAGACTCGATCAAGGAGAGATTGATAAATGCACCGATCTTGGTAGCACCCGACTGGACGAAAGAATTCCATGTGCATACCGACGCTTCTCATACTGCGGTTGGAGCAGTACTATGCCAAGCCGATGAAAAGAAGTTGGACCACCCTATTTATTACGCAAGTCGCAACTTGAATAGCACTGAGAGGAACTACACGACTACAGAGAAGGAATTCCTCTCGATGATCTTTGCGGTGAACAAGTATCGGCATTACTTGATGGGAAAGCATTTCACATTTTATGTGGATCATGAAGCCCTTAAGTACATCATTAATAAACCCGAGCTGTCAGGGCGACTGATGAGGTGGATGCTACTTCTCCAAGAATTTCAGTTCACAGTGGTAACCAGACCAGGCAAAGCGCACATATTGGCTGACCATTTATCTCGAATTGTTAATGAGGAGCCAATCTCTGGTGTGCCCGACGATGCTCCTGATGGGCATCTATTCCAGGTTGATGCTAAAGTACCTTGGTATGCCGACTTGGTGAATTTCTTGTGCACCACTAAATATCCGACAGGAGCAAGCAAGAGAGAGAAGCAAAAACTGTTAGCACTGGCGAAGCACCATAGCATCATTGGGGGGCAACTCTATCGATATTTTGTTCATGAGAGCATTTATCGGAGATGTCTCGAGGAAGAAGAAACAACCCTAGTGTTGAGGGCTTTGCATGATGAACCTTGCGGTGGGCATTTTGTTGGTGAACTGACGGCAAGAAAGATTTTATTGGCTGGGTATTGGTGGCCAACGTTGTTTAAAGATTCTCACACATACTACAAGAAATGCGACAGATGCCAAAGAATGGGAAAACCAACATTAGCACATGCTGCTCCTCTCACACCGGTGCTTGCTCTCAAGCCCTTTGAGAAATGGGGAATTGATTTTGTGGGGCCTATTGATCCTCCCTCAAGACGTCGGTCTAATAGGTATATTTTGGTCTGCACAGACTATGTTACCAAGTGGGTAGAAGCCAAAGCTCTGAAGACTGATCGAGCTGTTGATGTAGCTAAATTTTTGTACAAACAAATTATCACTCCATTCGGATGCCCGTTGGAAATAGTAAGTGATAGAGGAACGCACTTTGTCAACGAACTGATCGAAGAATTAATGGAATTATATAAAATCAAACATAGGAAAAGCACTCCATATTACCCGAGGGCAAATGGACAAGTGGAGGTCACCAACAAAGTTCTTGAACAGATTCTAACAAAGACAGTAGCTGTGCATAGGAGAGACTGGGATGAGAGACATTTGGAAGCTTTGTGGGCGTATTGAACATCCTACCGAGTGACGACAAAGAGCACTCCGTTCTCCCTAGTATATGGCGAGGAAGCCATCTTTCCCATCGAAAAAGAAGTGCCGACATTAAGAGTGGCCATCGAAGCCAGGATGGGAGAGGAAGAGTCATTGAAGGAAAGGTACATACAACTGGTCAAGCTGGAAGAAAAGAGACTCCTTGCACAGCAAAGTCTGGAAGCTATTCAGAAGAGACGTAAGGAGAGGCATGATAAGAATCTCAAGACCTATGCGATTCAAGAAGGGGATTTGGTACTAGTCTATGATAGTAAATATTATAAATTCCCAGGGAAGTTACAGACAAGATGGGCAGGACCGTTTAAGGTGGTGGAACTCAATTCTAATGGCTCCCTGCAAATTCAAGATTTAGGAGAAGAATATGCTCCCGTGAAAGTTAACGCGCTTCGAGTTAAACCATATTTCAAGTGATATTAGGACGGGAGAAGCCAGACGAGATCCAAACGGAGGGACGTAGTAGACTCCTTGTACATAGACGTATAGTTATAGATAGATATATATATGCGCATATGTTAGTTATGATTTTTGTTGTCATAAATATTATCCTCTGCCAGCTCAAGAATTTCGGACTTCTAATATTTTTGTGTTATGCAGAGACTGTTAGGAGCTAAGTAACAAAATGGCAGACCAAATAACGCAACTCTATTTGTACGAGCTAAGGATATATTTGTCGGACCAAATATTCGCCCGCATGGACATAGATGTCGACGACTTTGAGACGGAATATGATGTAGAGGAAGTGCATTGGCTGGTATGCTTTATAAACTAGGGTTTGGGTGTTGCATTTTACATTGAGTGTTTTGAGGAATACCTAACTCGACATGTAGGATGGGCGGGAGATTGATATTACTATTTCAATCCTTCTAGGGAAATGCCTAACGAGGAAAACGATATCACGTGGGCTTGGGCAGATGTGCTAACGATAGGAAGTGATGACGGAGCTCCTGAAGTTGAGCGTGACTCGCCCTAGGTAAGTCGTTGGGATCCGGGTACGATGTGAGGCTACATGAGATATCCCGGAGACTCACGTTCTAGAGCATCTAAGGATAGGTATACGAGAGACTAAGGCATAGTCGGCTGTAGTTACCAAGTGAAAAGTCAACTCGATGGATACATATGTACTGTCTGTAATTGAGCGAATGGAGTGAAGAGGTGGTTGATCTGTCAAAGGCTAGTGTGTATATGTTTTGCATGCATGTGTGGGAAAAGTGGGAAAGTCCCTTTCTTCCTCTCCCTAATTCTCAGGACTTGGGTAAATTAATTAACTATGAAAAAAAATAAAAAGAAAAAGAAAAGAAAAGAAAAAATTTGTGTTGTTGTGATCGTACCAATGCGCTATGGTGGGCTAGTAGGTGGGTGGATTTATCCTAGCCGGGTGGTTAGGACCACGAGCCGCAGCTAGTTTCGCCATAGGCTTGGGATGTATATGTTTGTGTCCTAGCTACGCGCCATAACGGGTTGGTAGGTAAGTGGAACCATTGTGGCCGGGAGGTCACAACCATGAGCCGCATCCAGCTTCGTTATGGGCTAGCTGATATATGTTATGTGTCATTCTTGTGTGTTTGTGTGTTGTGCGCTGCATTGCATTGGTAGATGGGTGGAATCAACCTGATCGGGTGGTCAGGTCCACGAATCGCATCCAGTGTCCATGTAGGCCAACGTGTGAATATAAATAAAATTTTCATATGAAGTTATTCCCCACTCCTGAGGGGGAGAGAGAGAGAGAGGAGAGGGCGATGATTGCCTGGAAGGGAACGTTATTTGCTTGTGTGATTGGTATGTGATGGCTTGCGATAGATCAGCTCACTTTGAATCAACATTCTTGAAGGCACGGATATTCTATATGTACTTATGGATGAGGCTTTAGCGAGGTAATGCAACGGTCTTGCTTTATAACTTGTGTGCTCTATCCGAGGGTTTTCCAGTGTGTTGGACACTCTAGGGTTTTTTATATCGGTCTCGACTTGTACTCGAATCTTGATGACTTTTGTAGGACGACGATGGAGATTCTTAAGGAGTGTCTGGTCATAGAAGTATGTGTAAATAGCGAATAGTAGGTCAATAATGGGGTATGCATTTTGGGGTATGTTGCATCTCCTGTTGAATTCATTTCAGTTGTTGTTGTTTATTTCGGTATTTCTGTTTCTGTTTTCTTTAGCAATGATAGTTGCATGTGTAAAACATGGAAAGATATGCATGTGTTATCTTGGTTGAGACTATTTTCATATGGGAATGTATGAGCAATTTGATGTATGTGGAATTGGAGTTGCATATATGTGCATGTTCTTGGATCATTTGGAAGTGACTGATTTGTATGTATTCATGAGTGATTTTTTAAGCACTAATAGTTTCAATGAGTGCAGGTCCACTTGGAATGACGGTTTGATGGAAAGGTATGTAAACTAGTTGTACACTGACATTTTCATGGCTGTTTTGATCATATTGCAGAAATAGTGGCTTGTCGAGGACGACTTCGCAAATAAGAAGAGGGGAGTATGCTAGCTCACAAAATGGTTGGTTTTTATGCACTAATATGTTTGTATTTGGCAGGGGAATTTGTTTGATTCAGGTACTTGAAGGGTGATTAGGTGATTGATGGGAAATATTTGGGGCTACATGACGACTTCTTGGTCAAAAAGGGAGGCTGTCAAGGGAGGCAATACTTGGAGACATGGCTTTTTGTCATAGGAGTCTCTTGTGGTTCTCTTGTGAAGGCGACACAAGTGCTTGAGGAGCTGCATTGTCAAAATGAAGTATCATGGACTACATTGCTTACAAGATTTGTACAACATGGTCAGGGAGAGGAAGCACTAAAATATTTTGAGTTGATGAAACTCAAAGATTTCTCACCAACAATCGCAACATGCCTTTGCATCTTGAAGGCATGTGCTCTGCAAGGTGCTCTGGACAGGGGTCAGGAGATACATGCTGATCTTATCAAAGAAGGGGAGTTGGAAAACAATATGGTGATAGGCACAGCATTGGTAGACATGTATGCAAAATGTGGGGCTCTTATAGAAGCTCGAAAGTTGTTTCATGAACCTCTAACACGAAATGTTGTATCATGGGGTGCTCTTCTTGGTGGTTATGCCCCCTAAATGCACACAAGGAGGGCGGCAACCATAGAGGGAAACGTCTTGTAGCCTCGTCCATATGGGGTTTTGCTTCGAGCAGGCAAAGCGATAGGGTCACACTTGATATAGCACATATTTGTTCACAACAAATTTTTTTTTAGGTATTCTTCATCGAGCCTTATTCAGTTCTCACTTGAAGGCAAGATTGTTTTGGTCTTTTTTTCGTGCTTTGGCTTGGGGGTGGGTGGTGGTCTGCCCACTCCTGTCAGATGTGTGGCAGAGAGAAGGAATGGGGGGTGGTTATGCCCCCTAAATGCACACGAGGGGGCAGGGAGGAGGCGGGTGTTTTTTTCTTGGATTTTTGTTTCTGTCTCTCCTTTTCGTTGGCAGGTCAGCGACTGTTTTGTTGTTACAAAAGGTGGAAGGGGGGAGGTACCCGACGACTGCAGAACTCCATAAGGGCTGTAGGACAGGAGGCTACTTCTCTCGCTTGTTCTGCAATGCTCATGGGTGCTCTCCCTCTCATTTTTCGACTCGAACAGAAAAGGGGGGACTCATCTGATGTGCGAGGAGAGCCTTACATCGAGCAAAACTTGGGAGTCTCAAGGAGGACCGATCTGGAAGATAGAATGACTACTTCTGTGGGCGACTTGTGAAGAAGGGCAGAGTCGTTTTTATTTGCGGCGGTTGCTCTCAGACTGGTGGTAGGGAGATTCTTGATGTAGAGGTCTGACGTAGTGTTGTGCTGAAGATTTGAGGATACAAAAGTGATGAGAGCTGGCGCAACAGATTTTGTGGGTTGATAGATTTGCAGGATGAAGGAAGGGAAAATTCTCTGCTCGAGATTTTGATGAAAAGTGAAGGAGCTTTACTTACTCACAGGTTATTCTCTCATAACTTAGCTTACATGCTATTTGAACATATGCCATCAATCTACTTAGAGATGCTTACATCTATACATGTTCAATGACTTATTGCAACGTATGCATTTATCTCGTTTTTTAGTGTGGTCTTTTCCTGTAATGGATAGTACACATATCCAAACATAAAAAAGATATCCGTAAGCATGTTTACGTGTGAACATGGCGTTCCTTTTAAGAAATTAGTACTACAGATAATAAACATAATCAAAGAGAGATATCCGAAGGAAAACAATGTGATGGAACGGAACATTAGAAAGATGACACGAAGATGTTAGCGCAACGTATGTGTGTGTATTTTTGAATTATACGGGTGTTTGTGCAAATAATCATAATGAAGAAAGAGAAAAAGCGAGAGAGGATGATTATGTTGTTTATTAAGAGGGAATGAAATGAGAAGATTAGAACAGTAGGTTCATTTTGTCTCTTTTTTATGGCTGTTCAATCTCTATCAGCAGCGAATGGAGTGAATAAAAAATTTTTGAAGAGAGAAACCTTTTCGCCTTTGTTTGCTTGTTGTGAATCTAAACTTTTAATTTTTGAAAATGGTTGTATACAAAATAAAAATATGGAAATGATGTTAACGATGTTTTGTTCAATATAGCAACCGGAAATACATGCCCAAGAAGTAATTACCTGTTTTCTTTGACGTGATGTACAACTGAAATTTGCTTAATCCATAACTTATCCACAAGACCTTGGGAGATAGAAATGAACATGTGTATTGAAATCGAAGACTTAGATTATGCGAAAGAATTATCCGTATTTAGTCTTTGAAGTTGTGTTTGAAAGTGGCATATATATGAACCCATAGAAACTTGTATGAAATAAGAGAAGTTCTACATCGATGGTGGTGTTTGTAATTTTGTAGAGCAAATGTGGTGGCTAATCAAGCTACCATTTATGGGATGAAGCTTTTAATCGCATAAGCATGCTACATGTCGTTCCGTGTAACGAAGCATCTAAGTTAAGAGCATAAACATTAAGGGGTGTTGTTTATAGCCGAAGTTTGACTAATCGAAGCATATGATCGACATTTGAATGATTATAGTATCCTTTCCATGTATGAAGTTATGACTTTAGAATTGGCTTGTTATCTCATCATCCCCCTTTCCAAGAAAACTCTGCGACATACCTGGTGAACTCGGAGTGAAGGGAGGGGGGGTTAAGTGAAAAAAGGGAGGTTACAAGAAGTGACCACTGGAGGTGGATATCAAATTACGCATGCGTTTTCTCGCCTCCTCCATCAAAATTTAGGAGTGAAATTGTGGACTTAGGAGAAACCAAAATTGACCTAGTATCAGGAAAAATGGGCAAAATACCATTGCGTGTATGCACTTTCCCTTGGAGTAAGACCTAAACAATTTGTAATCTCTTCATGTCTTTGAGGGTGAACTTCTACTTCATAGAAGTATTCTTCATCTGATGCAAAAGGTGGGTCCATAATGATTGACTCTAGATCAGAGTCACTTGCATCCTCAAATATTGCATCAGTGCTAGGTTCACATTCTTCAATAACCGAATAACACATGATTGGCTCTATTGAGCATACTGAAATTTCATAACCATCCTCGTCACAGTGGGGTGTCCGTTGTTCTTCATTGATGGCTACATCCATAGTTGCTAAAATCTCTTCCCAATCATGAGGTTCAAACTCTTCGTCAGGAAATACTACAGGTGCATAGGCTGGGTCTTGAATTGATCTATGAGTTTCCTTCGCACCTATCTCTCTAGCTTTTTCTCTCTTCTCTTCTTCTACTGCTACTTTACACATCCACAAGTGGGTGTCCATGCATCCATGAGGATCCTGATCCTATGGAATGCACTGACTCAGTATCATCTTTGGCTCTATGGATGGGATTCCATTGAATAGGCGGTACGTCTCTATGAGAGTAATCCTTGATATTGACTTTGGTTGTAACACCCCGGTGTTGCAAATACAAGGAATTGGTTCCCCAATCTTGTACCACTTGCAACTACCACATAAATGCTCTTCCCAAAATCATCTCATAGGCTTGATTCTTTCTAAAGTCACATATGGAAAAAGTATGCTCAAACTCTACACCACATGTAGTGAGAGTTATTCCTTCAAGTAATCCTAAGGGTCTCTCAATGTGAGCATCGGCCATTTGCAATTTCATTCTTGTTGGCCTGAGTGCTAGCTGGCCCTAGCGCTTCCATAAGGAAGTAGTAGCAATTGCAACTCCTGCTCCTGAAACCAAAATTGCATTGGTTGTGTACCCCTGATGGGTAATGGGAAGATAGGTGTTTCCTTCTTCTCCTTCACTCATGTCTCCTATCTTATGCTAGGGTATTTCTGGCACTGTTCTATGAGATCTGATGGAGAGTGTTAATCTCCAAAAGAACAAGTTACTCTTGTATTTAGAGCACCTCTATAACAAGAATAACTCAGATCTTCACCAATTTTAGAAGATCAATACTCAATTGTCAAATTTTTTGAACAAACTATGAAGAAGGAGAATACACAGAAAGTACACATATCTTCCTCTTCTGAATGTATTCTTCTTCCATGCTTCACAACTTGAATCTTTCCTTCAAACCTTGACTTCAACTCTTCATCAAAACATCACTTGTTGATTGTCCTGCACCAACAGCTCCCCCTCAATCATCAATTGAGGTTTTCTCTATCTTGTTTATGCCTGCCATGTCTTTGAATCTCTGTAGCTTTGGTCCATCCAAGCTTTTGGTAAGCATATCAGCTATCTGATCTTTTGTTGAAGTATGTATGACTTCAATTTCTTTATCCATCACCTTCTCTCTCAGAAAGTGATACTGAATCTCAATGTGTTTAGTCCTTGCATGAAAGACAGGATTAGAAGCTAAATACAATGAACATATGATTAGCAACTAAGTACAATGAACTCATGTTATCTCCATAAATGATAGGTATACTCTGTATGGTGTCAAAACTCTTCATGAGAGCCTTAAGCCATATCACTTCCTTTGCAGCTTCAACCATACCTTTGTACTCAGCTTCTGTAGATGATAAAGCAACTGTGTGTTGCTTCTTTGAACACCAAGAGATTAACTTATCTCCCACATAACACAAGTATCCATATGTTGATCTTCTATCATCAGGATTACCTGCCCAATCTACATCACTATATATTTTGATGTTTGTATCTGATGTAAAACCATAATACAAACCCTCTTTGAGTGTACTGTTAATGTATCTCAACACTCTTTGACCTGCAATCCAATGTTCTTTCCTAGGACAATGCATGAATTGAGACAAAACTCCAACTGCATATGATAAGTCAGGCCTAGTTAATGTAGCATAGATAAGACTACCAACCAAATTCTGATATAGCTTCATATCCTTGAATTCTTCTCCACCATATCTGCTCAATTTGTGATTCACCTCCATTGGAGTAGGTGCTACCCTGCAATCATTCATTTTAAACTTGATTAACAAGTTTCTCAAATACCTTTCTTGAGTCACATACACTCCATGTTGAGTGTATGAAATCTCCATGCCCAAGAAATATGACAAGTCTCCCAAGTCACTGATTTTGAACTCTTTCTCCATTTGCTTCTTTAGGCTTTGAATGCCTTTCTCATATGTACCTGTAAGAATTATATCATCAACATATATGCACATGTAAATGAACCCATCATCACTTGCTTTAACAAGCAAGCTACTATCTGCCTTAGATACTTGAAATCCAAGTTCTTTCAAGAACTTCACAAGTCTTTAATTCCATGCCCTTGGGGCCTGCTTCAAACCATACAAAGCTCTCTTGAGCTTACATACATGATCTAGATACCTTCCATCTCTGAATCCTTGAGGTTGCTCCATGAAAACATCATCTGAAATGTAACCATTTAAAAAAGCATTCTTCACATCTAATTGACATAATTTCCAACCTTTACATGCAGCAATAGCTATGAGTGTCCTGATGGTTGTCATCTTTGCCACAGGACTATAGGTCTCATCATAATCAATACCATATGTTTGAGCAAACCCTTTCACAACAAGTCTAGCTTTATACCTAGACACACTTCCATCTGCAAACCTCTTAGTCTTGTAGACCCATTTGCATCCAATGATCTTCTGACTATTTGGTTTAGGAACCAAATCCCATGTCTGATTCTCCATTAATGCATCATATTCTTCCTACATAGCTTTCTCCCAATTTTCCTTAACTTTTGCCTCTTCATATGTGGAAGGGTCTTCATCTGCCTTTACCATGTAAGCATAATCTTTGGTAGCCAAAAAAGAAGTGTCATAGCTATACCTTGTAGGTTGCCACTTGTGTCTTGATGACCTTCTACGTTCTCCACTCCTTGAGGTTTCTGGTTCTTCACACTCAGGATCAAATCTTGGCATTTCTTCAACTTCAACTTGCACTTCATTATTCTCCTCTTCATCAAATATCTGAACCTTTGATTTACCTTTCTTTTGACTCACAACTTCTTCATCACCTGAATTAATATTAATTGTACCTGCATACCAAGTACCTTGCTCATCAAATGTAACATCTTTTGATACAAGAAATTGTTTTGTGGATGGAGTCCACAACCTATATCCCATCTGCTTATCATCATAACCAATGAATACATATTTTTCAGCTTTAGGTTCTAACTTGTGTCTTAATTGTGATGGCACATATGCATATGCCAAACATCCAAATACTTTGCAATGATCCAAGGTAGGTCTCTTACCCCACCATGCCTCATATGGTGTCATACCCTGCAAAGCTTTACATGGTAGCCTATTGACCAAATAAGTAGCTGTATTTACAGCCTCAGCCCACAAATAATTTGGGCAATTTTCTCCTTCATCATTGACCTTGCAAACTCAACAAGAGTTCTATTTCTTCTCTCTGTTACACCATTTTTTTGAGGAGAGTACCTATAAGTAATTTCCCTTTTTATACCTGCATTCCACAAGTAATCACTGAACTCATTAGAGAAATACTCTCCCCCTCCATCTGACCTTAGTCTCTTCAATTTATGGCCTGTAATTCTTTCTGCATACACATGATAATGTTTGAATGTATTGAATACCTCTGACTTATCTTTGATCACATAGATAGTGATCCATCTGGTAGCATCATCAACATAAATCACATAGTACCTTGAACCATTGATACTGAAATCTTTTGATGGTCCCCACACATCTGTGTGTACCAACTCAAGCTTCTCTGAATACATAAAACCATGCTTGGAATAAGATTGCTTATGAGCCTTACCTAATTGACATGCCTCACATCTGTATGTCATTTGTTGACCTGCAACATTAGGCAATCCAAGCACTGAACCATTGTTAATCATATCTTTGATACCTCTTTCATTGAAGTGTCCAAGCCTCTTGTGCCAAAGATCTAACTGAGAGATCTTATGTCCTCCATAAGTGAACAAGGCATGACCAACATTGCCTTGAATCTTCAATGTGAACAATCTTCCTTCTTTCTTCCCTGAAACAATTTGTTTATACCCATTGCTAGGGTCTTCCACAAACACTCCTTCATTAGTGAATCTAACTTCATAACCTTTTTCAACAATTTGTCCTACACTTATCAGATTCTTAGGAATTGTAGGAACATACAAGACCTTAGTCAAGAGAGTACTTCCATCCTTGGCCTTCACTGATCCAATTGACTTCACATTGTGCTTTGTATTGTCACCTCTTTGAACAACATGATTAGATACCTTATTTTCCAAATCAGTCATCAATGCTATGTTACCACTCAGGTGGTTGCTACACCCTGAGTCAATGTAGAAGACTCTTTGGTCATCACTTTGCCTTTCACAGGCTGCATTCATCTATTTGAAGAGAATCTCCCATCCTTTATTCTCCTGTGTATTGAATTCTTTAAACTTTATGAGTAACAGATGTACCTTTACTTTGAATAATACTCCTTCTGACTTCCTTGGTGTCATATAACCTTCTTCTCAAGCTTTATCCTCAAGCTTTCACCTTTTGAACCTTCAGATGTTGAATTCTTTGCACTTGCAGCAGTCGAGGTCCTCCTTCCTTCAATTCTGATGCTTCCTGCTCTGATACCACTGATGGAGAGTGTTAATCTCCAAAAGAACAAGTTACTCTTGTATTTAGAGCACCTCTATAACAAGAATAACTCAGATCTTCATCAATTTTAGAAGATCAATACTCAATTGTCAAATTTTCTGAACAAACTATGAAGAAGGAGAATACACAGAAAGTCTGCTGCACATAAATCACTCATTACCTTATCAATTGTGTAAATTTTTTGATAAAACTTTGTATGAGGTGTCGCCTATAGATTGTGCACCTTATCCAAGTTGAATCACTCCAAAAGATTCAGTATATCTTGAGAAATGATCTCAACAACTCACCTATGTCTAAAACTGTTCTTTTGAGAAGTGGATTTAGACACCTATGACTTTAAACCTTTGGTTCTCTCAATCTAGAGCCATAAGTAGCTTACCTTTCAACTTAAAGATTAAGTACTTGCTTGCTCAAAACTTTAAACTGTGGAAGGAGAATTGATCAAAACATTCGTATCAAATTTTGCGCCTCCTGTAACTTCACTTCTTCTCATTCACATATGCAAATGTTCCTACACTTAATTCTCTGAGCCTGATCACAATTGGAAGCTAAAAATTTGTACAGAGGTCGATCACCTATAGACTTAGACTTGTACAAAAGCATTTCACAAAAGATATAACACAGAAGGAGAAAACTCAGAAATATCAGGCGCAACATTTTCTTCATTTCTAAGAGAAATTACAATGGAGTGATGAGAGAGTCTTAACTCACTTCTAAGATGTCTAATGACACATACAACTTCTGATTACTCTATTCTCATGCTCTCTCATACTTGCCCTGACATTTTCATAGTATATATATACAAAAAATTTACAACCTTATGACTTCTCAAAGATATAAGTGAACTATCTGTACATATGTGTACACATCTTCCTCTTCTGAATGTATTCTTTTTCCATGCTTCACAACTTGAATCTTTCCTTCAAACCTTGACTTCAACTCCTCATCAAAACATCAATTGTTGATTGTCCTGCACCAACAAGATCCTACCTGGGAACAAGGTTTTGCTACTTCTGCACTTGATTGGCTACATATTTCCATAGTTCTGCCCTACCCTTGAGTAGCTCTTCTAAAGTGAGGTTGCACTGCACTTTAGTGTTTTTCACTACCTTTGTGTTCCTAGGTATGATTGAGTCTTCGTTTCTTACCATGACCATGGGTGCTCTCATACAAGTAGACTTAGCTTCCCATGGGCCTGTGAAATGGGGTAGTTCTTGTAAGGAATTACATTCAAAGTCTAATCTCTCTTGAGATTGGGTGCTCTCCTGCTCTCCATAAATGGAAGGGATATCTTGTGGGAATTGATCATGCAAGTCATCCACAAGTTTAATGGGAGGAGGAACTTCACTTTCTTTAGCCCATTTCTCTTCTTGAATTTCTGGCAAAAATTCTGGTGAGTACATATTCATAGAAGAAGATGTGTCTCGTTCCGTGGAGTTAAGCACATAAGCTTCCTAGGCAGGAAGTCTTATCCTTTCACTTGCCTTGTCCTTACTTTGAGAGGCGGGGTCCTTTTCTGATTGTGCAATTAGCCTCTCCAATCTTTCTAGCAGTCCATCAACGTGCAACTGTACCTTAGCTGAACTAGAGAATTAAAGAGGCGACTGGCTTCAAACATGGTTTGAGCCAATTCCACCATCTTCGCACAAATTTTAGTTCGCTCGAGCTCCACTTCCGCTCTAGGGTAACACTTTTCATGATCCGTTACATTAAGCCCTTCTTGGATTCTGGTTTGATATGCCTTAAGCATCATGTCTAGGTCCTCGGGAGTGGGATCCACTAAGATTGATCCTACTCTATGGGGTGGTGGGATTGTATGAGGTGGGTTGGAAGGTGGTGAATTGGATGGAGATGGGAATGGTGATGGTGGGGTAGTGTGAGAGTGAGATTGAGATGTGAGTTCAAATATCTTGGCTTTCGTTTCTCTTAGACTTTCCTCGAGTTCACTCATCTTCTTCGCCCATTGCCTTTTCATTCTCTCAAGACTATCCTTCCAAGCTCTGGTCCTCTTCTTAGTTATGCTCTCAGTTTCACTAACCTCGAAACTCTTTTCTTGGCCTAACCCTTGGTTTTGCTGTAAAGCTTGAGCTCTAGTGACCACTTGCATAGGGGCAGTGGAAGTTACACTTCCTGTAGAGTCTACAACTAACCCAATAACGTTGATGGGAGTGATTTTTGGCATATTGTTGGGGTCCTTAGGACAATCTTGCAAGAGGTGCTCTTTCCCACAATCGGGACAAAAACCCTGAATTGTCACAGATTGGGTTTGTGTAGGTGCAGGTATAAGGCAATCAAGAATGAAGTGATCTCCCTGACATCGATAGCACGGTCCTCTAGGAAATGGGGGTCTTACCTGCCTAGGTTGAGGCCTAGAGTTGGGATTTGTGTACATGACATTTGCATACTCTGGCTCCCAACTAGGTTCACTAGGGTCTTCATAGTAATATGACTCATTATGCTCAGGCGACTCCATGTACTAAGCTTGTGGGCTATCAATATGAGTAGAGTCAAAACTATGATCACTAGGGTCACTTGCTGACAGCAATGGTGTTATTGGCACTATGGCTCTATTCAGATTCTCTTCTACAGCTGCATACTTTATGGGAGTCACATTCGCTGGGGTTGAAGGTTGTTGAGCTAACACAGGTTGAGGCCTTTGCTGGGCTTGATAGGGTTGCTGATAGGGTTGTTGTGGTCTGCCATATTGTTGTGGTGGGTACTGGTTCTGGTATCTTCCTTGTTGAGGGTATGGATGTGGATAACCTTGCCTAACTACTTGCTTATTGTATGGCCAATCTTGCACGGTGTGATTAGTGTATCTTCATTCTATGGTGTAGTATTGACTACTAGGATTCACTTGGGGTTGAGCCATAATGGGACATACATTCGCCATATGGTCACCTCCACAAGTATAACATCTTTTCACTGGGGCAAACCTTGGTATTTCTTTGCTTGAGACTCCTAACTTCTGAACTACTTTCTCTGCAAGTTCCTCAATAGATGTGGATGGGTTTGAATTGAGGCTAGTAGAGCTATCTCAATCTCTGTAGATTTGTGAAAGCTCTAATTCCTCCCCTAGGTTATCCTCAATGTCGATGCACATGCGTACACACTCTTCTATGGTCCTAGGGCCCTTCAAGTACACATATGACCTCAATTTGGTACTTAGCAATCCGTCTAGGAATAAAGCCACTTGTTTGGCTGGTGTGGGTAACTCTGGAACCGGACATCTCTCTAGGTATTGCCTAAACCTTCTTCCTGCAAGTCTAACCATCTCTTGAGGTGTCTGTTTGAAACTATGTATTAATGAAGAGGTATTGTGCCATATGCCACTCTTAGAGAATTCGGTAATGAATGCCTCTAGAAGTTGGTCTATGTTCTTGAACTATCTCTCATGTAGTGGTTGAAACCACGTAAGGGTGGTGTTCCTAAGGGTTAGATCAAATGCATCATACGTCGTGAATAGGTCCTCAACTTGTTCAGCTCTCAAGACTTTCCTAAACTCGCCCACATGATCATATGGGTCTCCGGTGCCATCGAAGTAATTCTTCATGGACTTAACCAGCTAGGTTGGCCTCAAGCTCCTAGTGTGTTCTCTCGGCCTTGGCAAAGGAAAATCATCAGCATTTCTCTGGTTCCTTGGGTCTCTAGGTCTCTCAGTTTCCACTCTATCAGTCTCTGTTCTTGTTCTTTCTCTTCCGAGTGGGTTAGCAAAGCTCACCTCTGTTCTATCTCTACTCCTGTCGCTTTGAGCTCCATGAGCTTCGGATGTTCCAGCTCCTTGGTGGCCATAAGAGACATTAGATCATGGTTGGGAAAAAATAAATTCACCCTTCCAAGTGTAGGCATGCCTACCATGTTCTGAGACCACAAAGATCCTCTTTGAAGTATTGTCTAAATAGGTCACTTTGCCTGGACTATCAGGGTCTTTGAACTCGTAAATTGTGAGCATTCCTACTTCCTTAGGCTGGTCAGGCTTATACCTCCAAAAGGCTTCATCGGTCTCTCGGTTCAAGAGTAGAATCTATGCTCTTATTATCTTGGGGTACCCACTCTGGCATGATGATTCTAGTGAGGACTAATTTGCCTCGAGGATTTATGGCTCTCTTGCTAAGTTCCCTTGCTCTATGTCACCTAAGTCTGTCTCTAGAATGACATTACGAAATTCGTCTGTGTGATCCGGTTGGTTGGTGACTACATACATATTTCCTTCCTTATCTAGGTATGCACCATTCTCAAATTTGATGACTACGTGTTCTAATCCAAGGGGTTGATCAAAGTTTTTAATCTGGACAACAGATCTTCTCAAAACGTCCTCATAGATGCGAGTACCTAATCCGTTGGTCCTGATGTATTCAAGTTGAGTTTTGTATGGGCCTTTAGGTTTCTCTAAGTATGCCACTCCTGAACTTCCTGTGGGTCTCTCCATACCATAAGACATCTCTGATTCACTAGTTTCAGAGCTAGTGTAGTGGGGATAATTACTCAACTACAGGGCCCAAGACCTAGCAGTGTGATTGACACTAGCCTCTAAAGACCTAAGGCTTTGTCTATCTCTCCCTAGATGTCGTCTTGACCTAAGGTTCATATGCTTGATTGAACAATCCCAATTTTATCCCAAGTACAACCGTGTTGCAGATCAATTTGTATCAGTCACTTGGTTCTTTTTTATTGGGTTATCGTGTTTATGCTTTTGTCTGTATCATGTCGTCAAGAATATCTAAGTGAATTTCTATACTTTAAGTGGATCGTACCACATTAAGTTTTTTTCCTTTTAGGTTATCGCTCACAAAGAAATTATATTTTTGCTTGAACTTGATTTATTAAGATCCTTCAACTTGATAGATGCCTATCGTCACCCAAATTTACTTCTAGCCCAACTCGCACTTAGCCTAAGCTAGGAATTGACAAAGGGAGTTGAGAATAATCCAACCTCACTTGCTGATCCCTTGCTCTTTGGTGCTCAAGAACCCCGTTCTCAAGCTTGTAGTATGCTAGTGCTTTGGAAGCCCTTCGATGCTCTCACTGGACCTATGAAAGTCCCAAAGTTAGCTCAAGATTTAAGTTCAATTGACACAACATACCATTTTCATTCATGTAATTCATAGACCGAATTCTCCTTTGCATTATGGAAAACAATCCTAAAGATCCCTCAGTTTTCTTACCTCACGGCATGGTCAACTTCAAAATATCCTATCTATAAATCCCCATATTACTTTTACAATGAGCTTTCCAATGAGCCTAAGATCACTCCAAACAGATTTCGTATGAGGAAGTTATGATTGTTCAGGGTTCTAGGGTAGAAACAAGATCAAAACAGGCTAAAAGGTCCATAGGATTTTTCTCAATTACTTGTGTAGAGGCGTCACAATGCTCTAAGTGCTTGACTTTTGTGCCCACAATTACCCCAAAATTTGAAATAGAAAACCCTAAAAATCTGGCCTAAAATGCATGTCAATTGTGATTGACAGGTTTATCAATCGCGATTGACAGAGGTGTCCGTCCATGACTAGACACTCCCGAAGAATCCCCATCGTCGTCCTACAAAAGTCATCGAGACTCGAGTACAAGTCAAGACCTACATAAAAACCCCGGAGTGTCACACACACTGGAAAAACCCTCAGATAGAGCACACAAGTTGTAAAGCAAACCCGTTGCATTACCTCGCTAAAGCCTCATCCATAAGTACATATAGAGTCTCAATGTCTTCAAGAATGTTGATTCAAAGTGAGCTGATCTGTCACAAGCCATTACATACCAATCACACAAGCAAATAACGTTCCCTTCCAGGCGATCGTCGCCCTCTCCTCTCTCTCTCTCTCTCCCCCTCAGGAGTGGGGAATAATTTCATAGGTAAATTTTATTTATATTCACACGTTGGCCTACATTGACACTGGATGCGATTCGTGGACCTGACCACCCGATCAGGTTGATTCCACCCATCTACCAATGCAATGCAGCGCACAACACACAAACACAGAATGATAGCAAATCACATATAAAGCTAGCCCATAACGAAGCTGGATACGGCTCGTGGTCGTGACTACCCAGCCACGATGGCTCCACCTACCTACCAACCCGTTATGGCGCGTAGCTAAGACACAAACATATACATCCCAAGCCTATGGCGAAACTAGCTGCGGCTCGTGGTCCTAACCACCCGGCTAGGGTAAATCCACCCACCTACTAGCCCACCATAGCGCATTGGTACGATCACAACAACACAATAATTTTTTCTTTCTTTTCTTTCTCTTCGTTTTTTCATAGTTAATTAGTTCACCCAAGTCCTGAGAATTAGGGAGAGGAAGAAAGGGACTTTCCCACTTTTCCCACACATGCATGCAAACATATACACTCTAGCCTTTGACAGATCAACCCCCTCTTCACTCCATTCTCTCAATTACAGACACTACGTATGTATTCATCGAGTTGACTTTTCACTAGGTAACTACAGCCAGCTATGCCTTAGTCTCTCGTATACCTGTCCTTAGGTGTCCTAGAATGTGAATCTCTGGGATATCTCATGTAGCCTCACATCGTACTCGCATCCCGACAACTTTCCTAGGGCGAGTCAGGCTCAACTTCAGGAGCTCCGTCATCACTTCCTATCGTTAACACATCTGCCCAAGCCCAAGTGATATCGTTTTCCTCATTAGGCATTTCCCTAGAAGGATCGAAATAGTAATATCGATCTCCCGCCCATCCTACATGTCGAGTCAGGTATTCCTCAAAATACTCAATGTAAAATGCAACACGCAAACCCTGGTTTATAAAGCATACCAGCCAATGCGCTTCCTCTACATCATATTCCGTCTCAAGGTCGTCGACTTCTATGTCCATGCGGGCGAATGTTTGGTCTGAGAAATATATCCTTAGCTCGTACAAATAGAGTTGCGTTATTTGGTCTGCCATTTTGTTACTTAGCTCCTAACAGTCTCTGCATAACACAAAAAAATATTTGAAGTCCAAAATTCTTGAGCTAGCACAGGATAATATTTATGGCAACAAAAATCATAACTAACATATGCGCATATATATCTATATAACTATACATGTATGTACAAGGAGTCTACTACGTCCTTCCGTTGGATGTCATTTGGCTTCTCCCGTGTTAATATTACTTGAAATATGGTTTAACTCGAAGCGCGTTAACCTTCACGGGAGCATATTCTTCTCCTAAATCTTGAATTTGCATGGAACCATTGGAGTTGAGTTCCACCACCTTAAACGGTCCTGCCCATCTTGTCTGTAACTTCCCCGGGAATTTATAATATTTACTATCATAAACTAGCACCAAATCCCCTTCTTGAATCACATAGGTCTTGAGATTCTTATCATGCCTCTCCTTACGTCTCTTCTGAATAGCTTCTAGACTTTGCTGTGCAATGAGCCTCTTTTCTTCTAGCTTGACCAGTTGTATGTACCTTTCCTTCAATGACTCTTCCTCTCCCATCCTGGCCTCAATGGCCACTCTTAATGTCGGAACTTCTTTTTCGATGGGAAAGATGGTTTCCTCGCCATATACTAGAGAGAACGGAGTGCTCTTAGTCGTCACTCCGTAGGATGTTCTATACGCCCACAAAGCTTCCAAAAGTCTCTCATCCCAGTCTCTCCTATGCACAGCTACTGTCTTTGTCAGAATATGTTCCAACACCTTGTTGGTGACCTCCACTCGTCCATTCGCTCTCGGGTAATATGGAGTGCTTTTCCTATGTTTGATTTTATATAATTCCATTAATTCTTCGATTAGTTCGTTGACAAACTGCGTTCCTCTATCACTCACTATTTCCAACGGGCATCCGAATCGAGTGATAATTTGTTCGTACAAAAATTTAGCTACATCAACAGGTCGGTCAGTCTTCAGAGCTTTGGCTTCTACCCACTTGGTAACATAGTCTGTGCAGACCAAAATATACCTATTAGACCGACGTCTTGAGGGAGGATCAATAGGCCCCACAAAATCAATTCCCCATTTCTCAAAGGGCTTAAGAGCCAGCACCGGCGTGAGAGGAGCAGCATGTGCTAATATGGGTTTGCCCATTCGTTGGCATTTGTCGCATTTCTTACAGTATGTGTGAGAATCTTTAAACAACATTGGCCACCAATACCCAGCCAATAAAATCTTTCTTGCCGTTGGTGAATAGCCCACCGCAAGGTTCATCATGCAAAGCCCTCAACACTAGGGGTACTTCTTCTTCCTCGAGACACCTTCGATAAATGCCCTCATGGACAAAATATCGATAAAGTTGCCCCCCAATGATGCTATGGTGCTTCGCCAATGCTAATAGTTTTTGCTTCTCTCTCTTGCTTGCTCCTGGCGGATATTTAGTAGTGCACAAGAAATTCACCCAGTCGGCATACCAAGGTACTTTAGCATCAACCTGGAATAGATGCCCATCAGGAGCATCATCGGGCACACCAGAGATTGGCTCATCATTAACTATTCGAGATAAATGGTCGGCCAATATGTGCGCTTTGCCTTGTCTGGTTACCACTGTGAACTGAAATTCTTGGAGGAGTAGCATCCACCTCATCAATCGCCCTGATAGCTCGGGTTTATTAATGATATACTTAAGGGCTTCATGATCCACATAAAACGTGAAATGCTTTCCCATTAGGTAATGTCGATACTTGTTTATCGCAAAGATCATCGAGAGGCATTCCTTCTCTGTAGTCGTGTAGTTCCTCTCAGTGCTATTCAAATTGCGACTTGCGTAATAAATAGGGTGGTCCAACTTCTTTTCATCAGCTTGGCATAGTACTGCTCCAACCGCAGTATGAGAAGCGTCGGTATGCACATGAAATTCTTTCGTCCAGTCAGGTGCTACCAAAATCGGTGCATTTATCAATTTATTTTTGATCAATTCGAATGCAACTTGACACTCTCTAGTCCATTGGTATTGTTGGTCTTTCCTCAAAAGATTCGTTAGCCGTGCTGCTATTGATGCAAAATTTAATATAAATCATCGATAATAATTAGCATGGCCCAAGAATCCTCTGAGTTGCTGCAAGTTTTGAGGAGGTGGAAGTTGTCCGATCTTTTCCACTTTATCCTCGTCAACCGCAATCCCTTTTTCGGAAATAACATGTCCCAAAAGTAATCCTCTTCGTACTCCAAATGTACACTTTTCAGGATTTAATGCGATGCCTTTTTCGATGCTTCTTTTTAAAATAGCTTCGATCCTCTCCATCATGTTTTCATCATTGCCTCTGATTGCAAAATCATAGAGGAATATCTCCATCCAATCCTGCAAATAGTCTTGATATGCAGCTATCATTGCCCTCTGGAATGTGGCCGGTGCATTGCATAATCCAAATGGCATCACACGATATGCGTATGTGCCCCATTCCGTGGTGAAAGTAGTTTTTGATTGATCCTCTTCATGGATTTGGATCTGGTTGTACCCATTGAAACCATCCAAAAATGAGTACAATTTATGGCCAGCTACTCTGTCCAAGATTTGATCAGTAAAGGGCAAGGGGAAATGATCCTTCTTCGTGCGCTCGTTCAGCTTTCGATAATCTATGCAAATACGGATTTTCTTATTTTTCTTCGGAACAACTACAATTGGTGATACCCATTCACTGGATGCGATGGGATATATGAATCTTGCTTCCAATAATTTAGTCAATTCCAACTTGATCAATTCCGAGTAGACTGGATTTGTTCGCCTAAGTCGTTGACATATTGGTCGTGTGCCTTCTTCCAAGTCTATATAATGTTGGCAGATTCGGGGATCAATTCCTCTCAAATCACTGTATGACCATGCAAAGGCCTTGCCGAAATTTTTGAGTGTCATTTTAATACAATCTCGTACTCCATTTGGTAGCTCTGACCCCACGCTCAAGAACTTTTCTGGAAAAACTTCCCATTTTTCCACCTGAGCTTCTCGCGAATATTCCTTATTCCTTGATGACGTTGTGATTGGAATGTGCTCTCCGATCACGCATGCATGGTTGGCCAGTAAATCATTGTTTTGTTCTCTTTCGATTGAACCTAATTTCTTTAGTTCCGCTTTTGCAATGGCTTCCGACACTTTAGTCTTACTCTTTGCTTCCTTTTCCAATTCTCGACCTCTCCTTAGAAGCTCTACTTCTAGCATTCTAACTCTTTCTCTCAACTGTTGCATTTCCATTGTCGGAGCTAACTCCAGTTTCAGCTCTTCTTTTGAAGCTCCCTTTTTCCGGGATTGAGTAGTTTTGTTTTTACTTGCGTCTATACTTAACATGTAGCACTCAAATTCACTTGTATGTGTCAACCATCCTAGCAACTCCTGATCGGAATCGTCGTTATAGAGCAATGGATTTTGATACTCTCCCATCTTCGTGTCTTGATTCTTAAAGAGCTGCAAGTTGAACCCGTCTTGAAGCAGATTCTTGTAGGTGTCCGTGTTCAAAGAAAACCTAGCTCGTGCAATCTCTTGCCTTGCTTTTTCCTTTTCTTTCTTTTCCATCTCATCGACTATTATTGTCTTCTTCTTGTTGCTCGAGGGTGGGGATACTTGTATTTGAATCCGATCAGATTTTGGCCCTATTGAAATAAAACCTGTGCGCCAGTCATGCACACATTCGGCTTGCACCAGCCATGGCCGTCCAAGTAGGATCGAGAAGGTAGCCTCTGAGGTCCTTGGTCTTACTATCAGATAATCAACCTTAAACTCTAGACCGCCCACAACTGTGCTTACATTCTTCAAAAGGCCGGCAGGCTTTACTTGTGTTTGATCCGCCATTCTCAAAGACATCGGCGTCTCTTCCATGTGGTTGAGGCCCAAAGCTTTCATCATGAACTCAGTCATCAGGTTGACTGCGGCTCCACTATCTAACTGAGCACCAGGGACTGCATATCCTTTAATCTCGACCGTCACAGCTGGAGCATTTGAATCAATTTGCGTCGTAATACTTTGAATGATCCCTTGGACATCTTTGTCTTGTCTCTTTTTATCTCGAGCTTTTCTCGGTTTCTTAATATATTCATTGTAGAATTGTTTCCTATAGGCTGGTGAACATTTCAGCAATGTGCCAATGTCCAACGTGACTTCCGTGTCCGCGAGCAACTTTACAATGTCCACTTCCTCCAAACTCTGTTTTTCCTTCCTATACTTCGGAGCTCTTAATCTTTCAGGGAATGGTGCTATGCCTGGCACAAATTCCTTGGTCACTGGTGGAAGGATCTCAATTTCTTCCCCATCCTCAAAATCTTGCTGCTCAGCAAATCCTCCAACTTGGTTTTCTACCTCTCCATGTTCAGCTATCTTCTCTTGACTTGCTTCTTCGCTTCCGCCTTCTCGATGTTTCTTTGAATACTCTTGGGTCCTTGTGACTACTGCCACAGTTGGCTCTTTATGTGGTTTCTTGGCCTGGTAAACATCTACAAAGTGCATTGACGAGCTAGAGCCTTCTTGAGGGTTTGGTGTCTTGAACACTACTCCGATCGTAGGAACGTGCTCTTGAGCTGTCGATGTGGAATGCATCTGAGTATCAACATAATTCGAGGACCCTACTGGTCCTTTTTCCTTGCCAGCGGCAGCCCTTCGTTTTGGACAATCTTCATCAAAGTGGCCCTCTCCACTACAGTACCTACATAGTGGGGTATAATCAATTGGCTTCTTTTCGTTTGGACATCTAGATTGAGTATGGCCAAAGCCATGGCATCTCCAACACTGGATTGGACCATCTCTCCTTTGATCACGTGCGACTCCTCTTGGATAGTCTCCTCCTTGACCTTGAGCATCATATCCATATGTCGGTTTGTTTTCCCAACGAGATGTAGGTGGGACACTTTGAGCGGGCAATCTCGTATAAGGTCTCTCTCTTGTATCTCCCGATTTCATGGTCCTATCTTCATAGGCTCTCTTGTTGTAACATCGGTCCTCTGTGTGATTTGTTCTTCCACAAAAAGTGCAACGCATTCTAGGTGGTGATCTATCTGTGAATACTCTCGAGACTGTAGGGCATTTTGAAGCCAAATGGCCGTAACCATGGCACTTTCCACACCATGTATTTGATCGAAACACTTGATTGGGGTTTGTAGTCACCTCTGGTTTTACTGTGTATGTTTCCTGGGTCATTGTGGCAGCTTTTATAGCTTGCGTGACCAACTCCAATATTCGTTCTTCAGTTAGCGCAGGCTTTATCTCGCCTGGCGTGCTAGTGGCAGCTACAAAAGCTAGGGTCGTCAATGCGGGACTTCCTTGGCCCGGATCTTTCATTGGTATGTTACCTGGGCCTCCCATTGACTCATATAAGAGCTCCATCTTCCTCTGTTGACATAATTGTACTTCCTCCCAAAGCCTCGCTTGTTCCTTAGCATCCATTAAAGTTGCAGGTCTTGTCAGGCTGATATGCTGCTGTGCCGTAGGATCTCTCAATCCCGAAATGAATCTTCGTTTCAATGTCTCATCGTTCGGGGCATTCGCGCCCATCTTTCTTACCAACGTTTCCATTCTTTGAATGTAGTTATCGATGCTCTCATTGACTCCTTGTCGCAAATAATCCATTTGTTGGGCCAATCTATCTTGGAAGCCTTGTCGTCGAAACTTTGCCAAGAAGGCTTCCTTGAGCATCTGATAAGTTCCACGTTCTTGTGGTGTCAAATTCCCATACCAATTGGCTGCCTCATCACGGAGAGTAGCCGGAAAAATTCTCAACCTTTGACCCTGGTCAACTACCTCATTGGCCTCACAAGTAACCTCAAACATGTTGGTGCAAACAAGCCTTAACACTTGGCTTTGTTTTGTGCCTTGAAGAATCAACATAAAGATTTGAAGAACATTGGATATCAACATTGAAGTTTTTACAAGAGCTTGGAGTAATTCATGAAGACTTCATTTGAAGGAAGACCATAGGAACACATGCCTATGCTTAGTTACATTTTACTTCATGTAAAAGTCAATATGACTTTATGTAATCTTACCTACCTTCAAAAGTCGTGGAATTTGAAAGGTATGAATGGAGAGAATATCTCCATGTGATTAGATGAGAGATTTGAGGGAGCCTATTTTTTGAATTTGAAATTCAAACTCTCTTCAAACTCTTATAAAAGCCAATGAAACAGTCGCGGGCATGGTTGCTCACTTCCCGAGGTAATTCCAAGCAATACATTGAGTGTGTGAGAGCTACTATTGAGCCTACACCTCTGAGTACCATTGGGCATCACTCTACATGCCAATGGGAATGTACATTTGATAGATTCAATACATATACTCATTGTCATTATCTCTGTGTTTCTCTGAGTAACCATCTTCAAAGTCTGTCAACTTCAACAGGGCATATCTCAAGATCTACTGAACCAAATTGAATGATTCAAAGCTCATTGGAACCAGCTCAAAACATTCTACAACACTACAAAATTTCAAGTCATTCTATTCAGCCAATTGGGAGAAATCTCAGTCGAGGCAGACACTGGTATTTTTCTGAGTAGTTCCTAAAAAGTCGGGGGTGTCTCTGATTTTACTAAAGATCATGCTCAGTGTATAGTTTGTTAATTGGAGTGATTTAACTTGCTAATGGTAGCTTGTTAAGTTAATTTAATACTCCCAGAAGGAATTAAACCAATTGCAAGTGTGCTGGTCACACTGAGCTTAGGACTGAGCAGGTATCACTACAGGAATAGAAAGTTTTTGGAGTTGTGAAGGTTCAAAATCATCTGTTTTGATTTGATCATTACTCAATCATTTTGTAAAGCACATATATAGTTTCTTGGTGTCATTTGGAAGCTCAAGGAGTCTCCTAACCATATCTGAAGAGAAAAGAGGGCAGGTGTGAAGCAGGTATAGCAGCACCAACTTGATCTTCTGATTGTACCCAGCCATCGCTTCCAACAGTGGTATCAGAGCAAATAAGGTAATTATGGGTGATGGTTTCCCTTCCTTCATTGACAAATTGGATAGAAATAACTACCAGGCATGGTCATTGAGAATGAAGACCTATCTACAAGGGAGAAGTTTGTATGGATACATATCAGGAGATGAGGAGTTGCCCTCATTCAAAACCAGAGGCCTACCTACAAAGGATGAACATGAGAAACTCAACCAATGGTGTGCTAAAGATGCTTTGGCAAGGTCATATCTTCTAAACTCTATCTCTGATTTTCTTCTACCTCATGTAAGAAACTGTAAGACTTCCCAAGAGACTTGGGAAACCTTGTCAACATACTTTTCATCAAGCACAAGGGCCAGAAAGAATCAGCTATGGATTGAGTTTACAACTCTAAGGAAGCAATCAAAACAATGTGTCTCAGATTTTGTCACCAAAGTCAAAGACATTGCAGATCAACTTGCAAGTGTTGGAGAAGAGATTGAGGAAGAGCAAATAGTCAGACAAGTGATCAATGGACTAAAGGCAGATGACAAGTGGGAGAGCTTTACCACTGCAATGGACTTGTACATGGACATCCAAGCACCTGATCTAACAACTCTGATTGGACAACTCTTTACACATGAAGCAAAGATCACAAAGAATGGAGAGCAATCAAAAGGTAACAATCCCTCTGCCCTATATACAGATAAGAAGTCTAAAGATAAGGGTAAAAGCAAGAAGGTTGATGAAGAAGGATCTACCTCCCAAGCAAACTTTGCAGGGAGAGGTAGATCATCTAGAGGTAGGGGCAGAGGAGGTAAGTCAGGTAGGGGGAGACCCTATAACCAATCTCCATGCAATATTTGTGGCTTGTCTAACCATACTACAGATGAATGCTACAAGAACTACAAGAACCAAAGAGGAAGAGGTCACCAAAGAGGAGGATACTCCCAAGGCAGAGGCAGATTCAATCAATCTCAAGGCTACCATGGCTACAACAATAATTACAACAACAATAGCTATAATCACAATAGCAATTATCAAGGTGGATACAGGAACAGGAAGGATTACAACAATTATGCAGAGGATCAAGATGATTCCTTGTTGATTATGAACATGACATCTAAATCAGGTATCAATGATGATCATTTGTTCTATATTGATTCAGGTTGCTCTAACCATGTAGCTGGGAATGTTGCCTTACTCTCTGATTTGGAAGAACCTAAAGGCAAGCACCAAGTGCAGACAGGTGATGACACTAAACATTCAGTGGTTAAAGTAGGCAATGTCAAAACAAGTGATGGTAATCAGAATTTACTTAGCAGAGTATTGTATGTTCCAACAATCACCAAGAATCTGATGAGTGTAGGTCAGATTGTTGAAAAAGGTCTACAGGTCAGGTTCACTCAACATGGTGCATATGTGGAGGATCCAAGACATGGATTCAAAAGGATAGCCAAGGGAGAGAAATCAGGTAGATTATTTACCTTTGAACTTGAGGATACTAAAAACATTGCCTTCTACAACTATAAGGACCAAACCCTATCAGAATTGGAGATGTGGCACAAGAGATTAGGTCACATTGGAGAGAGGACCATAAAACAAATGAGCAGAGATCAATGTGTGCTTGGGATACCTAATGTATCCAAGCAACACATGATATACAAGTGTGGGGCTTGTCAGTTTGGTAAGTCACACAGGTTGCCATACACCAAGAAAGGATTTATGCATGAAGATTACTTGGAATTGGTGCATACAGATGTTTGGGGACCAAGCAAGGAGCCATCCATATCTGGATCAAGGTACTATGTGTCCTTTATTGATGACTATAGCAGATGGACTGTCTTGTACTTCATGAAACATAAAGACGAAGTATTTAATTGTTTCAAAAGGTATCTTGCATTAGTTGAGAATCAAACAGGTAGACATTTGAAGAGGCTAAGGTCTGATGGTGGTGGAGAATACTTCTCCAATGACTTTGAAGAATTCTTGCAGGAAAGAGGCATCAAGAGGGAGATTACCACAAGGTACTCACCTGAACAAAATGGGGTAGCTGAAAGAAGGAATAGACTCATTGTGGAGACAGCTAGGTCTATGCTTAATGAGAAAAAACTACCAAATTATCTTTGGGCAGAGAGTGTATCTACTGCCACATACTTAATCAACAGGTTGCCATCAAAGACACTTGATGGAATGACACCCTATGAGGCTTGGCATGGTAAGAGACCATCTCTAGATCATTGCAAGATCTTTGGGTGTGTTGCATATGTACATATTCCCTCACAGGTAAGGGGAAAGCTAGACCCTAAGGCTGAAAAGTGTATCTTTATTGGTTATGATTTGAATCAGAAAGGATACAGGTTCTATAACCCCTCAAACAAAGGCTTCAAGGTAAGCAGAGATGTCATCTTTGATGAAAATGATTCATGGTATGAAAATGAGTGCAGGAAAGTTAACCTACCTTATGATATGGAAGAAGATTTTCCAAAGCTTGTCAGGCAAGAACCAACTCAGAATGAGGACACAAGCTCAGATGATGAAGACACCATCAACATTGAAGAGTTCAAGGCTTGGAAATCCAAAGGGAAGATGAAGATGAAGCAACTTGAAGACAATCCAGAATCCTCAACTCAAGCTATGAGGAGATCTTCAAGAGAAAAGAAGAAACCAATTAGGTATGGGTATGATACTTCACTTGTAACCAAGCACTCTGTATATCTTGCAAAGGATATCTTGAATGAAGAACCAGGTACATTTGAGGAAGCTATTACTAAATCAGAATGGAAGGAAGCAATGGATGAAGAAATGGAGGCTCTCAAGGAGAGTGATACCTGGGACTTGGTACCCAAGAAGGACTCCATGAAGGTGATAGGATCCAGATGTATCTACAAACTCAAGAGGAACTCAGATGGTACAATAAACAGATATAAAGCTAGGTTGGTAGCCAAGGGTTTTGCACAAACCCAAGGCATTGATTATGAGGAGACATTTTCTCCTGTGGCCAAGATGCCAACTATCAGAATTATGGTGAGTGTAGCTGCATCCAAGAATTGGAACATGTACCAATTGGATGTGAAGAATGCATTCTTAAATGGATGGATATCTGAAGAGGTCTACATGTCACAACCACGTGGCTATGAGGATCCCAATAAGGTAAATCATGTTTGTAAATTGAAAAAGGCTTTGTATGGATTAAAGCAGGCACCTAGAGCATGGAATTACAGATTGACAACCTATCTCTTGGATCAAGGATTTGTGATGAGTAAAGCAGATACTTCATTGTTTATAAAGAAGAACAATTCAGAGGTAATATACTTGTGTGTCTATGTTGATGACATCATTATTACAGGAAATGATGTTCAAGGAATTAGACACATCAAAGGTCAAATGATGAAGGAATTCAAGATCAATGATCTTGGATTATTGAAGTACTTCCTAGGACTTGAATTGGTCTACACAAATTCAGGTATCTTTATTACTCAGAAGAAGTATATTCAGGACATGGTCAAGAAGTTTAATTTGCAGGAAGCTAAAGTCTCAAACATTCCTATGGAAGTTAATCACAAACTCAGTGCACATGAAGGAGAAGAACTCAAGGATATTACAGGTTACCAAAGTTTGGTAGGTAGTCTTAATTATGCTACCTTAACTAGAATTGATATATCATATGGTGTTAGTGTACTTAGTCAATTTATGCATAAGCCAAGAGTACCACATTTGGAGGCAGCTAAGAAGATAGTAAAATATCTAAAGGGAACACAAAACCATGGATTGTATTTTCCATATTCATCAGACATTGATATCAAAATATACTCAGATGCAGATTGGGCAGGTTGCAAGGATGACAGGAGGAGTACATCTGGTTACATATGCTTTGTAGGTGATAAACCAATTTCTTGGTCATCCAAGAAACAACCCACAGTGGCTCTATCATCTATTGAGGCAGAATACAGAGGGCTAGCCAATGCCACTCAAGAAGCCATATGGTTGAAGCTACTATATTCAGAATTGGGCCTATACACAAGGCCACCTATCATATTTGGTGATAACACAAGTTCACTACATCTAGCAGCTAATCCTGTGTATCATGCTAGGACAAAACACATAGAGGTTCATTACCACTATGTGAGGGAGAAATTACTCAGCAAGGAAATCCAATTATCATATGTGTCTACTAATATACAATGTGCAGATTTGCTTACAAAATCTTTAGATGGGAGTAAGCTATGCAGGTTTAAATCCATGATTGGATTGCAGGATATCATTGAAGACTAGAGATGAAGACTCAAGCAAGTGTTTGGCTTGAGGGGGAGCTGTTGGTGCAAACAAGCCTTAACACTTGGCTTTGTTTTGTGCCTTGAAGAATCAACATAAAGATTTGAAGAACATTGGATATCAACATTGAAGTTTTTACAAGAGCTTGGAGTAATTCATGAAGACTTCATTTGAAGGAAGACCATAGGAACACATGCCTATGCTTAGTTACATTTTACTTCATGTAAAAGTCAATATGACTTTATGTAATCTTACCTACCTTCAAAAGTCGTGGAATTTGAAAGGTATGAATGGAGAGAATATCTCCATGTGATTAGATGAGATATTTGAGGGAGCCTATTTTTTGAATTTGAAATTCAAACTCTCTTCAAACTCTTATAAAAGCCAATGAAACAGTCGCGGGCATGGTTGCTCACTTCCCGAGGTAATTCCAAGCAATACATTGAGTGTGTGAGAGCTACTATTGAGCCTACACCTCTGAGTACCATTGGGCATCACTCTACATGCCAATGGGAATGTACATTTGATAGATTCAATACATATACTCATTGTCATTATCTCTGTGTTTCTCTGAGTAACCATCTTCAAAGTCTGTCAACTTCAACAGGGTATATCTCAAGATCTACTGAACCAAATTGGATGATTCAAAGCTCATTGGAACCAGCTCAAAACATTCTACAACACTACAAAATTTCAAGTCATTCTATTCAGCCAATTGGGAGAAATCTCAGTCGAGGCAGACACTGGTAATTTTCTGAGTAGTTCCTAAAAAGTCGGGGGTGTCTCTGATTTTACTAAAGATCATGCTCAGTGTATAGTTTGTTAATTGGAGTGATTTAACTTGCTAATGGTAGCTTGTTAAGTTAATTTAATACTCCCAGAAGGAATTAAACCAATTGCAAGTGTGCTGGTCACACTGAGCTTAGGACTGAGCAGGTATCACTACAGGAATAGAAAGTTTTTGGAGTTGTGAAGGTTCAAAATCATCTGTTTTGATTTGATCATTACTCAATCATTTTGTAAAGCACATATATAGTTTCTCGGTGTCATTTGGAAGCTCAAGGAGTCTCCTAACCATATCTGAAGAGAAAAGAGGGCAGGTGTGAAGCAGGTATAGCAGCACCAACTTGATCTTCTGATTGTACCCAGCCATCACTTCCAACAAAACAGTTGGATAAAACTATCTGGATCTTCGTCCCAAGCACCTGAAAACTTGGTGAAGTCCCCCAAATGAACCGGAATCCGTTGAGCCATTTCGAACAGAGGTGTGATGTCAATATCACTTCGATCCCAGAAATTTAGCACACGCGGCCTCAGGATCCCTCCTTCAAACTTCCGCACTTGATTTGCGACTCTCCTACGGGAGTACACGTTTTTGGCTGATTTCTTCAAGCCAATCGAGGTCCACTCACCTGGCGGTTCCCACCTTCTCCTTTCTCTTTCAAGGGCTCTTCTCTGAGCGCGTTCCTCTCTTTGCGTTTGTGTTGCTCCTGAGGATGAGCTCCCCTCGCTCATGTACTAGATCTGGAGTCCGCAAGCTCCGCCAACATGTGGCGCTAGGCGAACCTATGGCACTCTCTTATAGAGACGTGCCAAGCTTTTCCCGGCAAACGCACCAAAATGTTTAGTCCTAATGCCCAAGGAAAAAGTGATTATACGAGACTTTATTTTGTTCAAACCCCTCGGAATCGGTCCAATTGGATCACCTGGAGCCCATAATTACCCCTCGAGGAATCCTCCTTTTGTATATGTACTAGTTCATATGCTTCCCGGCAAACGCACCAAAATGTTTCCTCTCCTAGTCCAAGGGAAAGTGCACACACACACAATGGTGTCTAGCTAAACTTTCTGATGCTAGGTTAGTTTTGATCGCCCTAAATCCACAATTACACTCTGATGTACCGTTGGAAAATATGGGCAAATACCTGCACTAAGGGGCCTTCAATTCTAGTGGTTACCTTTCAGCAAACTCTCTTCTCTCACTCTCACACATACCTATGCTTTCGCATACTCTCATGCACTCTTACTTCCCCTCTCCCTCTGTTCCTTTCCGTTCTCCTCTTACACACATGCACACACCAACACTTACACACCCTCTCACATGCTGTGGTCGGGTTCAAGCGTGCTTAGGGGTGCACACAGGGTGCCAAAAAAGTGACCTTGATGGATCAGGTCAACTACTTGCAATCAAACTATTCAAAGCATTTGCCCTTCACTTTTCTGTTAACTCATGTGATCAACGTGAAAGGATAACATTCATAATGTTCCCTATCTTAAACACTATATGCTAGGGCTTTCTCTTCAGATTTAGTCTTGTGACATTTCTCACTTAATTCTTTGAAAGAAGTGAAGTTGCATTCATGAAAACAATACCATTCTTCAACGTAAGATCTCACAAGTTGTAAACTACGGAAACATCTTTTTAGTTATATAAATATTTGTAAATCAAGTGGTTGTGCATTATCATCGTGTGTCTGCTAAGATTAACACATACGTTGCCTACTTATAATTTCAAGAAAGCAAGACAAAACAAACATCTCATATAGACAATGAGATACCAATGATCGACAACTCATGTACATTCATACATGTCGCATCAAGTAGGTCAGAATATGAAAAACAAAATCCGCAAGATGTTTTTACGGGATTTTGCCTCAAAATGCAGCATCTTTGCCTTCTCGAACATTGTTCACTGCAACCAGATTGTCAATCCAATGTTTAATCTTTGTAACCCTCACGCTTTCGAATCTCAAAGCATATCCGCAATTTTTTTAATTATTATTTTTCTTTTTCTTTTTTCAAAAAGAAAATTGCAAGTGGAACGCCTTCATTCTTTCCCTAACAGCCCATTTTTTATCGGTTAAGACACAAACCATCTTCAAAGTTTTCCCTTCGAATAAGCGTATGAAGCATTCAGAGACAGTTACACATAAAATTGAACACTTTGTTTCCCTATGGAAAATCTAAATTCCATGTTGCTTTTAAGAACAACATGCATTGATATGTGCATTACAAATTCATCTTACAACCATTTCAGATTCCCATTCAAATGCCTTCTTCTGATCAACGCATACAAAAATAACTCTGTGAATCCTCTAAAAAATCCCTCGAGAAGCCAAGACAAGTGATATGTGTACAATATCCTTGAATTCTACCTGTATATATGTTAGTTTTTCTTCTATATCAACCCCTTAAGTATAAAAAAATGTAATTTTATGAGCAAGCAACAGATATGTCCATAGTCAATGAAGCAGTTGCCTATTTATCAATAGAAGAAAAAAACACTATTTCAAATAGATGTGCATATTCAGTTCAATGATGACAATCAATAAATTCCAAAGGAACAACTTAAAAGAAACACCTGTTATAGATTGCGCAAAACTGTTCAAGCAATTGAAACAGAATTTTTTGCAGAAGCCACGCCTCCCCTATCCTATTCTTCAGAGCCATGATTTCCATCTCTAACTTCCTTCGTTAATATAGTGAGATGTAGTGCATATTTTACGATGCATTTGCCACTCTGTTTTGATAGTGACCGCTTGCAGATGTTCACATACTCTTTGTACTTCTCTCCTTTTTCCCTTCAATTGAATCGAAGAAGAAGAAGCGTACTGCACTTTTCCTTCGGACGTACAACAGTTCATCCATAATGGCCAGAGCTCCGAAAATAAATCTCGAGCTATGCTCCCTTCCTCTTTTTGCCATTGTATTTCTCTTAGTTTACGATATGCAATCCAAACGAGTTGCAAAACTGGACATACCTTGTATCATAATTGTGTATCTGTCACCAAACATGCCTGAGAATGCAAACATACATGGCTGGCTTGCTATTGCTCTTTCCTGTCTATGGAGGAGTGAACTCCTCTTTTCTGAGAGTGAGTCCTTCAGTACTGCCCCCTTCACCTTCTTCTACAGGTCGCCGTCTTTATCTCCAGCATAGCTCTCGTCAGCAAATTCTCGAAGAAGATTTGGCTCCTTTTTTCTCTCTTCTTCTCCAATGCAGAATCGGATCACTCGTAACGCCTCTTTGTTTGCTCTATACGTTCTCAACATCCATCACCTTTCACACACACTCAATGGTTCTCTGCTAAGCACAAGCAAAAGCCTCCATGCCACAGCCTTGTCAATATCGTACGAAAAAACCCTGCCACATAGAAGCGCTATCTTGATCTCCCTTTCCAAGAGAGTCCTCTTGCCGAATTCCTCCTCCTCCTCCCTTTGTTGTCCAGCCCCCCCTTTTTCTCTGCTCAGACGACGAGAGCCCCCCCGTCCCCCTCTTTTCGTTCTTTTCCACCTGACAATAAAACGGGGAATTTTTTGGCCCTCTCTGAGAAGGGTGGTTGAGGTACAGACCTGCCAAGAAAACGGATGGAATTGCCATCTCTACTTTATTCCTTCGTGCATATCTGCTGGAAATTTTAATGTTGAAGGCTCCACCCCTTGATGGTAGTGCGTGGAACTCTTCTAGCCACAACAGATCTACTCCACTTATGCCAAAAGCTTATGAGTTCGTTCATATGCATGAGCATGGCCAGAGAGAACAGCATCAACCTTGTACAAAGTGGTGATGTACTGTTGGAGGCAGCATAAGGTGTGGCATATCGATGCAGAAAGGGTTTAAATGGTTCAATTTTATCCTTGAAAACAGCATCCTTGTTGTGTCCATCTCCAAGAATATACTTAAAATAGCATTGAAACCCACTGAACAGCACAAATTGAATTCAGGATCCATGTCCAACGTTCTAGCAAGCCCTTCAATGTTTCCACCATCTCCAACTGTTACATGCACTAGAGCAGATCTTGTCCCTGCACCCCCAACGCGTTCCCTCATCAAATGCCTTGATCTTTCAGCATAGCTATCTGATCACTTTCAATAGCCAATGATCGGTAAAAGCCCGTCGACAAACACCTGAATCCATCACACACTATGCAAAAGGAGGCTTGTTAGTGCATAAAAACAACCACTTAAATAGTTAACAAGTAGCTTCTATTGCAAAAGAGTTCTCATACAAGTTCAAATCTACAACAAGCTAACCTCAAAAATGAGCTCTCTAGAACTTTTTATAGTTTTTGACTAACTTTGGTCCTATCCAGACCTAGTGTCCGGCCTAGTTAAAAATTAGGTTCTAAGGCTATTTCGGAGGCTCAAACGAGCTCTGAAAATTATGAAACTTGGTACATAAATACTACTAATACTCCTCAAGCTCGAGGACTCCTGGGCTTGTACAAAATGGAGTAGAAATAATAAAAAATGGTATTTACAATGGTGTGAACTGACTAAGATCACTCTTTGGGAAATATTGCTTCGTGAAAAATGATAGGCCTATTTGCTGGATCTCCATTGACTGCTTTGCCTACTTGGCCCTTCTCTTTTCTCTGATTCCTTATGTCAGCTCCCTTGTCTTGAAATGCCCTGACTACTGCCAACACTTTCCTACTTCCTTAAATGTTCCATTGGTCAGTTCTATAGTTAGATATTGTTGTTGCATCCAAACCTAAAGAAGTCCACTTCTGAGGTTATGATGAACTACATTATCATAGATCCAATCCTGACCTAGGATGAGGGGTTCAATGAGATCCTCATCCTCACATACTAGCTCTTTTACTGACAGTTGAATCTCTTGAAGGTTAATGGGGAGTTCCACCTCAGCTAGGCAAGGGTCTTCCACTCCTCCCAATCCTATAAGATAAGCCTCTATAGGCTTGACATTCAGTTGCATAGCTTGATAGTATGACAACTTAACAGCACTCATTGTAGAACATGAGTCAATCAAGGCTCTCATAATCCTTGCCTTCTCTCTGTGTTGTAGCTCTATCCTCACGAAAGGGCATCTATCAATGATTCGTGAGGAACTCTCAGTAGAGACTTGACACATGACCATTTGATATCTTGGAGCTGCATAGGCTTCTGCCCTCGAGTTCTCTCTTTCCTTCCTCTTGGCTTTCATCTTTTGGATGTGCTCTAAAACTTTAGCTTGAGCTTCTTCTCAAATGCGTCTTTATTCTTCCTTTCGTTTCTTTGTTGTGTTAAGCCTTTGTAGCATTTCTTCAGTGAGAGGTTCTTGGTACAACTTCAACCTACAACCACTAATGTAACTAGGTAGAATTTCACCTTCTAATGTAGCTAACTAGACTACTCCACTTATTGATATTCGGTTGATTATGAGGGGTCCATAGCCACACTTTTCTAGCTTCCTTGCATGATGTGTTAGTGTGTATACCAAGATCAAATCTCCTGCCTTTAAGCCTTTGTCTTTTACACGGGCATCAAAATAGGCCTTTTGTCTCTTTTTGGTAGCATAGATTCCTGCAACTACTCTTAACCTCGTCTCTCCCAATCGTTCTAAATCAAGGACTCATGATGAAATTTCATGTCCCATCCACTCATGTTCTTATGCTACCTTTAATGTAGGTATTAGAAAGTCCAATGGAAGCACATCATTTTGAACAAAGACTATCTGAAAGGGTGTGGCTTGGAGTACTATTTTATAGGCAACTCGATATGCCCAAACAGTATGGTGTAGCTGTTTGTCCCAATCAGAGCATTTGTTATTGACCAGTTTAGTCAGCACATTGCATAGTATCTATTCGTGCTCTCTGCTTGGCCATTGGCTTGTGGGTGATATGGAGCCGACTTCTTATGTACTAACAAGAATTTTTGTAACAAGTTTTCAATAAGCTCATTCAAGAAGTGGGTACCATGATCACTCACCAATTCTATTGGCAAACCATATCTAGTGAATACATTCTCAAATAGGAACTTACCCATAGTTTGAGCATCATTTTTTGTTGTGGCCTTTACCTCTACCCATTTAGTCAGATAATCAGTGGCCACAATAATGTATTCCGCATATGAACCCTTAGCTGGGGGATTAATAGGACCAACAAAGTCTATTCCCCACTTAGAGAATGCCCTTCCTCCCATCATGGGCTTCAATGGCATCTCATCTTTACGTATCGGATGCTGAGTTCTTTGACAAAAATCACACCTCTTCACGTAGGTATGTGCATCCATGTGAAGAGTTAGTCACCAAAGACCCGCAAACAATATTGCTCTAATTACTCTATCAGAACCAAAATGTCCACCTGCTACATTTTGGTGAGCTGTCTCTAGCACTTTAAGATATTCGCTCTCATGGACACACAATCGTAGATAGACGTCTCTGCCACTTCTATATAGATTATCACCTATGAGGTCATAATCTAATGCTTCTTGTTCTAGGCGTCTTCTCCTAGCCAATGTCATCTCCTAAGGGAATGTTTTTATCCTCAAGAAGTTCACTAATGGTTCACTCCAATTTGGTACTCTTGCACTAGAGCTGTGGAAGTCACACTTCCAGTAGAATCTACCACTAACCCAATCACATTAATGGGAGTGATCTTTGGCACATTGTTAGGGTTCTTAGGATAGTCTCGCAAGAGATGCTCTTTCCCACAATCTTGACAAAAAACTTGAATTTTCATTGATTGGGGCTGCATTGGTGCAGGCATTGGACAATCATGAACAAAGTGATCATATTGGCATCTATAAAATGGTCCTCTAGGTGCTTGGGGTCTCATCTATCTAGGTTGGGGCCCAGAGTTCGGATTTGTATACATGACATTAGCATATTCAAGCTCTCCACTAGATTCACTAGGGTCTTCATAATAGTACGTTTCATTATGCTCACGTGACTGCATATAGTAAGCCTGTGGGCTATTGACATGAGTTGAGTAAAAAATATGATCATTCGGGCCACTTTCTAAAAGCAATGGTGAGACTAACACTAAAGCTCTATTCAGATTTTCTTTTGCAGCTACATACTTCACTTAAATCACATTGGTTGGAGTTGGAGGTTGTTGAGCTAACATAGGTTGAGGCCTTTGTTGGGTCTGGTAGGGTTTTTGTGGCCTACCAAACTGCTGTGGGTATTGACTTTGATATCTCCCTTGTTGTGGATATGGTTGTGGATAATTATGTCTAACAGTTTGCTTGTTATAAGGCTAGTCTTGTGCAGTGTGGTTGGTTTATCTTTGTTCTATGGTGCAGTATTGGTTGTTGGGGTTTGCTTGGGGTTAAGCCATAATTGGGCACACATTGGCCATGTGGTCTCCTCCACAGGTGTAGCATCTTTTCACTAGAGAAAATCTAGGTATTTGTTTGCTAGAGACTCCTAGTTTCTGAGCTACCTTCTCTATAAGCTCCTCAATAGATATGGATTGTTTGGAGGTGAGGCTAGTAGAGCTATCTGAATCTTTAAAGATTTTTGAAACCTCCAATTCCTCCCCTATATTATCCTCAATATCTTTGCACATGCGTACACACTCTTCTATGGTTCTAGGATCCTTCAAGTACACATATGATCTTAATTTGGTACTTAATAATCCATCTAAGAATAAAGCCACTTTTTTGGCTAGTGGGTAATTGTGGCACTGGGCACCTCTCTGGGTATTGCCTAAATCTTCTTCCTACAATTCTGACTGTCTCTTGAGGTGTTTGTTTGAAGCTATGGATCAGTGAGGAGATGGTGTCTAATGCCACTCTTAGAAAATTATGTAATGAAGGCTTCTAGTAAGTGGTCTATATTCCTGAATTGTTTCTCATGTAGTGGTTGAAACCAAGTCAAGGTAGTATTCTTGAGTGTTAGACCAAAATTGTTGTATTGTGTGAACAAGTCATCAACTTTCTCAGCCTTCAAGATGCCTAAATTTTGCCACATGTTCATAACGGTCTCATGTACCATTGAATTAATTCTTCATAGACTTGACCAATTGTGTAGGCCTTAAGGTCCACGTGTGTTCTCTAGGCCTTGGAAAAGGGAATTTGTCTGTATTTCTTTGATTCCTTGGGTCTCTATGTCTCGCATTTTCTATTCTATCTGTCTCTATTCTCGTTCTTTCTCTTCCTATTGGGTTAGCAAAGCTTACTTCCGGCCTATCTCTACTCTTGTCCCTTTGAGCTCCATGAGCTTGGGATGTTCCAGCTCCTTGGTGACCATAAGAGACATTACATCTTGGTTGGGGAAAAAAAAATTCACCCTTGCAAGTGTAGGCATGCCGACCATGCTCTGTGACCACAAAGACCCGTTCTGAAGTATTGTGTAAGTAGGTTACTTGTCTTGGGGTATCTGGATCTTTGAATTCATATATTGTAAGCATTCCCACTTCATTAGGCTGATCAGGTTTATACCTCCAAAAGGGCTCATCTGTATCTCAGTTTAAGAGCAAATCTATGCTCTTATTGTCCTAGGGAATCCATTCTAGAATGATTATTCTAGTCAGGACTGATTTGCCTCTAGGGGTTTTTGGCTCTTTTCCTAAGTTCCCTTGCTCTATGTCGCCTATTTCAACTTCTCAGATTATATTGCCAAATTCTTCCGTCCTATCTGGTTGAGTCGTGACTACATACATTGTCACTTCTTGTCCTGATCTAAGGTTCATATGCTTGACTGAACAACCCCAATTTTACCCCAAGTACAACCTCATTGCAGATTAATTTGTATCAATCACTTTGTTCTTTTTTAGTTGGTTCTCGTGTTTATGCTCTTGTCTGATAACATGTTGTTAGGAATCCTTGAGTGAATTTCTGCACTTTAAGTTGATCGTACCACGTTAAATTTTTTACTTAAGTTATTGATCACAAAGAGATTATATTTCTGCTTGAACTTGAGTGTTTAAGTAGTCTTCAACTTGATAGACGCCTATCGTCACCCTGACTTACTTCTAGCATGACTCACACTTAACCTAAGCTAGGAATTGATTGAGGGGGTTAAGAGAATTCCCAACCTCGAGCCTCTTGCTTTTCAAACTCTTAAGTCAGCATAGGACACACTCGCCCAAGCCCGATGTTCACCTCACCAAGTCTTCTTGAAGCCCCTTGCTTGCCCACCAAAGACCTGTGAAGGTTTTTGAATTAGTATTGAGCTAGATCAAAGATGAACAGAGAGACAAAATAGCCTTTAAACATCCACTAAAAGGTATAGACCCCCTTTTTTTCACACTTGACCTAAAAGTCTTCTGACAACCTAATCCCAATTGATGAACAATTTAAAAATACTTGTAAATGGAGTTTGTATGAAGATGTTATGATCAGTCAAGCACTTAGGGGTCAAAACAGGGAATTTAGGCACTTGAGGATAGCCCACAATGTTTTCTAAGGTTTCCTTATGCTCAATTTCCCCTTAATTTTACCAAAAATTACCAAAAATATGCTTAAAATTCAAACCCTAAAAAGTACCAAAAATTCTGTCAATCATGATCGACAGTATTAATCGCGATTGACGGCATCAATCATGAGGGCTATCAATCACGATCGATGGTGTCAATCGTGATCCACGGTGACAATCATGATCACTTTTTCTGCAAGTTTTGACGTGATTTCAGCCAATCGATGGGGTGTCCGTCGCGATGGACACGTGGGCACATGAACTATTATGTCAATCGTGAAATTTCAGTCCGTCGCAATCGATAGTGTCAATCGTGACTTATAGAGTCTGACGTAACTGTCGATCGTGATTGTCGATAATGTCAGTCCAGATTGACATGATCTATCAGTCAGCTCTATCAATCATTTCTGTCGATCATCGTTGTCGATCACGATCGAGGGTGTCAATCATGATGACAGAGGTGTCCGTCGTGATTGACAGAGGTGTCGTTCGTGGTGTCGATCGTGATTGATAGTGTTGATCATGACTGACAGAAAATTAAGGAATTTTTTTGTTGTAATTAGTGATCTAGAATGTGTTAATCATGTACTTTATGGTTATGCACTTTGTTTTACCAAAAGTCGAATTTTTCTATCGATCACGATCGATAGAGGTCAATGCCTCGAAACCTGCACAGAGAATTTTCTCACCTATTAGAGCTCCTACAACTGCAATGGAAGCTGGTACCTATAAGACCGCTCAGAAAAACACAAAAAACAAGTGCGCATACAAGCTCTCTCTCTCTCTCTCACTCTTAAGTGAAAATGAGGAAATGAATGAAGATGGAGATATATGGTCATGGTGGTAAAGATGTTGATGAATGGATATGGTGTGTAGAAGTGAAGAGGAAGGTAAAAACAAGTAAAAGAAAATGCTTACCTACTCTTCCAACATCTCTACTCTACGTCTTACCATCACACGTTCATCCTCAAAGCTCGATCCCCATCAACAGCGCCAAAATTTACTGATGTTGTAGCATCACAACTCATATTTGTCAAACTAAGAAGCATCTCATGAGACCCAAATGTCACGTAGAAGAATTCAACAGACGTGATGGTGCTTAATTAGCACAAGATTAACGACTAAACTACGCGTAGAATGGGAAGGAAGCATGGTTAACGGTACACACACTTAATTACATGCATAATCATGTCATTAATCTACAACTAAGACATCACAAGAAGAAGGCAACAAAGGAACAAATATGCAAGCATATCATAACGACAACATGAGCTCTCCAATCATTCTACAAACTAGCATAATCTGATTACTTCTCAAAATGCTCCCCCAAACTGAGAGGTAGTGACCTCTTTATATACAAAATGGGCAAAATGCATGCTATGTGAGATTTCTAAACTGAAAGGAGAATGAATCTCACTTATTCTCTAGTGTGACACTCACACACACCTATACAATGTTGAGATATCAAGCTCAACATGTGATGATCTAGGATGACACGTTCAGTTTTTCGTTTCTCTGACATGTATAGTGGACACACCAATATATGTCAGGAATACTTCATTGAGCTTTATTAGATTTATCTACCGAGAGTGATGGCACATTTGTTTCTTGCCAGCTCACTCACTCTTCGGACATTAGTTTTTTCCTTATGTACTGGTCTTTATATATTGCACTTGTTGTATTCTCTTTTTTTAGGGTCATTCTTGTACATTCATTTTTATGTAATAGAAGAAGAAGAAGAAGATCATTCTTCCTTGCCTCAATCTGAGTGTGTGCTTCTCTTTGATTGTGAGAGTGTGTGTGTGATGTATCTTCCTGTAGCTTAGTGATGAGTAGCACCTCCTTTAATGTCAATCCGGGAAGACGTGAGGATGGTATGAAGACCTCGAGCAAGTGAAGGCACAAGTGCGTGAGTGAGCAGCACACTAACATGCACACACATACACACACGCGCACACACGGTAAGACAAAGAGTGAGAAGCAATGGAGTTCGTAGATTACTTCAAAAAGCTCATACAAGTTCAAATCATTTACAAGCTAACCTCAAAAATGAGCTCTCTAGCTCTTTTTATAGTTTTTGACTAGGTTTTGGCCTTGTCCAGACCTAGTGTCCGGCCTAGTTAAAAATTAGGTTCTCTACCCTATTTGGAGGTCCAAACGGAGTCTAAAAAATGTGAAAACTGATAGGTAGGTGCTTCTAAAGCTCCTCAAGCTCAAGGACTCCTTGGCTTGCACAAAATGGAGCTACAAAAATATGAAATGGTATTTACAATGCTTTTTAGTGATGAAAATCACTATTTTTGTAGGGATTTCTTCTAACATTTTGACATACATTTCCTGGAGCTCCCTACTTGCTCCTTCTTCTTGTGTGCCCAACTCTTTGATGCCTGAAAAATTTAAATGGCCTACTTGCCAGATCTTCTTTGACTACTGTGTCTGCTTGTGCTATCTCTTCGCTTCGACTCCCTTCGTAGGCTTCCTTGTCTTGCAACTCCTTCGGTTCCTTGACTAGTGCCAACACCCCCCCCCCTCTCTCGCGTCTGTCGTCTCTGACAGACCCTTGTCTAGCAGTGCGTTGGACATAATATTGGACAACATCGGCAGCGAGGTGGTGTTCTTCTAATCGTAGCCCCCGTGCTAGATCTGTTAACAATGCATCCCAATTCACTGGTCCTGGTACGTCCGGATGTGGCACCCGCAGTTGTTCTGAATGGATGGTTCTCTCCACAGCAAATAAGTGGAGGAGATGTGAGGGCCTGGGTACAAATATTTCTGAGTGATATTCCTAGAATCCTGTTACGAACATCTCCTCAAATGTCTGTTTAAAGCAAGCTGGGAGGTACTTTATTCTGGCGTGCCAAGCATATATTACCTCTATTGATGGGGTGGTACTCATGTCGTATACCAAATCTTGGCTGCCTGTAAGAAAGCCAACACCTGAGAAGTGGGGGTCTTTAATATTCTTGAATGTCCTGAATGTGATTAGCATTAGTTCAAAGATTTTCATGCACATTTGGGCCATCACATCGGGGGTATTCCGTAGTCGAATGCTCCAGTGACGGATGGTAGAAATCATGTAATTCACAGTGGGAGGTCCTTGAGGAGGTGTTAGATAAACATAGTTTAACCACTTTGCGCAACCTTTGATGTTCTTGACAGCAATTGTAAACTCTGGCCAGGTGCGGTTGCGGAAGACTGGAACATAACAAGGATTGTATTTAATAAAAAGTGGCATGTTAGTCCAAGTACGAACCATCTCTGGGTAGGTCTCAAGAAGACGGATCCTCCAGGTGGGTTTGTAGCTCAGTGATGAGTAGCACCTCCTTTAATGTCAATCCGGGAAGACGTGAGGATGGTATGAAGACCTCGAGCAAGTGGCGACACAAGTGCGTGAGTGAGAAGCACACAAGCATGCACACACATACACACACACGCGCACACAAGGCAAGACAAAGAGTAAGAATCAATGGAGCCTTTAGATTACTTTCAAAATGCTCTTACAAGTTCGTTTCAATTACAATCTAACCTCCAAAATGAGCTCTCTAGCTCCTTTTATAGTTTTTGACTAGCTTTTTGGCCCTGTCCAGACCTAGTGTCCGGCCTAGTTAAAAATTAGGTTCCAGGGCTTATTTGGGGGTTCAAACGAGATCTAAAAATTATGAAAATTGGTACGCGACTACTTATTAGGCTCCTCAAGCTCAAGGACTCCTTGGCTTGCACAAAATGGAGCTACAAAAATGTGGAATGAGATTTATAATGATTATTAGTGATAAAAATCACTGTTGTTGTAGGGATTTCTTCTAGTGATCTGCCATACATATCTTCAAGCTCCCTACTTGCTCTTCTTCCCTGCATGTCCATCTCTCTGATTTGCGTTAATGTCTTGAAAAAATATTGGCCTACTTGCCAGATCTTCTTTGACTGCCCTGTTTGCTTGTGCTGTCCCTTCGCTCGCTTGTGCTGTCCCTTCGCTCTGACTCCCTTCTTTGACTTTCACGTCTTGTAGGTCCTGATGTACCAAGGCTACTGCCAACACCCCCCCCACTCTCGCGTCTGTCGCCCCTGACAGACCCTTGTCTAGCTGCTTTCTGGACGTAGTATTGTACCACATCGGCGGCGAGGTGGTGTTCTTCTAACCTGAGTCCCCTTGCTAGATCTGTCAGCAATGCATCCCAATTGACTGGCCCTGGGACATCTGGATGTGGCACCTGTAACTGCTCTGAGTGAATGGTTCGCTCCACAACAAATAAATGGAGGAGATGTGAGGGTCGGGGTACAAATATTTCTGAGTGGTATTCCCAGAACCCTGTTATGAACATCTCTTCGAATGTTTGTTTAAAGCAGGCTGGGAGGTATTTTATTCTGGCGTGCCAAGCGTATATCACCTCTATGGAAGGAGTGGTGCTCATGTCGTAAACTAAATCTTGGTTTCCTGTAAGGAATCCGACGCCTGAGAAGTGTGGGTCCTTGATATTCTTGAATGTCCTGAATGTAATAAGCATTAACTCAAAAATTTTCATGCACATCTGGGCCATTACATCAGGGGTATTCCTTAATCGGATGCTCCAGTGCCGTATAGTGGAAATCATGTAATTGACGGTGGGAGGCCCTTGAGGGGGTGCTAGATAGACGTAGTTTAACCATTTGGCGCATCCCTTGATAGTCTTGACTGCAATGGTAAACTCTGGCCATGTGCGTCTGCGGAGTACAGGAACATAACAGGGGTTATATTTAATAAAAAGAGGCATATTCGTCCAGGTGCGAACCATCTCCGGGTAGGTTTCGAGGAGTCGGATCCTCCAAGTGGGTTGATGAATGGATCCTTTTTTGGCGCTCTCTGGGATATCATCTGGCCCAAATTGTGTAGCAAACGTTGGGGGTTTGCCACATCTATGTTGGATTTCTGCATTGTAGTCCGCCAGGAGTATACAATAGGGCACGTATTGATCATCATTGGTTCCGATCCATCTATGGTGGGACATGCTGCGGAAGTATTCTGATTTAATAATAGTGTCCTCTATCTTTGCCATAGATTCGATTTGAACTGCCACTCGATCTTCGTGAGTTGATGCCGTTTTCTCTAGTGTTTGGAGCCACTCAGGTACTTCGATTTCTAGCGTATCCATTCCTTCTGCGGTTTGTTCACCACCTGGCATTGGCATAGGAACGTAAGGTTCCTCATACGTCTCATCTACCTCGATGGGTACCAAATCCTCGGGTTCTGGTTTGACAACTGGAGAGGGTTGCCTTTCATGTGTGAGTAATCTTGCCTGTAATTCGGCCACCTGCTCTTTCAATGCCTTGACTTCCTCTGAAGTCGTGGTCGTTTCTGTGACTTTGGGTGCTGTCTGTTGCTCTTGGAGTTGATTGCGCAGCGCATCCCGTTCCCTTTCCAAGTCATCATGACCTTCTAATAGATCTGCATAGCTGTCCAAGATGGTCTTCATTGTCTCTGAGGGCACAGCTTTAAACTGCTCTGGATCAATTTCGTGTGGAGAGCCTTCCATTGCAGCTTCTAGATTTGCTTCATTTTGCTGCTGCAATCTCTTGTTTTCCTCAAGGGCGGCCGCCATGTGTTTTCTGAGAAGTGCCAGGTTACGCCGGACTTTGAGATTATCGGCTTGGTATACCTCGAGCAAAGCTTCTAGTTGTTTGGCACCTGATTCTGTCGATGGTTGGGGTGCCGCCAATAATGTTTGGTGAGCTTGCTCAAGCGTCGTGTAACGTTGATTCAGTTCTGCATTTTCTGTGTGTAGAATGTGAAACTGTCTTTGTAAGTTTTGATGGTGCGTTTCCAGTTGCTTATATCGGTTGTCCAGAGCTTTGTACTCATGCTGGAGCTGGTATACACATTGGTTTAATGCTAAAAATATGTTATTTACATTAAATAATGCTGGGAAGGGTGAAGATGCAGGGGGAATGGGGGCGGGAATGGGAGAGGTGAATGATGTGGATGTACGTGGAGATGTGGGTGGAGGGGGTATGGGTGATGAAGGTGGCATGGGGGGAGGGAGCGGTGCTGTGGCAGGTGATGTTTCCATCGTGTCAACTGTTTGAGTGACTGTGTAGATGGGAATCGTTGGTGGAGTGGATGTGACATCGGTGAACAGGGTGGTGAAGGTGGGCATGGTGACTCCCCCGAATTGGATTCCCGGGGAGAGTGGGATGCCCATGACAACGGTAGTGGTAGTGGATGTGGTAGTGTCAGTGTCCTGTGGTGGAGTGAATTGTGTAGTGTGAGGTGGGGATGGGGGTGACAACGGTGCTTCCTGATATTCTTCTGCTTGCGCTGCCTCGCCTGGTGCTGATGTATTGATGTGAATTTGCTTCCCGGACCTCCTGGGACGAACGGGAACTCTTTTTTCAAACCTGTGGATGTAGGCCATTGCCTCATGAATGGCCTCGTCCAGTCCGACAGCGTCGGCATGAAGGTTCATGGACTCAATGAACAACTCGTCCACACCTTCCTCCGCTAGCAAGTCGTTCATGAGTCTTTTGCCCTGTTCTAGAGACATCTTATGCTGTTCCTGAACCAGTCGCATGGTTCGATATAGTCTCTTGATTTGTGCCGAATATGCTGGGGCACTTGCTAACTCGGAGAGTTCGTCATATTCTTGATGTTGTTCTTCGTCGGCTTCTTCTTCGTCTCCTCCTGCCTCTTGTTCATCTACATCGACTTCTACAACTTGGGGTTGGGTGGGGGCCGATGTTGTTTTGGGTTGTGGTTCCTGAGCTCTCGCTGCTTCCGCTTCGAGGTTAGAGTCATAGATTAATCTGGCAATTTCTTCATCCGTGAGGTCCTCAAGAGTAAATCCCTGCGGGAATTCCAAATCGGATGGAATGGGTGGAAACACCAGATTAGGCCCCTCCGTGCTTGGTCGTGGTAGCCGGATTGTGAATGGCCTAACTCGTCGTGTCTGGGGAGGGGTGATTTCTGGTGTAGCGGTAGCTCCCCTTGGTTGGGCACAGGGTAGTTGGACTCCCCCCCTCATCTTCTTTGATGGGGGACCTGCTGCTGATAGTCTTCTTTGGAATTCTTGGACTCGGGACCATACGAGTGCCCGCTGAACAGGCACATCATAAGCCAAGCATCTGTAGATTATTCTGGTCAAAGCACAACACCCGTGGAGCACATTCTTCTGTTTCTTGTTCCACCTTTGATGTGCTAGGTGGATCTGGTCTATGATCCAGTGTGGCACATTGATGGGCAGGCTTTCGGTTTCTGCTAGATATAAACTGAACCATATTTTTTTCGGGGGCATTGTGAATCGTTCTTGGGCGGGAAACGCAAAGTGTTGCATGATGGTTCGCAGGTGAAGCGCAATGGTAGGTGTCATGGCTACCATATCCTTCAACTTATTCAGATCCTTGTGCTTCATTCGACCTGGGACCATGGTTTCCTTTTCTGTGGGGATGTGCATGCCATACATTCCCAATGCTTCTCTTACCAGATTGAGGTCCAGCTTGAACCTTTTAAGCTCATTACCCGGCAGCAGTGATGGCAACACAAAGGTGCTGTCGCCTCCTTTGGCCCTGCTCGGCGTGATTGTACTGATCAGATATGAACATCGTAAAAAATCCGGCTTTGGTATGTGAGTCCTGAAATAACTTTCCACACCTGCTTTGACCCAAACTGATCTCATGACTTCGGCATTTTGGTAGCTTTCAAATTCGCGTGTGAAAAAGTGGTATCGACCCCATTTGCCATTGAATTCCAATTCTGCTTCCCAGAAGTAGGTTCCATCGCCCAGTGGTCTAGCAACATCACTGAACCAATGCGCATGCTTACCTACTTGAGAAGTGTGTCCTTGAGGAGGATCCTGGATGGGGAGCACATGCACTTCTCGAAGCTCTTGCGGTCTTGCGGTGAGGCGTGGCTCAAGGAGAAGTGCTTCTATGTCCACGATCTGGGGACCAGATCCGGCTTGAGAGCTGGTACCTGCTTCTGCCATGGCCTGTTTGCTGATTGGTTCTGTGAGAATATAGAACCAAGTGTTAACATTGTAATGGACAAAATAAATCCGTTGTTGTCCCCGTTACAACATTAACATGAGGTAGATGGTGCGTTAGTGGTTAGTAGGTGCATTAAGACAGTGAGTGTAGTTAGGGATTATGTTGTCCTAGGAAACTATTGCAGTTTGTAAGTGGGTATGACTTTACAAATTAGGGTCGGGGGGTTTATTACAGGCCCTAGGCTGCCAAATGCAGTGAATGGGCTTTGCCTTCGGTTTCGGAGAGTCTCTACAGAGCCTTCTCGGTGTCGTGGTTTGCAGATGAGGCCTTTTTGGGACCCATTTACAATTGATTACATGTACGCTCTTGGGTTTTGGTGTGTACATGAGTGTCGAGAACGAGTGAAATCTGGCAGTATGCATCGTTGCGTTATGCTGTTTAAGTTGTGGCCTCAGCGTAGCTACTTGTGCCATCAAGCAAGCCTTAGGCACCCAAATTTGTCTTGATTGTGGGCTTGCCTTCATCGACTTCTTGGGCACCCAAATAGATTTTACTTTAGCAGAAGAATTTCTGAAAGACTTCTTATTAGCGTTGCGTTGTTGGTCACTAATAAGAGGCTTTGCCCCTGTAGTTGACGGTGGTGCAACTGGTCGTTCGCCTTTCCGCACCCATACCTGATCTATTTGCTGGGCTGTTCTGCTGCGCAGGTACTTTTGATCTCTGACATAGGTAGTACCCTGCTTCTTCTGCCTTTGATCCACCTTGGGTTGCTGCCTCTTTCTAGCCTTTGGAAAAGAAGGGAGTTCCTTTGCATTCCTGACTCCTTTTTTGCGAATATCATTCCTCTGCAACACATAGTTTTGGACAAGAACAGCATGGTCATCTTCATGTGTACCCCTGGAAGGACCAGGAGTCTGTGCCTTTCCTAGTTCCTTGAGTGCTTGATTGTCTAATTCTACTGTAACTCGACTATGATTGACCCAAACCTGGAGAAGTCCACTTCTTAGGTTTAGATTGACTGCTTGGTCATAAATCCAATCTTGACCCAGGACAAGAGGTTCAGTGAGATCCTCATCCTGACACACTAGTACTTTAACTGTCATTGCTTCATCATGAATGTAGAGGGGAAGTTCCACCTCGCCCATGCAAGGGGTTTCCACGCCTCCCAATCCTATAAGATATGCCTCCACAGGATTGACAGTTAACTGTAACTCTTGACAGTAAGACATTCTAACAGCACTAGTGGCTGCACCTGAGTCAATCAAGGCTCTTACAGTCCTTGCACTTTTTCCTTGTCCTATATCTAGGGTTACGAAAGGACGTCGATCAGTTATCCTAGGTGAGCTGGTTCCTGCGACTTCACACATTGCCACATGATATCCTTGATCTGCATAGTCATTTGTCCTAGGCTGCTCTCTACCTTGCCTACGTAATTTCATTCTTCTAATGCGTTCTAAAGCTTCTGCTTGAGCTTCTTCTCGCACTCGCTTTTCTTCCTCTTTGCGTTTCTTAGCAGTATTGAGTCGGCTAAGCATTTCTTCTGTGAGGGGTTCCTGGTACAACTTGACTCTGCAACCGCTAATATAATTTGGGAGAACATCACCCTCTAATGTGGCCAATTGTACTGCTCCGCTTGTGGAGATCCTATTGATGATCATAGGTCCGTAGCCTCTCTTTTCTAGCTTCCTCGCGTGTTGTTTGAGTGTATAGACCAAGACTAGATCTCCTGCTTTCAGGCCTTTATCCTTCACATGGGCATCGAAATATGCCTTCTGTCTCTTCTTGGCGGCATATATTCCCGCAGCGGCTCTTAGTCTTGTTTCCCCTAATCGTTCAAGGTCAAAGATCCTAGAGGAGAGTTCGTGACCTGTCCATTCGTGTTCTTGTGCTACTCTCAATGTAGGGATTAGGAAGTCCAAGGGTAGCACAGCGTTTTGGCCGAATACCATCTGAAAGGGGGTGGCTTGGAGTACCGTTTTGTAGGCAACTCGGTATGCCCAAACAGCATGGTGTAGCTGTTTGTCCCAATCAGAGCGTTTAGTGTTCACTAATTTCGTCAGTACATTGCATAGAATCTTATTAGTGCTCTCAGCTTGTCCATTAGCTTGAGGGTGATAAGGGGCAGACTTCTTGTGTATTACCAAGAATTCTTGGAGTAGATTTTCAATCACTTCGTTCAAGAAATGAGTGCCTCTATCACTTACAAGCTCTATGGGTAGTCCATATCTCGTGAATACATTCTCAAACAAGAATTTGGCAGTTGTTTGAGCATCGTTCTTGGTTGTAGCTCTTACCTCTACCCACTTGGTGAGATAATCTGTTGCCACAATGATGTATTCCGCATGAGAACCTTTCGCTGGGGGATTAATAGGACCTACAAAGTCTATTCCCCACTTAGAGAATGCACGTCCACCCATCATAGGTTTCAGTGGCATCTCATCCTTGCGTATAGGATACTGAGTCCTCTGACAGATATCACACCGTTTCACATAGGTATGTGCATCCATGTGAAGGGTGGGCCACCAGAAGCCCGCAAACAATATTGCCTTGATCACCCGATCTGGTCCAAAGTGTCCTCCTGCTACACCTTGGTGAGCAGTTTCTAAGATCTTAAGATATTCACTTTCATGGACACACAGTCTCAGGTAACCGTCTTTACCACGCCTATATAGATTATCACCTATGAGTGAATAATCCAGGGCTTCTTGTTCTAAACTCCTTTTCCTAGCTAGAGTCATGTCTGGGGGGAATGTGTTTGTCCGCAAGAATGATACGAGAGGTTCACTCCAATCTGGCACAATGGATACTTGATAGAGAGTGGCATGTTCCACAGGTGGTTTAGTGCAACAGATTGGGCATTCCTTGCACAACTTCTGGACATCCGCTTCCATGGTTGGCCAGTGCACTCCGAATCTCTTTAGAGTCTGTAAAGTTCGTTGTTTTGAATGGTGTTGCTCTAATGCACCTACATGTGCTAATTGCAACCATTTAGCGTACTCATCCTCTTCTACGCAACAAGCTAAGATCCCTTGATCTGTGTGCTTGTACATGCTCCCGGCCATGATGTGATACTTTTGGGCTTTTACGATCTCTCTATTCCGTGTGTTTACCACTGGATGGTTGGGCCCGTATGTCAAGACTGGTACCAATGGCTGAGCCCACTGCGGCACCACCTCCAAATTAAACAAGTACGCATCAGGAAGGTCATCTGACACTCCTTGTGGGGCTTCCCCAGATGTGAGCCTAGAGAGATGATCTGCTCTCAAGTGAGTCCTACCTTTTCTTACCACAACCTCAAAGTCATATTCCATTAGTAAGAGAAACCATCTTACTAATCTACCTGTATTGCATGGCTTGTTTACTAAGTACAACAATGCCTGATGGTCCGTAAAAAATTTAAACTTATTTGCAAGCAAATAATGTCTAAATTTTTTAACTGCATATACCATGCCTAATCCTTCTCGCTCAGTAGTGGTATAATTTCGTTCAGCCGCATTCAATTGTCTACTGGCATAGGCAATTGGAAGATCCATATTACCTTCACCTGTAGGTTGTGCAAGCACACATCCAATAGCGTAATTGGATGCATCAACATGAACATGGAATGGCTTATTCCAATCTGGTGTGGTCAAGATTGGTGCTGAACATAATCTTCGTTTAAGTTCTTGGAAGGAATTCTCACATTCATCCGTCCACTCAAAGTTTGTCAAGAGTCCGTACATGGGCTTTGCAATGACAGCATACATGTGTATGAATCGTCGATAATAGCCGCAATGCCCCATGAAAGCTTGTACTTCCTTGACATTCTTTGGCCTAGGTAGCTCCGCTATGGCTCGCACTTTCTCTTCGTCAGTAGATATGCCATTCTTTGACACTATGTGTCCTAGAATCTTGCCTTGCCTGACCATAAAAACGCACTTTTCTGGGTTCAGGCAGACTTGGTACTCTCTACATTTGTCAAAGATTTGCCTGAGTTCCGGAATATGGGTTTGTCTAACATTGGAATGAGCACAAAGGTCATCAACATAGACTTCTAAACTCTTCCTCAGGAACTCCTTAAACACGTGGCACATCAGCCTCTGGAAGGTAGCTGGTGCATTGGTAAGCCCAAATGGCATTACTCTAAAAGCAAAAATGCCCCATTCTGTGGCAAAGGCTGTCTTATGCTGATCCTCTGGAGCTATGGCTACTTGATTGTAGCCCGAAAATCCATCAAGGAAGCTGTACACTTCCTTGCCTGCCACTCTTTCTAAGAGATGCTCTGTGATGGGAAGCGGATAGTTATCTCGAATCGTGGCGGCATTAACCTTTTTCAAGTTAATGCACACACGCAGCTTGCCATTCTTCTTGGGCACCACTACGATGGGGGACACCCATTCGGTGTGCTCAATTTCGTAGATAAATCCAGCTTCAACCAATCTATCTATCTCTTCCTTGATCTTAGCAGCATAGTTATCGTTATATGTATAAGGCTTTTGCTTAGAGGGTTTAGCATCTGAGGTCATGGGAATGGTGTGTGAGCATATATCAGGGTCAACACCTTTCAAATCCTTGTAACTCCAAGCGAATACATCTCTGTATTCTCTTAGCAAGGCTATCAATTCGTACTCTTCTTCTTCTGTCAGGTCATGGCCTATATACGTGCATCTCTCCTCTCCTTCTTCTATGGCCACTACTATTTTCTTTGTGGTTTCTTTGTTATCATAGGCCTCTCCTGATTGTGCCTCTCGTTTAGGCATTCTTATCATGACTCTCCTTTCGTCAATCTCATATTTCTTAAAATTTTCCGGGACCTCAAACAAAGATTCTTCCTCCTCTGGTGAGACTTCTTTCTTCTTTCGTTTCTTTCCTTCTTCCTTAGGGGTCATATGCGTTGCTAATCTTACATCATTTGTAACCTCTCCATGCCTCTGGGGTTGAAATTCTACTTCATGGAAGTATTCTTCATCTGATGCAAATGGAGGGTCCATAATGATTGACTCTAGATCGGAGTCACTTGCATCCTCAAATGCATCAGGGCTAGGTTCACATTCTTCTAGAACTGCCCCTCCCATGATTGGCTCTATGGAGAAGACTGAAATATCATAGCCATCCTCATCACAGTGAGGTGTCCATTGTTCTTCATTGATGGCTACGTCCATTGTTGCTAAAATTTCCGCCCAGCCATGGGGTTCAAACTCCTCATCTGGAAAGACTATAGGTGCATAGGCTGGGTCTTGAATGGGTCTATGAGTTTCGTTCGGACCTACCTCTCTGGCTTTCTCTCTCTTCTCTTCTTCTACTGCTACCTTGCACATCCATAAGTGAGTGTCTTCATGCATCCATGAGGATCCCGACCCTATGGAATGCACCGATTCTGTATCATCTTTGGCTCTATGGATGGGATTCCATTGGATAGGAGGGACATCTCTATGGGAATAATCCTTGAGATTGACTTTGGTTGTAACACCTAAGTGCTGCAGGTACAAAGAATTGGTCCCCCAATCCTGTACCACTTGCAACTGTCGCATGAATGGTCTTCCTAAAATCATTTCATAGGCATGATTTTTGCTGAAATCACATATGGCAAAGGTATGTTCAAACTCGACACCACAAGTGGTGAGAGTTATTCCTTCTAGCAATCCTAGGGGTCTCTCTATGTGACCATCTGCCATTTGCAATTTCATTCTCGTTGGCCTGAGTGCTGGCTTGCCCCAACGCTTCCATAAGGAGGTAGTGGCAATTGCAACTCCTGCACCTGAGTCCAAAATTGCCTTCGTGGTGTAGTCCTGGTAGGTGATGGGAAGATAGGTGTTCCCTTCTTCACCTTCACACATATCCCCGATCTTATCCAAGGGAATTTCCGGTACTGTCCTATGGGATCCTACCTGGGAGCGAGGTTTTGCTATCTCTGGTACTTGTTTGGCTACATGTTTCCATAATTCAGGTCTAACCTTGAGTAGCTCTTCTAACTTGAGATTACACTGCACGTTAGTGTTCTTCACTACCTCTGTGTTCCTAGGTATGACTGAGTCGTCGTTCCTTACCATGACTGTGGGTGCTCTCATACATGTGGACTTTGCTTCCCATGGGCCTGTGAAGTGGGGTAGCTCCTGTATGGAATTAGACTCAAAGTCTAATCTCTCGTGAGACTGAACACTCTCATGCTCCCCGTAAATAGATGGGATGTCTTGTGGGAATTGGTCGTGTGCATCGTCCACAAGTTCAAAAGGAGGGGCGACCTCGCTTTCGTTATCCCATTTGTCTTCTTGAATCTCTCGTAGGAAGTCTGGTGCAAACCGATTCATAGAAGAAGAAGTGTCTGGCTCCGTAGAATTAGGCGCATAAGCAACCTGGGAAGGAGGACTTATTCTATCGTTGGCTCTCTCCTTGCTCTCATAAATGGTTGGAGCACAAGCTTCTTGGGGAGGATTGCTTATTCTGTTACTCTTCCGAGTAGGCTCATACATTCTCTGGGAAGGAATGTGGGTCACCTGTGGAGGTACATAAGCTTTCGGGGGAGGCTCATGTGACTTTTGGGGGGGAAGATAAGCTTCTTGAGGAGGCACATGGGCTTCCTGAGGAGACTGGCTTATCAGTTCTCTTGCCCTTTCCTTTCTTTGAGGGGTAGGCTCCTTTTCTGGCTGTGCAACTAGCCTCTCTAATCTTTTTAAGGAGGGAAAGGAGTCCGGTTCAGTGGAATTGGCCACATACACTTCCGATGGGGAATGATTCATGTTTTTGCTTGCTTTCTCTCTCTCTTGATTTTTTTCTTCCTTGTCAGATCTTGCAATTATCCTCTCTAACTTCTCTAGGAATCCATCCAAGTGTAATTGCGTTTTGGCTGAGCCCGAGTAATTGAAAAGGCGACTGGCTTCAAACATAGTTTGAGCCAATGCGACCATTTTCGCGCACAGTTTGGTTCTTTCTATCTCTAGGTCAGCTCTAGGATAGCACTTGGCATGATCCGTGACATTTGGCCCTTCTTGTATTCTGGCCTGATATGCTTTGAGCATCATGTCTATGTCTTCAGGAGTGGGATCAGCTAATACTGATCCTACCCGAGGGGGTGGTGGAATCGTATGACGTGGTGGGGAAGGTGGTGGGTCAGATGGAGATGGGAGGGGTGGCGGCGGGGTATTGTGAGAGGGGATTTGAGAGGTGATTTCAGTTATCCTAGCTTTGGTTTCTCTTATACTTTCCTCAAGTTCACTCATCTTTTTAGCCCATTGTCTTTTCATTCTTTCCCGACTATCTTTCCAAGCTCTAGTCCTTTTCTTTGTTATACTCTCGGGTTCACTAGCCTCTGAGTTCTTATCCTGATTTGTCTCTAGGTTTTGCTGCAAGGCCTGAGCTCTAGTGACTACCTGCACTGGTGCAGTGGAAGTGACGCTTCCTGAGGACTCTACCACCAAACCAATCACATTGATCGGAGTGATTTTTGGCACATTATTGGGGTTCTTGGGGCAATCTCGTAAAAGATGCTCTTTTCCACAATCTTGGCAAAAACCTTGGATAGTCACTGACTGGGGTTGTGTAGGTGGGGGTAAGGGACAATCACGGATGAGATGATCTCCTTGGCATCTGTAGCACGGTCCTTTTGGGAATGGAGGTCTTACTTGCCTAGGTTGAGGCCTGGGGTTGGGGTTTGCATACAAGACGTTCGTGTAATCTGACTCCCAACTAGGTTCACTTGGTTCCTCACTATAGTAAGACTCACCATGTTCTGGAGACTGCATGTAGTAAGCCTGGGGACTATCGACATGTGTAGAATCAAAGCTATGATCACTTGGGTCACTTTCTGAGATCAATGGGGTTACTGGTACTATGGCTCTATTCAGGTTTTCTTCTGCAACAGCATACTTAACTGGAATCATGTTAGCGGGGTTTGGGGGCTGTTGAGCTAGTACCGGTTGGGGTCTCTGTTGGGCCTGATATTGTGGTTGGTAGGTTTGTTGGGGTCTAGCATATTGTGGATTTTGGTTTTGGTATCTGCCTTGTTGGTAGGGCTGCGGGTAGGGTTGCCTCACTGCCTGCTTGTTGTATGGGCAATCTTGCGCGGTGTGATTGGTGTATCTCCGTTCTATGGTGCAGTACTGGCTACTAGAGTTTACTTGGGGTTGAGCCATAATAGGGCAGACATTCGCCATATGGTCACCACCGCATGTATAGCATCTTTTCACAGGGGCAAACCTTGGGATTTGTTTGCTCGATACACCTAATTTCTGAGCTACCTTTTCGGCAAGTTCCTCAATTGATGTGGACTGCGAGGAAGAGTGACTAGATGCACTATCTGAATCTTTGTAGATTTTGGAAAGCTCTAGTTCTTCCCCTAGGTTATCTTCAATGTCAATGCACATGCGTACACACTCTTCTATAGTCCTAGGGTCCTTCAGATACACATAGGATCTCAATTTCGTACTCAACAATCCATCCAGGAATAAGGCTACTTGTTTAGCAGATGTGGGTAGCTCCGAAATAGGACATCTTTCAAGGTATTGCCTAAATCTTCTTCCTGCAAGTCTCACAGTCTCTTGAGGGGTTTGCTTGAAGCTGTGGATCAATGAGGAAGTATTGTGTCTTATGCCACTCTTAGAGAACTCTACAATGAAAGCCTCTAGGAGTTGGTCTATGCTCCTGAACTGACGCTCATCTAACGGTTGAAACCATGTAAGTGCTGTGTTCCTAAGGGTTAGACCGAAGGCATTGTACTGCGTGAACAGATCCTCAACCTGTTCAGCTCTCAAGACTTGCTTGAATTCCGCCACATGATCATAGGGATCTCCTGTGCCGTCAAAGTAATTCTTCATGGACTTAACTAGCTGGGTGGGTCTCAAAGTTCTTGCGTGCTCTCTAGGTCTCGGCAGAGGGAATCCATCTACATTTCTTTGGTTCCTGTGGGCTCTATGCATCTCAGGTTCTACCCTATTCGTCTCTGTTCTCGTTCTTTCTCTGCCCACGGGGTTGGCGAAACTTACTTCTGGTTTATCCCTACTTCTATCTCTTTGTGTACCATGAGCTTGGGAAGTTCCAGCCCCAGGGTGACCATAGGATACATTTGATCTTGGTTGGGGGAAAATGAATTCACCCTTCCAAGTATAGGCATGCCTATCATTTTCTGTCACCACAAAGATTCGTTCTGAAGCATGATCTAAGTAGGTCACTCTGCCTGGGCTATCCGGATCCTTAAGCTCATAGATCATGATATTTCCTATATCAGTTGGCTGATTGGATTTATACCTCCAAAAGGCTTCATCAGTTTCCCGATTGAGGAGCAATTCTATGCTCTTGTTGTCCTGGGGTACCCACTCAGGTGTGATAATCCTAGTGAGAACTGATTTACCTCGAGGGGTTCTAGGTTCTACTCCCATATTTCCTTGTTCCAAGTCGTCTAAGTCCGCTTCTGAGATTACATTTCCAAATTCATCTGTCCTATCAGGGTGACTAGTGACAACATATATAGTTCCTTCTTTGTCCAGGTATGCACCATTTTCAAACTTGACAGCTGGGTGTTCTAGTCCTATGGATTGGTCATGGTTTTTAATCTGGACCACGGATCTTCCTAGGCCGTCCTCATAGATGCTAGCACCTAATCGGTTGGTCCTAAGATATTCCAGCTGTGTTTTGTAAGGGCCTTCTACCCTGTACAAATAAGGCACTCCTGAACTTCCCGTAGGTCTGTCCATGCCTTGAGACATTTCTGACTCACTGGTCTCAGAGCTAGGGTAGTATGAGTGGTGGCTCAACTGCTGGGCCCAAGACCTTGCAGTGTGATTGACACTAGCCTCTGAAGACCTAAGGCTTTGTCTCTCCCTTGCTAGGTGTCGTCCTGATCGAAGGTTCATATGCCTAATTGATTATCCCAAATTTTTTTCCCAGAGTACAACCTCGTTGCCAATCAATTGGTACCAGTCACTTGATTCTTTTTAGTTAGTTATTGTGTTTATGGTCTTGTCTGATATCCCGTCGTCAGGAACACTTGAATGTTTTTCGTACTTTAGGTTGATCGTTCCACGTTAGGTTCTTTTCCTTTAGGTTATCGACAGTACAGAGATTATGTTTTTACTTGAACTTGAGTTTTTTAGGTAGTCTTCAACTTGATAACTGCCTATCGTCGCCCTGGCTTACTCCTATCTCTACTCGTTCTTAGCTTGAGCTAGGAAATGACAGAGGGAGTTGAGAATAATCCAACCTTACTTGTTGATCCCTTGCTTTCTGGTGCTCAAGAACCCGGTTCTCAAGCTTGCAAAGAAACCTTGCTTGGTACGCTCTCTGTTGCTCTCAATGGACCTATAAAAGTCCCACGGTTAGCTCGATGCTTAGATTCAAGGACACAACCCACAACTTTCATTCATGTAACATATACACATATTTGCATTGTGACTTTTTAGGAAAATAATTCTAAAGACCCCTGACTTTGAGTCCCCTGGGTATGGTCAACTTCAAAATACCCTCTCTGAAAATCAATGCATTATCTTTATAAAAAACAGTTGAGGGCGCATAGTATATGCCCCGAGCTTTCCAACAAGCCCAAGAGCTCAAAAATTGGATTTCGTATGAAAAAGTTAGGACTGCACAGGGTTTAGGGAGTTAAATCAGGATTCAATACAAGCTAACAGTCAAACAGGAATACTCGAGTAGCTTGTGGCACGGCCTAACAATGCAATACTACCCCCTAGAGTTTGTCCCACACTTAATCACAATTTAGACCAATCACTTTGCCTTAAAAATTTGACCTAATTTGCCCTTCTAACGCGGTCGCAAAGTCTGTCGGTCGCGATTGAAAGGTCAGTCGCGATCGACGTGTCGATCGCGATTGACAGGTCCGTCGTGGCTGTCAGTCGCGATTGACTGGTCAGTCGCGATTGACAGGGGTTACGAAAAGTCAATCAGTCGTGGTCAAAGCGTCGTTGACTCTGTCGGTCGCGATTGATGAGTCGATCGCGATTGACAGGTCGGTCGCGAGGGTCTGTCGATCGTGGTCAAACAGTCGTTGACCGTGTCGGTCGCGATTGATGAGTCGATCGCGATTGATGACTCGATCGCGATTGACACGTGTCACGCGTATAATCAGTCGGTCGTGGTCAATCGGTCGTTGACTCTGTCGGTCGCGATTGACAGAGCCGTCGTGGGCTGTCGGTCGCGATTGACGTGTCGATCGCGATTGACAGATCTGTCCGTCGTGGTTTGTCGATCGCGATTGACAGAGCGATCGCGATTGACAGAAATCTGTGGAATTTCAAAAAACTAAACACATTTTTGGGAAGCTCTAGGCCTGTAGGTCATGGATATGCACTTTGTTTAGCAATTAGAGCAAGTTTTCAGTCGGTCGCGATTGACAGAGCTCGGCGACACACAGACAGTTACTCAGATTTCCGTACCTGCGCAGGGTGCTGGGGATGATGATGCGGCCTGTACCTGCAGAAAGCTCACAAAACATGCAAAAAACAGCACATGCAAATTCGCTCTCTCGCTCTCTCTCACAAGTGAAATGAGGGAAATGAGGTGGAGATGGGGATATAGTCAAAAAACTGAAATTTTCGCGATGATGGAGATGGACGTGGGAGATGGTGATGATGATGATGGTGATGAAGATGGTGAAGAAAGTAAAAGAAAATCGATGAGAGTGAAGAAAATACCTACAACTCCAACGCGTCAACTCTACGTCTTACCATCACACGCTCGTCCTCAAAGCTCGGTCCCCGGCAACGGCACCAAAATTTGGTGTAGCTCAGTGATGAGTAGCACCTCCTTTAATGTCAATCCGGGAAGACGTGAGGATGGTATGAAGACCTCGAGCAAGTGGCGACACAAGTGCGTGAGTGAGAAGCACACAAGCATGCACACACATACACACACACGCGCACACAAGGCAAGACAAAGAGTAAGAATCAATGGAGCCTTTAGATTACTTTCAAAATGCTCTTACAAGTTCGTTTCAATTACAATCTAACCTCCAAAATGAGCTCTCTAGCTCCTTTTATAGTTTTTGACTAGCTTTTTGGCCCTGTCCAGACCTAGTGTCCGGCCTAGTTAAAAATTAGGTTCCAGGGCTTATTTGGGGGTTCAAACGAGATCTAAAAATTATGAAAATTGGTACGCGACTACTTCTAAGGCTCCTCAAGCTCAAGGACTCCTTGGCTTGCACAAAATGGAGCTACAAAAATGTGGAATGAGATTTATAATGATTATTAGTGATAAAAATCACTGTTGTTGTAGGGATTTCTTCTAGTGATCTGCCATACATATCTTCAAGCTCCCTACTTGCTCTTCTTCCCTGCATGTCCATCTCTCTGATTTGCGTTAATGTCTTGAAAAAATATTGGCCTACTTGCCAGATCTTCTTTGACTGCCCTGTTTGCTTGTGTTGTCCCTTCGCTCGCTTGTGTTGTCCCTTCGCTCTGACTCCCTTCTTTGACTTTCACGTCTTGTAGGTCCTGATGTACCAAGGCTACTGCCAACAGGGTTGATGAATAGATCCTTTCTTAGCACTTTCTGGGATATCATCGGGCCCAAATTGTGTGGTGAAAGTTGGAGGTTTGCCACATCTGCGTTGAATCTCTGCATTGTAATCTGCAAGGAGTACACAATATGGCACATATTGATCGTCGTTGGTGCCGATCCATCTATGATGAGACATGCTGCGGAAATATTCTGACTTTATGATGGTGTCTTCTAACTTTGCCATTGATTGGATTTGAATTGCCACTCGATCTTCATGGGTTGTTGCTGTTTTCTCTAGTGTCTAGAGCCATTCAGGTACTTCAACTTCTAAGGTGTCCATTCCTTCTGACGTCTGGGTGCCACCTGGCATCGACATAGGAACATATGGTTCCTCATACGTTTCATCCACCTCAATGGGTACCAAATCCTCAGGCTGTGGTTCTACCACTGGAGAGGGCTGCCTTTCATATTCCAGTAGCTTTTTATGCAGCTCCACCACCTGCTCTGTCAATGCCTTCACTTCCTCTGAAGTCGAGGTCGTTTCTATGACTTTGGGGTGAGCCTCCTGTTCCCTGAGCTGGCTGCGTAGTTCATCCCGTTCCCTTTCCAAATCATCATGTGCTTCTAATAAATCCGCATAGCTTTCCAAGATTGTTTTCATGGTTTCTGAGGGAACTCCTTTGAATTTTTCTGGGTCGATTTCATGGGGAGAGCCTTCCATGGCAGCTTCCAGGTTTTCTTCGTTTTGTTTTTGCAGACATTTGTTTTCTTCAAGGGCCGTAGCCATGTGTTTTCAGAGTAGAGTTAAATTTCGCCGGACTCTCAGATTATCTATTTGGTAAACCTCCAGTAAGGCTTCGAGTTGTTTGACACTTGACTCTTTTGATGGTTGAGGTGTCTCCAAGAGGGTTTGATGATCTTGCTCAAGAGTGGTGTAACGTTGATTGAGGTCTGCATTTTCTTCTTCTATACTTGTGAGCCGTCTTTGTAGTTGTTGATGATTCGTCGTCAGCTGATGATGACGGTCTTCGAGAGCCTGGTACTCACTCTGAAGTTGGTACACGCATTGATGTAATGCTATGAATATACTATTTACATTAAATGATGCAGGGAAAGATGAAGATGCAGGGGGGATGGGGAACGGGAAGGGAATTGTGAATGCTGTGGAGTCAATTGGTGAGGTAGGTGGGGGGGGTATGGGAGATTGAGGTTGTGTGGGGGGTGGGAGTGGTGTTGTGGCTGGTGATGTCTCCATTGTGTCGAATGTGTGTGTGACTATAAAGATGGGAACGGTGGGTGGGGTGGATGTGATATTTGTGAAGAGTGTTGTGTAGGTGGGCATGGTAGCTCCTCCGAATTGGATGTCGGGCGAGAGAGGAATTCCCATGACGACTGTGGTAATGGCAGAAATGGGTGTGGTAGTGCTAGGTGGTGAGGTGACCTGTGTATTGAGAGGTGAGGTGGGTGGTGAGAGTGGTTCCTCCTGGTGTTCTTCTGTTTGTGTGTTGCCTCGTGGTTCTAATACATTGATGTGTATTTGTTTGCCAGATTGCATGGGACGGGTAGGCACCCTCTTCTCAAATCGATGAATATAAGTCAGGGCTGCATGAAAAGCCTCATCTAAGCCCAGTGCTTCAGCATTCAGGTTCATTGATTCGATGAACATGTCATCCACACCTTCCTCAGCTAACATTTGACTCATGATCATCTTTCCTGTTTCGAGCGACAGTTTGTGTTGCTCTTGGACCTGCTTCATGGTTTCGTATAATCTTTTTATTTGGGCTAAGTATGCTGGGGCACTTGCTAGTTCTGAAAGTTCTTCATATTCTTGATCGTACTCTTTGTGTGCCTCTTGTTCTTCTGTCTCTTCTTCATCGTCTTCTACTTCTACTACTCCCGGTTGGGTCGGGGCTGAAGTTGTAGTCGTGGGTTGTTGTTCTTGGGTCCGCTCCGCTTCTGTCTCCAGGTTAGATTCATTGATCAAACGGGCGATTTCCTCATCTGTTAGATCAGCAACGGTGTAACCTTGAGGGAACTCCAAGTCTGAAGGAATAGGAGGAAACACCAGGTTGGGTCCTTCTGCACTTGGTCTGGGTAGGCGAATGGTGAATGGTCGGACACGCCTCGTTTGTGGAGGAGTCACCTCGGGTGTGGTAGTGGCTCCCCTTGGTTGAGCACATGGTAATTGAACTCCTCGTCTCATCTTCTTCGAGGGAGGACCCGCTGTTGATAGCCATCTTTGGAACTCTTGGGCCCTGGACCATACTAGTGCTCTTTGAATGGGCACGTCGTAAGCTAAGCACGGTCCTGTAAATTATTCTTGTGAGAGCACAACATCCATGAAGTACATTTTTCTGTTTCTTATTCCACCGTTGATGGGCTAGGTGTATTTGATCGATGATCCAGTGCGGTATATTGATGGTGAGGTTCTCTGTCTCCGCCAAGTACAAGCTGAACCATATCTTTTTTGGTGGCATAGTGAATCGTTCTTGGGCGGGAAAAGCAAAATGTTGCATGATAGTTCGTTGGTGTAGAGCAATGGTAGGTGTCATTGTGACCATGTCCTTCAATTTGTTGAGGTCTTTATGCTTCATCCTGCCTGGAACCATTAGTTCTTTCTCAGTGGGAATATGCATTCCTTGCATGTTCAATGCTGCTCATACCAAATTGAGGGTCAGTTTGAATCTCTTGAGTTCGTGGCCTGACAATAGTGAGGGTAGCACAAAAGTACTATCGCCTCCCTTGGCCCTACTAGGAGTGATGATACTGATAAAGTAGGAGTAGCGAAGAAAGTCTAGCTTAGGCAAATGTGCTCTGAAGTAGCTATCCAATCCCGCTTTGGTCCAAACCGATCGCATTACTTCTGCATTCTGATAGTTTTCAAATTCTCGAGTGAAGAAATGGTAACGTCCCCATCTGCCATTGAACTCAATTTCTGCTTCCCAGAAATAGGTGCCATCACCCAATGGCCGTGCGACATCGCTAAACCAATGAGCATGTTTACCCACTTGAGAGGTGTGTCCCTGAGGAGGGTCCTCAATCGGGAGAACATGCACAGCTTGAAGTTCTTGAGGCCTTTCGATGAGTGGTGGTTCCAGGAGGAGGGTTTCAATGTCCACAATCTGTGCGCTAGACCCTGCCTGGGAACTAGTGCCTCCTGCTTCTGCCATTGTTATTGCTTGCTTCCTGGTTCTGTGAGAATATAGATCATGCATTAATATTGTAATGGACAAGATAGAACACTTTTTGTCCCCGTTACAACATTATCATGAAGTGAGTAATGGGTTAGTGGGTCAGTGAGTGCTCGATGACTGTGTGTGTAGTTAATGAATGGATAGTCCTAGGACCTAGGAGCTAGATGGAAAGATGCAGTGTATGAGTGATGTAGTTAGCAAGTGGAGATGAATTTACAAATGGGGTCGGGGGGTTTATTACAAGTCTTAGGTTGCCAAACACAATGGATGGCTTTCGGTGTTGGTTTTGTGGAGACTCTGGAGGGTTTTATGAGTAGTTCTGCTTGGGGATGATGCGTTTTTGGGACCCATTTACAAGTGAGTCTGTGCGTGCTTCTGGGCGACTGTGTGTTCATGCGTATTAAACAAGAGTGGGTAACGGCTCCTTGAGTGAGTGAACCTTGTCGTGTATGATGTGATTCGTACGGGACTAGTTGAGCCCACAAGCAAGCCTTAGGCACCCAAATTTGTCTTGATGGTGGGCCAGCCTTCATCGACTTCTTGGGTACCCAGATAGTTTTCACTTTCTCAAAAGAAGTTTTGGAAGTCTTCTTATTAGTATCATGTCGCTGATTACTAATAGGAAGTTGAGATGATTGTTGTCGCTTGACGGTCATAGGCCGCTCTCCTTTTTGTACCCACAATTGTTTCACTGGCTGATTCATTCTGCTTCGCACGTTCTTTTGGCCTCCAGCATAGGTAGTCTTCAGTGGTTGATCTACTCTTGGTTGCTGCCTCCCTCTGGCCTTTGGAAAAGAAGGGAGTTCCGTCGAGGCCTTGCCTTCTTTATTGAGATCTCCATTCCTCTACATCACATAGCCTTGGACAAGATCAACATGGTCAACTTCATGTGTACCCCTGGAAGGACCAGGAGTCTGTGCCTTTTCTAGTTCCTTGAGTGCTCCATTATCTAACTCAACTGTAATGCGACTCTGATTCACCCATACCTGAAGAAGTCCACTTCTTAGGTTTAAGTTGACTGCATGGTCATAGATCGAGTCTTGACCCAAGACCAGAGGCTTAGTGAGATCCTCATCTTGACACACTAGTACCTTAACTATCATTGGAACATCTTGAATGGAGAGGGGAAGTTCCACCTTGCCCATGCAAGGGGTTTCCACACCTCCCAATCCTATGAGATATGCTTCTATAGGATTGACTTTTAATTTCAATTCTCGACAGTAGGAAAATCTCACCGCACTAGTGGCTGCACCTGAGTCAATTAATGCTCGCACTGTTTTTGCACTAACTCCTTGTCCTATCTCTAAAGTCGCAAAGGGACGTCGATCTATTATTCTTTGGGGACTTATCCCTGAGACTTCACACATTGCCACATGATATCCTGGATCCTCATAGGCACTTGTCCTAGGTTGATCCCTACCCTGCCGTCTCAACTTCATCCTTCTGATGCGTTCTAAAGCTTCTGCTTGAGCTTCTTCTGGAACTCGTTTTTCTTCTTCTTTGTGTTTCTTAGCAGTGTTGAGTCGACTGAGCATTTCTTCTGTGAGGGGTTTCTGATATAACTTGACCCTGCATCCGCTTATGTAGCTCGGAAGAATATCACCTTCTAAGGTGGCTAGTTGTACTGCTCCACTCGTTGAGATCCTATTTATAATCATAGGTCCATAGCCACGTTTCTCTAATTTTCTTGCATGTTGCTTCAGAGTGTAGACTAAAACTAGGTCTCCTGCCTTTAATCCTTTATCCTTAACATGGGCATCAAAGTACGCCTTCTGTCGTTTCTTAGCTGCATATATTCTTGCTGCAGCTCTTAGTCTGGTTTCACCTAATCATTCAAGGTCAAAAATTCTCGAAGAGAGTTCATGGCCCGTCCACTCATGCTCTTGTGCTACTCTCAATGTGGGAATCAAGAAGTCCAAAGGTAGCACCGCATTTTGGCCAAATACCATCTGAAAGGGTGTGGCTTGGAGTACCGTTTTGTAGGCGACTCGGTATGCCCAAACAGCATGGTGTACCTGTTTGTCCCAATCAGAGCGTTTATTGTTCACTAATTTGGTAAGCACATTGCATAGAATCTTGTTTGTGCTTTCGGCCTGGCCATTAGCTTGTGGGTGATAGGGGGCAGACTTCTTATGTACTACCAAGAACTCTTGGAGCAGATTTTAAATAACTTCATTCAAGAAGTGAGTGCCTCTATCACTTACTAGCTCTATAGGTAGCCCGTATCTTGTGAACACATTCTCAAATAGGAACTTAGCAGTTGTCTGAGCATCATTCTTTGTCGTAGCTTTTACCTCTACCCACTTTGTTAGACAGTGTGTCGCAACAATGATGTATTCAGCATGTGAACCCTTGGCTGGGGGATTAATAGGACCTACAAAGTCTATTCCCCACTTAGAGAATGCACGTCCACCTATCATAGGTTCTTGTGGCATCTCATCTTTGCGTATAGGATACTGAGTTCTCTGACAAACATCACACCGTTTCACATAGGTATGTGCATCCATGTGAAGGGTCGGCCACCAGAATCCCGCAAATAGTATTGCCTTGATTACCCGATCTGGTCCAAAGTGTCCTCCTGCTACACCTTGGTGAGCAGTTTCCAAGATCTTGAGATATTCACTCTCGTGGACACATAATCTTAGGTAACCATCTTTACCACGCTTGTATAGATTATCACCAATGAGTGAGTAATCTAGAGCTTCTTGTTCTAAACTCCTTTTCCTAGCCAGTCATGTCTGGAGGGAAGGTTTTCGTCCTCAGGAAGGATACTAGTGGTTCACTCCAATCTGGCACTATGGACATTTGATAAAGAGTGGCATGTTCCACCGGTGGTTTAGTGCAGCAGATTGGGCATTTCTTGCACAACTTTTGGACATCAGCTTCCATAGTTGGCCAATGCACTCCGAGTCTCCTTAGTGTCTGTAGGGTTCGTTGCTTTGGGTAGTGTTGCTCTAATGCACCTACATGTGCTAATTGCAACCATTTAGCGTACTCATCCTCTTCAACACAACACGCCAAGATCCCTTGATCCATGTGCTTGTACATACTTCCTGCCATGATGTGATACTTTTGGGCTTTTACTACCTCTCTGTCCTGTGTGTTTATTACTGGATGGTTAGGCCCGTATGTCAATACTAGCACTAATGGCTTAGCCCATTGAGGTACAACTTCCAAATTAAACATGTAAGCATCAGGAAGGTCATCTGATACTCCTTGTGGGGCTTCTCCCGATGTGAGCCTAGAGAGATGGTCTGCTCTCAAGTGAGTCTTTCCTTTTCTTACCACAACCTCGAAATCATATTCCATTAGCAAGAGAAACCATCTTACTAATCTTCCTGTATTGCATGGCTTGTTTACGAGATATAGCAGTGCCTGATGGTCAGTAAAAAACTTAAACTTATTTGCAAGCAAATAATGTCTAAACTTTTTAACTGCATATACCATGCCTAGTCCTTCTCTCTCAGTAGTGGTATAATTTTGTTCAGCTGCATTCAATTGTCTGCTAGCATAGGCAATTGGAAGATCCATATTACCTTCACCTGTAGGTTGTGCAAGTACACATCCAATAGCATAATTGGATGCATCAACATGAACATGGAAAGGCTTATTCCAATCTGGTGTGGTCAAGATCGGTGCTGAACATAATCGCCGTTTAAGCTCATTGAAGGAATGCTCACATTCATCTGTCCACTCAAAGTTGGTCAAAAGTCCGTACAAAGGCTTTGCTATGATGGCATACATGTGTATAAACCGTCGATAATAACCACAATGCCCCATGAAAGCTTGTACTTCCTTGACATTCTTTGGCCTAGGTAACTCAGCTATGGCTCTCACTTTCTCTTCATCAGTGGATATGCCATTCTTTGACACTATGTGTCCTAGAATCTTGCCTTACCTGTGTTGGAGAAACACTCACTAATTAGACATATATTTGAAGGTCAAATCTTAGAAAAGAAAACCCCATGCCTATGTGAAGGGACAATTTCACAAGTGTATCATATTTGTAAAGTTAGTTCACTTTAGTTCTAGAAGTTTTTTAAAAATCACGGGAATGAGAAAATCTATATAAGTTAGTTAGTATTAACTGACGCGATGAGAAGAAGGAGGAAGACAATGAGAAAGTGAGAAGAACTCATTTTTGTATGACTGAGTATAGTCGGGCTTCTCTGAGTGAGAAAGCATCTGTAAAACTTCTGAGTTTTTCATAGTTATGAGAAGAACTGAGTAAAGTTCTGTGTATGAGCCTCTCTCCATTATCTCCATGATTACCTACTGTGTGATGAGTTACAAAGTTCAAGTTTTCTGAGCAATTCGATGCCTGGCATCGAATCTTGGCTGATAAGTCATTTTTTCATTCTCTGTGTGTTAACTGTTGTTGAATCTTTTAAAAATATGAAGTTTGTGGAGCAACTCGATGCCTGGCATCGAGTTTGAGCATAAAGTCGATGCCTGGCATCGACTTCTAGCATACAAGTGGTCTTCTTCATGTGTGTGTAAAAGAGAGTATTTCTGGTGCAGAAAAAGGGCCTAAAAAAGCTCAAAGTCGATGCCCGGCATCGACTTGGACTGAAATTCGATGCCAGGCATCGAATTTTTTATTTTTGGACATCAGGAATACTAAAACAGGCAAAAATTTCCAGTTTTGGAAGGTCATACAGGGTCATCTTGTGAAGGCCATAACTTGAGTTCTAGAGATCCGTTTGATGCATATGATAGCTTGTTGGAAAGCTCTACTCTTCTAGTTTCAGCCTATAAAGTTTCATGGAGAAAGCATACTTGAGCTAGGAGAAATTAGCAAAATACTGAAGGTATGTCATTTCAGTGACTAGGAATTTCTGTAGAAGCAAAGTTCTCACTTTAAGCTATCATTTCTCAAAGTTTGGAGTGGCAATGAGTTAATGGTGACCATAGAGGTGTTCTAGTGTCACATTAATTCATTTCTTGTGGTGTTTTATACATCAACAAGTGGTATCAGAGCAGAAAGATTCTCGAGAGCAGAAGACGACAAAGGTACGAGAAGTTTTGTAAAGTTTTCCATTAAAGTTTGAAAGGTGAAGCATTTGAAGACACAAGGCATCAAAAGATTACTTTCGAAGTATCCTCATACACAAAGAAATTCAAAAGGTATTATCCTTTATCCTTTAAGCTCACAGGTTGCAGCAGAAGGAAAGAACTATGGCAGATCATATCTCCATTGACAAACTGGACAGAGATAATTACCCCGCATGGGTAATGAGAATGGAAGCCTTACTTATGAGTAAGGATCTCATGGTATATGTAACAGGTGAAGAAGAGAAGCCAGTATTCGAAGATGAAAGCCGACCAAAGAAAGAAGAACTTGATGCTTTAAAGCATTGGCAGAAGAAGGATGCAAGTGCAAAAGCCTACATCTACAATACAATCTCAGATCATTTGCTACCACACATCAGAGGATTGGAATCATCAGAAGATATATGGAATGCATTGGAATATCATTTCCAAAGCACTACTAAAGCACGGAAAGCAAGTCTATGGTCAGAGTTTACAACATTCAAGAAGAAGCCAAGTCAAACCATTAGTGATTATGTCACTAAGATGAAGGATCTAGCAGATAGTCTTGGATCCATAGATGAAGATGTTGAAGATCACAGATTGATTGCTCAACTACTTGCAGGCTTGAGAGGGGATGAAAGGTGGAAACCTTTTGTCTTATCAACAGAACTTTCATTAAATCATTATGTTCCAGATTTGAACCAGTTGCTTGGTTTGATGCTCACATATGAGCAAGACTTGAAGGGAGATGGAGATAAAGGACAAAGTTCTGCAATGTACATGAAGAACAAGAAGAAAGGAGATAAAGGTAAAGCAAAGGATGAAGAGGAGTCTAATTCTCAAGCTTATTATGCAAGAGGTAAAGGCACTGGCAGAGGAAGAGCAAGAGGTTTTGGAAGAGGAAGAGGTAATCAAAATAACAACAAAAAGGCTTGCTGGATCTGTGGATTGAGTAATCATTTGGCTCATGACTGTTGGCACAACCAACAAGGATCAAACCAGAATCAAAACAACAATAGCAGAGGCCGAGGTGGAAGATATCAAAGTAATTTTCAAAGAGGTAGACAAAGTCAAAGAGGAGGCTATGGTAGAGGTGGAGGAAGAAGTTGGGGACAGAATCAATCCTACAACACCACCTACTACAACTATGCAAATGACACACAGAATGAAAGTCATACATCATTGATGATGAATTCAATCAGCACATCAGATAAAGAAGATCTAAAGGTATTTTACATTGACTCTGGATGTTCTAATCATTTGTCAGGAAACATAGAATTGATGTCAGAATTGGAAAAAGGCATTTCTAGTCACACAGTTCAAACTGGTGATAATACAAGACATAGTGTACATTCAATTGGAAAAGTGAAATGCAAGAGTGGAGCAGATTTGCTAACCAATGTTTTGTATGTTCCTACAATACCTAAAAACTTGATTAGTGTGGGACAGATAGTTGAAAAAGGTTTTCAAGTTAGGTTTACAAATGAAGGAGTATTTGTGGAAGATCCAGAGAATGGATATAATCAGATTGTCTCTGGTAAGAAAGAAGGTAGACTCTTTACTTTAAGAGTGCAAGGGAACATTGGTCAAGCTTTGCTCACACATGGTGAAGCAGTGATTAGAGAACTTGATCTCTGGCATAAGAGATTAGGTCATTTCAATGAAAGAGGAATTAAAGCTATGGTTGCTAATCAGTCTGTACTAGGATTACCAAATGTGCAAAGTCAACATATGGTTTATAAATGTGAAGCATGTCAAATGGGTAAAGCACACAGGTTACCATTTCAAAAGAAAGGATTCAAACATGATGGAGTACTTGAGCTCATTCATACAGATGTATGGGGACCAACAAAAGAAGGATCTATCAGTGGCTCAAGGTATTATGTTCTTTTTATTGATGATGCTACAAGATGGATAACATTATATGTTTTGAAGGAAAGATCAGAAGTGTTTGGAGCTTTCAAGCATTTTCATGCATATGCAGAGAGAGTCACAGGTCAAAAGCTTAAGAGACTGAGGTCTGATGGAGGGGGAGAATACTTCTCCCAAGAGTTCAATGATTATCTTTGGAATGCAGGTATTAAGAGAGAAATAACTTGCAGGTATACACCACAACAAAATGGTGTAGCAGAAAGAAGGAACAGGACTCTGGTTGAGTTTGCTAGAGCTATGCTAAAGGAGAAGAATTGTCCAAATTATCTTTGGGCTGAGGCTGTAAATACAGCTACATATCTTGTGAATAGATTACCATGTGCAGCTCTGAATGGAATGACTCCATATGAAGCTTGGTGGGGTAAGAAACCAACACTAGATCATTGTAGAGTGTTTGGATCAATTGCATATGCTTATGTGCCATCACAACTTAGGCATAAACTTGAACCAAAGGCAGAAAAATATGTGTTCATTGGTTATGATGAAAAGCAGATGGGTTACAGATTGTGGAATCCTCTAACCAAACAATTTATTGTTTCTAGAGATGTTACATTTGATGAACAGAAAAGTTGGTATGCAGATCAAAGTCATACAGCTGAAGAATTTGAAGAAGAGGTAAGAAGATGTGAGAAAGGAAAATCAATTGTGCAGGTGAATAGAGATGAAGACTATATGCAAGCAAGTACATCCAGAAGTGGATCAACAAGAAGAAATGAAGAAGCTCCTATATTTGATGAAGAAGTGTATCCAGACACATATGAAGAATGTGAACCAAGAAGGTCAAGCAGGACTAGAAGACAACCAGAAAGGTATTCTTATGATACTTCTTACATAACTCAGAAGAACTATGCATATATGGTCAAAGATGATGAAGAACCTCAGAACTATGATGAAGCTAAAGGTAAGAAGCAATGGGAAGAAGCAATGAAGGAAGAGTTCAATGCACTGGAGGAGAACAAGACATGGGAACTTGTTCCTAAACCAAATGGTAAGAAAGTAATTGGAAATAAATGGGTTTATAAAGTGAAGAAGCTTGCAGATGGAAGTATAGCCAGATACAAAGCTAGATTGGTGGTGAAAGGCTATGCCCAGACCTATGGCATAGATTATGATGAGACATTCAGTCCTGTAGCTAAGATGTCAACTATAAGGACAATCATTGCTATTGCAGCTTCAAAAGGATGGACCCTAAGTCAATTGGATATAAAAAATGCATTCTTGAATGGATACATATCAGATGAGGTATACATGGAACAACCTCAAGGGTTTATAGATTCCAGGTATCCAAATTTTGTTTGCAGGTTGAGAAGAGCATTGTATGGATTGAAGCAAGCTCCAAGAGCTTGGAACTATAGACTGGTGAAGTATCTCAATGATCTTGGATATCAAAGTTCAAAAGCAGATTCAAGTCTACTTATCAAAAGAACAGAGGAAGGTACAATCTACATTTGTATTTATGTAGATGACATTATAATCACAGGTACTTCAGATGAAGGAATCAAGGAGGTAAAGAGATTGCTTGAAAAAGAATTCAAGATCAGTGACCTAGGAAAGTTATCATACTTTCTTGGAATGGAAGTTACTTATACAGATCATGGCATTTATGTGTCACAAGAAAGGTATCTTCTGAATCTATTGAAGAAGTTTGATATGGAAAATTGCAGAGAAGCTTCAACTCCACTTGAAGTTAATCACAAGCTCAGTAAATATGATGGTGCAGAATACAAAGATATGAGGAAGTATCAATCTCTTGTGGGTAGTTTGATTTATGCTACACTAACAAGACCTGATCTTAGTTATGCAGTGGGAGTTTTGTCACAATTCATGCATTGTCCAAAGGACCCACATTGGATTGCAGGTCAAAGAGTTCTCAGATATATCAAAGGAACTATAAAGGAAGGATTATATTATCCTTTTACATCAGATTTGAAGTTGAGAGCCTATAGTGATTCAGATTGGGCAGGTAACCAGGATGACAGGAGATCAACTCATGGTTACATGATATACATTGGTGATAAGCTTGTAAGTTGGTGTTCAAAGAAACAACATACAGTAGCATTATCATCAACTGAAGCAGAGTACAAAGGACTTGTGGAAGCAGCTAAGGAAGTCATATGGATGCAGACATTGTTCAAGAGCTTAGGCATTGATCAAGGTACACCTACAATACATGGAGATAATATGAGTTCACTTTATCTTGCAGCAAATCCAGTATTTCATGCAAGGACAAAGCACATAGAGATACAGTATCATTTTCTCAGAGAAAAGGTAATGGAGAAGGAGATTGAAGTGGAGTACATTTCTACTAAAGATCAGTTAGCAGACATAATGACAAAGAGCTTGGATGGTGTGAAGACCAGCAGATTCAAAAGCATGGCAGGAGTAAAAGAAAAGAAGATGATATGAAGAAACAGGGAATGTCAATTAGTGATTGAGGGGGAGCTGTTGGAGAAACACTCACTAATTAGACATATATTTGAAGGTCAAATCTTAGAAAAGAAAACCCCATGCCTATGTGAAGGGACAATTTCACAAGTGTATCATATTTGTAAAGTTAGTTCACTTTAGTTCTAGAAGTTTTTTAAAAATCACGGGAATGAGAAAATCTATATAAGTTAGTTAGTATTAACTGACGCGATGAGAAGAAGAAGGAGGAAGACAATGAGAAAGTGAGAAGAACTCATTTTTGTATGACTGAGTATAGTCGGGCTTCTCTGAGTGAGAAAGCATCTGTAAAACTTCTGAGTTTTTCATAGTTATGAGAAGAACTGAGTAAAGTTCTGTGTATGAGCCTCTCTCCATTATCTCCATGATTACCTACTGTGTGATGAGTTACAAAGTTCAAGTTTTCTGAGCAATTCGATGCCTGGCATCGAATCTTGGCTGATAAGTCATTTTTTCATTCTCTGTGTGTTAACTGTTGTTGAATCTTTTAAAAATATGAAGTTTGTGGAGCAACTCGATGCCTGGCATCGAGTTTGAGCATAAAGTCGATGCCTGGCATCGACTTCTAGCATACAAGTGGTCTTCTTCATGTGTGTGTAAAAGAGAGTATTTCTGGTGCAGAAAAAGGGCCTAAAAAAGCTCAAAGTCGATGCCCGGCATCGACTTGGACTGAAATTCGATGCCAGGCATCGAATTTTTTATTTTTGGACATCAGGAATACTAAAACAGGCAAAAATTTCCAGTTTTGGAAGGTCATACAGGGTCATCTTGTGAAGGCCATAACTTGAGTTCTAGAGATCCGTTTGATGCATATGATAGCTTGTTGGAAAGCTCTACTCTTCTAGTTTCAGCCTATAAAGTTTCATGGAGAAAGCATACTTGAGCTAGGAGAAATTAGCAAAATACTGAAGGTATGTCATTTCAGTGACTAGGAATTTCTGTAGAAGCAAAGTTCTCACTTTAAGCTATCATTTCTCAAAGTTTGGAGTGGCAATGAGTTAATGGTGACCATAGAGGTGTTCTAGTGTCACATTAATTCATTTCTTGTGGTGTTTTATACATCAACAACCTGACCATAAAAAAGCACTTTTCTGGGTTCAGGCAGACTTGATATTCTCTGCATTTATCAAAGATTTGTTTGAGTTCAAGAATCTGGGTTTGTCTAATGTTGGAATGAGCACAAAGATCATCTACATAGACTTCCAAGTTCTTCCTGAGGAACTCTTTAAATACGTGACACATCAATCTTTGGAAGGTTGCTGGTGCATTGGTGAGCCCAAATGGCATCACACGAAAGGCAAATATACCCCACTCTGTGGCAAAAGCTGTCTTATGCTGATCTTCTGGAGCTATGGCTACTTGATTGTAGCCCGAAAATCCATCAAGGAAGCTGTACACTTCCTTGCCTGCTACTCTTTCTAAAAGATGTTCTGTGATAGGGAGCGGATAGTTATCTCGAATTGTAGCTGCATTGACCTTCTTCAAGTTAATGCATACATGCAGCTTGCCATTCTTCTTGGGCACCACAACAATGGGAGATAACCATTCAGTGTGCTCAATTTCATAGATGAATCCAGCTTCTACCAGTCTATCTATCTCCTCTTTGATCTTAGCAGCATAGTTATCATTATATGTGTATGGCTTTTGTTTAGAAGGTTTGGCATCTGAGGTCATGGGGATAGTGTGTGAGCATATGTCAGGGTCCACGCCTTTCAAATCCTTGTAACTCCAAGCGAATACATCTCTGTATTCTCTTAGCAAGGCTATTAACACATGCTCTTCTTCCTCGGTTAGGTCATGGCCTATGTACGTGCATCTCTCCTCTCCTTCTTCTAGGGCCACTACTATTTTCTTGGTGGTTTCTTTGTTATCATAGGCTTCTCCTGATTGTGCCTCTCGTTTAGGCATTCTTATCATGACTCTCCTGTCATCTATCTCATACTTTTTAAAGTTTTCAGGGACCTCAAACAAGAATTCTTCTTCTTCTTGTGTGACTTCTCTCTTCTTTCTCTACTTCATAGAAGTATTCTTCATCTGATGCAAAAGGTGGGTTCATGATGATTGACTCTAGATCGGAGTCACTCGCATCCTCAAATGCATCAGGGCTATGTTCACACTCTTCTAAAACTGCATCTCCCATGATTGGCTCTATGGAGAAAACTAAAATGTCATAGCCATCCTCATCACAGTGGGGTGTCCATTGTTCTTCATTGATGGCTACATCCATGGTTGCTAAAATTTCTGCCCAGCCGTGGGGTTCAAATTCTTCATCAGGAAATACTACAGGTGCATAGGCTGGGTCTTGAATTGATCTATGGGTGTCTTTTGCACCTATCTCTCTGGCTTTTTCTCTCTTCTCTTCTTCCACTGCCACTTTACACATCCATAAGTGAGTGTCTTCATGCATCCATGAGGATCGTGATCCTATGGAGTGCACCAACTCCGTGTCATCTTTGGCTCTATGGATGGGATTCCATTGGATGGGGGGTACATCTCTATGAGAGTAATCCTTGAGATTGACTTTGGTTGTAACACCTAAGTGTTGCAAATACAAGGAATTGGTTCCCCAATCCTGGACCACTTGCAACTGTCGCATAAAGGGTCGTCCCAAGATCATTTCATAGGCATGATTCTTGCTAAAATCACATATGGCAAAAGTATGCTAAAAATCAACACCGCATGTAGTGAGAGTTATTCCTTCTAGCAAGCCTAAGGGTCTTTCTATATGGCCATCGGCCATTTGCAATTTCATCCTCGTGGGCCTGAGTACTGGCTTGCCCCACCGCTTCCATAGGGAAGTGGTAGCAATAGCAACTCCTGCACCTGAGTCCAGAATTGCCTTGGTTGTGTACCCCTGATGGGTAATGGGAAGATAGGTGTTTCCTTCTTCACCTTCACTCATATCTCCTATCTTGTCTAGAGGAATTTCTGGCACTGTCCTTTGAGAACCTACCTGGGAACGAGGTTTTGCTATCTCAGGTACTTGTTTGGCTACATGTTTCCATAACTCTGGCTTAACTTTGAGTAGCTCTACTAAAGTGAGGTTGAACTGCACTTTAGTGTTTTTCACTACTTCCGTATTCCTAGGTATTATCGAGTCTTCGTTTCTTACCATGACTGTGGGTGCTCTCATACAAGTCGACTTGGCTTCCCATGGGCCTGTGAAATGGGGTAATTCCTGTAAAGAATTAGACTCAAAGTCTAATCTCTCTTGGGACTGGGTGCTCTCCTGCTCTCCATAAATGGATGGAATATCTTGTGGGAATTGATCCTGCATGTCATCCACAAGTTCAATGGGAGGAGGGACTTCACTTTCTTTAGCCCATTTGTCTTCTTGTATCTCTCGTAGGAATTCTGGAGTGAACCTATTCATAGAAGAGGAAGTGTCTGGTCTAGTGGAATTGGGCACATAAGCCTCCTGTGGGGGATGGCTTATGTTTTTGCTTGCCTCATCTCTCTCTTGATTTTTTTCTTCCTTGGCAGATCTTGCAATTATACTCTCTAACTTCTCTAGGAGTCCGTCCAAGTGCAATTGTGTCTTAGCTGAGCCTGAGTAGTTGAAAAGGCGACTGGCTTCAAACATGGTCTGAGCCAATGCGACCATTTTCGCACATAGCTTGGTTCTCTCTATCTCTAGGTCAGCTCTAGGGTAGCACTTGGATTCTGGCCTGATATGCCTTAAGCATCATGTCTATGTCTTCAGGAGTGGGGTCAGCTAATAGTGATCCTACTCTAGGGGTTGGTGGGATGTTCTGAGGTAGGGGGGCAGATGGTGATGGAAGGGAGGGTGGTGATGGTATGTGAGAGTTTGTTTGAGAGGTGAGTTCAACAATTTTGGCTTTTGTTTCTCTTATGCTTTCTTCTAACTCGCTCATCTTTTTAGACCATTGCCTTTTCATTCTTTCTCGACTATCCCTCCAGGCTCTCAACCGTTTCTTGGCTATGCTCTCAGTTTCACTAACCTCTGCACTCTTCTCTTGACGTATTCCTGGGCTCTAGTGACCACTTGCACTGGTGCAGTGGAAGTGACACTTCCTGTTGAGTCTACAACTAAGCCAATAACGTTAATTGGAGTTATTTTTGGCATATTATTAGGATTCTTTGGGCAATCTCGTAAGAGATGCTCCTTCCCGCAGTCTTGACAAAAGCCTTGAATCGTCACTGACTGGGGTTGTGTAGGTGGAGGTAAGGGGCAATCACGAATGAAGTGATCTCCCTGACATCTGTAGCATGGTCCTCTAGGGAATGGAGGTCTTACCTGCCTAGGTTGGGGTCTTGAGTTAGGGTTTGTGTACATTACATTTGTGTACTCTGGCTCCCAAGTAGGTTCACCTGGTTCTTCACTGTAGTAGGACTCACCATGTTCAGGAGATTGCATGTAGTAAGCCTGGGGACTATCAATATGTGTGGAGTCAAAGCTATGATCACTTGGATCACTTTCTGAAAGCAGTGGTGTTACTGGCACGATAGCTCTACTCAAATTCTCCTCAGCTGATGCATACTTTACAGGAATCACATTAGCTGGGGTTGGAGGTTGTTGAGCTAACACAGGTTGTGGCCTTTGTTGGTTCTGGTAGGGTTGTTGATAGGGTTGCTGCGGTCTACCATATTGTTGTGGGGGGTATTGGTTCTGGTATCTTCCCTGTTGTGGATAGGGCTGAGGGTAGGTTTGTCTAACTGTTTGCTTATTGTATGGGCAATCTTGTGCTGTGTGATTTGTGTATCTCCATTCTATGGTGCAATATTGGCTGCTAGGATTTACTTGGGGTTGAGCCATGATGGGACATGCGTTCGCCATATGGTCACCTCCACAAGTATAGCATCTTTTTACTGGGGCAAATCTAGGAATTTGTTTACTAGAGACACCTAGTTTTTTGAGCTACTTTCTCCGCAAGTTCCTCAATAGATGTGGATTGCAAGGAAGAGAAGCTAGAGGCACTATCTGAATCTTTGTAGATTTTGGAAAGCTCTAACTCCTCCCCTAGGTTGTCCTCAATGTCAATGCACATGCATACACACTCTTCTATGGTCCTAGGGTCCTTCAAGTACACATAGGATCGCAACTTTGTACTTAGCAATCCATCCAAGAATAAAGCCACTTGTTTGGCAGGTGTGGGTAACTGAGGAACAGGGCATCTCTCAAGATACTGCCTAAATCTTCTTCCTGCAAGTCTCACAGTCTCTTGAGGGATCTGCTTGAAGTTGTATATCAATGAGGAAGTATTATGCCTTATGCCACTTTTAGAGAATTCGGTGATGAAAGCCTCTCAGAGTTGGTCTATGCTCCTGAACTGTCTCTCATTCAAGGGTTGAAACCACGTAAGGGCCGTGTTCCTAAGTGTTAGACCAAAGGCATTATACTGCGTGAATAGGTCCTAAACTTGTTCAGCTCTCAAGACTTGCCTAAACTCGGCCACATGATCATATGGGTCTCCTGTGCCATCGAAGTAATTTTTCATGGACTTACCTAATTGAGTCGGTCTCAAAATCCTGGTGTGTTCCCTAGGCCTTGGCAGAGGGAAGTCATCCGTATTCCTTTGATTCCTTGGGGCTCTAAATCCTTCAGGTTCCACTCTATTTGTTTCTGTTCTCGTTCTGTCTCTTCCCACTGGGTTGGCAAAGCTTACCTCCGGTCTATCTCTATGTCTGTCTCTTTGAATTCCATGAGCTTGGGATGTTCCAACTCCTTGGTGACCAAATGACACATTAGATCTTGGTTGGGGGAAAATGAATTCACCTTTCCAAGTGTAAGCATGCCTATCATTTTCTGTAACCCCAAAGATCCTCTCTGAAGAGTGATCTAAGTAGGTCACTCTACCTAGGCTATCAGGATCTTTGAACTCATATATCATGATTGTTCCTACCTCACTCGGCTGATTAGATCTATATCTCCAAAAGGCTTCATCAGTCTCTCGGTTCAGGAGTAGATCTATGCTCTTATTGTCTTGGGGAATCCACTCTGGTGTGATAATCCTAGTGAGAACAGATTTGCCTCGGGGGGTTCTAGGTTCTACACCCATGTTTCCTTGCTCTAGGTCACCTAAGACCGTTTCCGGGACCACATTCCCAAATTCATCAGTCCTATCTGGATGACTGGTGACTATATATATGGTCCCCTCTTTATCCATGTATGCTCCATTTTCAAACTTGATAGCTGGATGTTCTAGTCCAATGGATTCGTCAGGGTTTTTAATCTGTACTACAGATCTTCCTAGGCCGTCCTCATAGATGCTAGCACCTAATCGGTTGGTCCTAAGGTATTCGAGTTGCGTCCTGTAAGGGCCTTCCACCCTATGTAAATATGGCACTCCGGAGCTTCCTGTAGGTCTCTCCATACCGTGGGACATCTCAGACTCGCTCGTCTCAGAGCTAGGGTAGTACGAATGATGGATCAACTGCTGGGCCCAAGACCTAGCAGTATGATTGACACTAGCCTCTGAAGATCTAAGACTTTGTCTATCTCTCCCTAGGTGTCGTCCTGATCTAAGGTTCATAAGCCCAATTGAATAATCCCAAATTTCCCCAAGTACACTTGCATTGCTGAGTTCTTTTGTATTAGTCACTTGTTCTTTTTTAATCCCTTAGGGTGTCACTTCTTGTCCAATTAATCTTCGTCGCAAGGAACACTTAAGTTTTTATCGTGCTTTGAGTGTGGTCGCTCGATTTAAATTCTTTTCCCTTAGGTTGTTTCGCAGATGTAATCTCCTAACACTTGCACTTGAGTGATTAGAGTTCTTGGATTTGGTCGTTCTTAACGTATCCCTAATTAATCAAGACCTCTATCCGTACTTAGCCTATGCTAGGGATTGACAGAGGGTGTTGAGAATTTCCAACCTTAAGTTTCTTCCCTTGGTTGCCATTGTATGCCCAAGAAGCGTGTTCCCAAGCTTGCACTTACTCTTGCTTCGAGTACCCTTCGATGCTCTCAAAGTACCTGAAAAAAATCCACAATTAGCTCAGGAATTGAAGTTATTTAACACACAGATCACTTTCATGCATGTAATTCATAGACCCAATTGCCTTTTACCTTTACGGAAAACAATCCCAAGAGACCCTCAATTTTTCCTACCCCGGGATATGGTCACTTCAAATTATCCTATCTTATAATCCTGACATTAATTCTACCGTAACCAGTGGAAGTTTTGGTTTTATTCCCCACAAGCTTTCCAACAAAACAAAAATCACCGCAATCTGATTTCGTATGAGGAAGTTATGTCCACTCAGGGTTTTGGGGCCAAATCAGGATTTTAAACAGGTTAGCAAGCAAACAGGACTTCTCGAAATACTTTGTGTAATGGCCTCACAATGCAATGATGAACGCTAGTATTTGTCCTACAATTTGTCAAGAATAGCCCACTATTTTTTGCCCTAAAAAATTGGCCAAATTTGCCCTTCAATCGCGTTCGCAAGCTCTGTCAGTCGCGATTGATAGGTCAATCGCAATCGACGTGTCGGTCGCGATTGACAGGTCCGTCGTGGCTGTCAGTCACGATTGATGGGTCAATCGCGATTGACACATGGCTCGGATTTTCAGTCGGTCGTGGTCAAAGGGTCGTTGACTCTATCAGTCACGATTGATGGGTCGATCGCGATTGACAGGTCCTTCGCGAGGGTCTGTCCGTCGTGGTCAATCAATCGTTGACTGTGTCGGTCGCGATTGATAGAGCCGTCGGGGGCTGTGAGTCACGATTGACTGGTCGATCGCGATTGATGGCTCGATCGCGATTGACACGTGTCACGCGTAGGGTCTGTCCGTTGTGGTCAGTCGGTCGTTGACTCTATCGGTCACCATTGACGTGTCCGTTGCAATTGACAGAGCCGTCGGCAGGTGTCCATCGTGGTTTGTCGATCGCGATTGACAGAGCGATCGCGATTGACAGATTTAAAATTTCAAGCACACATTTGGGAAGCTCTAGGCATGTAGATCATGATTATGTACTTTGTTTAGCAAAAAGACCATTTTTTCTGTCGGTTGCGATTGACAGAGGTCAACGCCTTGGGACCTGCACAGTCAAATTTTTTACCTGCTGGAGCTGGTGTAGCTGCTGGGGATGCTGATTCCTGCAGAAAATCTCAAAAAACACAGAAAATCACAAGCACACAAACGCTCTCTCCCTCTCTCTCACAAGTGAAATGAGGGGAATGGTATGGGTGGGGTGATATGACCAAAAACTGAAATTTTTTGCGATGATGGAGATGGATGTGGGAGATGGTGAGGATGATGATGGTGATGAGAAAAACAAAAGAAAATAGGAACAAGGTGAAGAAAATACCTATAACTCCAACGCATCAACTCTACATCTTACCATCACACGCTCGTCCTCAAAGCTCGTTCCCCGGCAACGGCGCCAAAATTTGGTGTAGCTCAGTGATGAGTAGCACCTCCTTTAATGTCAATCCGGGAAGACGTGAGGATGGTATGAAGACCTCGAGAAAGTGAAGGCACAAGTGCGCGAGTGAGCAGCACACTTACATGCACACACATACACACACACGCGCACACACGGTAAGACAAAGAGTGAGAAGCAATGGAGTTCTTAGATTACTTTCAAAAAGCTCATACAAGTTCAAATCATTTACAAGCTAACCTCAAAAATGAGCTCTCTAGCTCTTTTTATAGTTTTTGACTAGGTTTTGGCCTTGTCCAGACCTAGTGTCCGGCCTAGTTAAAAATTAGGTTCTCTACCCTATTTGGAGGTTCAAACGGAGTCTAAAAAATGTGAAAACTGATAGGTAGGTGCTTCTAAAGCTCCTCAAGCTCAAGGACTCCTTGGCTTGCACAAAATGGAGCTACAAAAATATGAAATCGTATTTACAATGGTTTTTAGTGATGAAAATCACTATTTTTGTAGGGATTTCTTCTAACATTTTGACATACATTTCCTGGAGCTCCCTACTTGCTCCTTCTTCTTGTGTGCCCAACTCTTTGATGCCTGAAAATTTTAAATGGCCTACTTGCCAGATCTTCTTTGACTACTGTGTCTGCTTGTGCTGTCTCTTCGCTCTGACTCCCTTCGTAGGCTTCCTTGTCTTGCAACTCCTTCGGTTCCTTGACTACTGCCAACACTTCCTTATCTCCTTCCTCGCGACATGGTATCAGAGCTAGTGTGGTTGTAGAGAGCTCGTGGAGAAGGCGACGGTGAAGAGTACACAGCAAGGCGTGGAGAAAACGCGATTCATAAACGACCTCCGTTTGCTATGAAAATTGGCGTGAAGGTAGAAGACCTCAAAATATTTTCAAGAGTTAGCCCTTTAGGGTCACTTGTTTTTGTCATATCAAAGTTTCAGAGCCATCTCGACCTCCATTTGAGCCCACAATGTGGGGCCCACAGAAAAACTAGGTCAATTTTAGAAATTGTAACTTGCACCATGTTCGGCAACACTCATATATTCTAGATGCAGAATTTCAAGCGATTCTGTGTACTGTTGATACATGAAAACTATTTTTTTCTGAGATCGAACTGTCAGGTCATAGTGGGACAGTGTTCAAGCAGAAGTGCTACTTGTAGTGCTTTGCAGTGTTGTGAATTGCTGCAGAAATGGCAAATGCAGATGGAATGAGTCAGCTTATGAGCGATAAGCTGGACAAGAACAACTTCCATGCTTGGAGATTCAGAATGACGAATTTCTTGATCGGAAAAGGCTACTAGAAGTACATCGAAGGAGAGAATGAAAATGCTATGTGGTTACCAGATAGGAATTGGACTGCAGAATAGTTAAGAGCATATGAGGAATGGAATCAAGGAGCACGAAAGGTAATGTACTAGCTATCTGTTAGTTTGGTGTAGCTCAGTGATGAGTAGCACCTCCTTTAATGTCAATCCGGGAAGACGTGAGGATGGTATGAAGACCTCGAGCAAGTGAAGGCACAAGTGCGCGAGTGAGCAGCACACTAACATGCACACACATACACACACACGTGCACACACGGTAAGACAAAGAGTGAGAAGCAATGGAGTTCTTAGATTACCTTCAAAAAGCTCATACAAGTTCAAATCATTTACAAGCTAACCTCAAAAATGAGCTCTCTAGCTCTTTTTATAGTTTTTGACTAGGTTTTGGCCTTGTCCAGACCTAGTGTCCGGCCTAGTTAAAAATTAGGTTCTCTACCCTATTTGGAGGTTCAAACGGAGTCTAAAAAATGTGAAAACTGATAGGTAGGTGCTTCTAAAGCTCCTCAAGCTCAAGGACTCCTTGGCTTGCACAAAATGGAGCTACAAAAATATGAAGTCGTATTTACAATGGTTTTTAGTGATGAAAATCACTATTTTTGTAGGGATTTCTTCTAACATTTTGACATACATTTCCTGGAGCTCCCTACTTGCTCCTTCTTCTTGTGTGCCCAACTCTTTGATGCCTGAAAAATTTAAATGGCCTACTTGCTAGATCTTCTTTGACTACTGTGTCTGCTTGTGCTGTCTCTTCGCTCCGACTCCCTTCGTAGGCTTCCTTGTCTTGCAACTCCTTCGGTTCCTTGACTACTACCAACACTTCCTTATCTCCTTCCTCGTGACATGGTATCAGAGCTAGTGTGGTTGTAGAGAGCTCGTGGAGAAGGCGACGGTGAAGAGTACACAGCAAGGCGTGGAGAAAACGCGATTCACAAACGACCTCCGTTTGCTATGAAAATTGGCGTGAAGGTAGAAGACCTCAAAATATTTTCAAGAGTTAGCCCTTTAGGGTCACTTGTTTTTGTCATATCAAAGTTTCAGAGCCATCTCGACCTCCATTTGAGCCCACAATGTGGGGCCCATAGAAAAACTAGGTCAATTTTAGAAATTGTAACTTGCACCATGTTCGGCAACACTCATATATTCTAGATGCAGAATTTCAAGCGATTCTGTGTACTGTTGATACATGAAAACTATTTTTTTCTGAGATCGAATTGTCAGGTCATAGTGGGACAGTGTTCAAGCAGAAGTGCTACTTGTAGTGCTTTGCAGTGTTGTGAATTGCTGCAGAAATGGCAAATGCAGATGGAATGAGTCAGCTTATGAGCGATAAGCTGGACAAGAACAACTTCCATGCTTGGAGATTCAGAATGACGAATTTCTTGATGGGAAAAGGCTACTAGAAGTACATCGAAGGAGAGAATGAAAATGCTATGTGGTTACCAGATAGGAATTGGACTGCAGAATAGTTAAGAGCATATGAGGAATGGAATCAAGGAGCACGAAAGGTAATGTACTGGCTATCTGTTAGTTTGGTGTAGCTCAGTGATGAGTAGCACCTCCTTTAATGTCAATCCGGGAAGACGTGAGGATGGTATGAAGACCTCGAGCAAGTGAAGGCACAAGTACGCGAGTGAGCAGCACACTAACATGCACACACATACACACACACGTGCACACACGGTAAGACAAAGAGTGAGAAGCAATGGAGTTCTTAGATTACTTTCAAAAAGCTCATACAAGTTCAAATCATTTACAAGCTAACCTCAAAAATGAGCTCTCTAGCTCTTTTTATAGTTTTTGACTAGGTTTTGGCCTTGTCCAGACCTAGTGTCCGGCCTAGTTAAAAATTAGGTTCTCTACCCTATTTGGAGGTTCAAACGGAGTCTAAAAAATGTGAAAACTGATAGGTAGGTGCTTCTAAAGCCTCTCAAGCTCAAGGACTCCTTGGCTTGCACAAAATGGAGCTACAAAAATATGAAATGGTATTTACAATGGTTTTTAGTCATGAAAATCACTATTTTTGTAGGGATTTCTTCTAACATTTTGACATACATTTCTTGGAGCTCCCTACTTGCTCCTTCTTCTTGTGTGCCCAACTCTTTGATGCCTGAAAAATTTAAATGGCCTACTTGCCAGATCTTCTTTGTTTACTGTGTCTGCTTGTGCTGTCTCTTGGCTCCGACTCCCTTCGTAGGCTTCCTTGTCTTGCAACTCCTTTGGTTCCTTGACTACTGCCAATACTTCCTTATCTCCTTCCTCGTGACATGGTATCAGAGCCAGTGTGGTTGTAGAGAGCTCGTGGAGAAGGCGACTGTGAAGAGTACACAGCAAGGCGTGGAGAAAACACGATTCACAAACGACCTCCGTTTGCTATGAAAATTGGTGTGAAGGTAGAAGACCTCAAAATATTTTCAAGAGTTAGCCCTTTAGGGTCACTTGTTTTTGTCATATCAAAGTTTCAGAGCCATCTCTACCTCCATTTGAGCCCACAATGTGGGGCCCACAGAAAAACTAGGTCAATTTTAGAAATTGTAACTTGCACCATGTTCGGCAACACTCATATATTGTAGATCCAGAATTTCAAGCGATTCTGTGTACTGTTGATACATGAAAACTATTTTTTTCTGAGATTGAACTGTCAGGTCATAGTGGGACAGTGTTCAAGAAGAAGTGCTACTTGTAGTGCTTTGCAGTGTTGTGAATTGCTGCAGAAATGGCAAATGCAGATGGAATGAGTCATCTTATGAGCGATAAGCTGGACAAGAACAACTTCCATGCTTGGAGATTCAGAATGACGAATTTCTTGATGGGAAAAGGCTACTGGAAGTACATCGAAGGAGAGAATGAAAATGCTATGTGGTTACTAGATAGGAATCGGACTGCAGAATAGTTAAGAGCATATGAGGAATGGAATCAAGGAGCACGAAAGGTAATGTACTGGCTATCTGTTAGCATACAGGATAGCATGATTGGGCACATACAGGATGCCAAGACTCCGAAAGAGGCTTAGAACAGTTTGGTCACATTGTATGAGACCAATACAAAGGCACAAAAATTGCAACTCAAGAAAGAGTTGCATACATTGGAAAAAAAGAGCATGTCGGTAAGTGACTACACTCTGAAAGTCAAAAGCATATGTGAGTCACTTGCATCTATTGGCGTGAATGTAGATGATGATTATAAGGTGGAAGTGTGCCTTCGTGGTCTAGGAGTTGCATATAAGCAGTTCAGAACTTCTATACAGATCGGGGAAAATATTTTGAATTTTGCTGATTTGGTATTCATGCTCATTATTGAAGAAAAGAATCTTGGTGAGGATTCAAAGTCCCAAGGAAAGCCCAGTTCTGAGCAGGTATTCTACTCCGGCAGAGGAAGATGCAGAGGAAGAGGTTTTGGAAATGGAAGAGGAAATAGTAACCAAGACCAAGGTCAACAACAGAATCATGCAGGAGGAAGAGGAGAGTTTCGAGGCAGGGGGAGCCAAAGAGGTCGCAGGAATTTCCAAAGAAATGATTCAGGTAATGATAGTAAAGGATGTTGGAATTGTGGTAAACGTGGACACTTTGAACATGATTGTAGGTTGAAGAATCAAAATAACAGAAGGTAGCAAAACAACTATGCATCCACAAGTACAGATGATTCTGAAAAGTTGTTCATGGTTCAACATCACATGATGAATACGATGTCTTCTGGTGTTTCAAAATCAAATGATAATGTCTAGTATGTTGATTCAGATGCTTTAAATCACATGACCAGTCATGCCGAATGGTTTAGTACTTTGCAAAAATTGCCAGTTCCTGGATATGTTGAAACAGGTGATGACACATCACATCCTATTGAGCATACATGAGACATAGAACTATCTATGGAGGATGGAAAGATAAAACATCTTGCTGATGTGCTACATGTTCCAAATATAACAAAGAATCTGGTTTCTGTTGGACAAATGGTTGACCAGGGATTACAAGTCAGATTCAATGCTGATGGATTATATGTAGAAGAGTACAAGTAGGATGGACGATTGGTTGCCAAAGGAAATAAAGTGGGTAGGATGTTCACCTTAAATGTAAAGATTCTTGAAATGAATGCAACCATGTTTGCAAAAGGTGTAGGAGTTATTGCAGATATAGAGATGTGGCACAAATGGATTGGACATGCAAACTTGCAAAGGCTGAAATTGATGCAGTCAAAGGAGATTGTCCATGGACTACCAAATTTCAAAGTTGTAGAAATGCAAAAGGTATGTGCAGCATGTCAATTTGGTAAATAGTCAAGAGCATCATTTCCACATGACAAGCATGCTAGTGAGAATGTACTAGAAATAGTACATACAGATGTTTGGGGTCTAGCAAAGACCACATCTATGGGTGGTTGTAGGTTTTATGTTACTTTTATTGATGACCATACACGCAAAGTATGGGTATATTTCATGAAAGAAAAGAGTGAGGTGTTCACTCACTTCCAAAACTTTAAAGTTATGGTAGAAAAGCAGACAGGGAAGTACATTCAGACATTAAGATCTGATGGAGGAGGTGAATACATGTCAAATGAGTTCAACAGTTTTCTAAAAAATCATGGAATTTGGCATCAATTTTCATGCAACTACACACCACAACAGAATGGTGTTGCTGAACGCAAAAATAGACATATTATAGAAATAGCAAGAGCCTTGATGGCTGAAAAGAATATGCCTCATTGTTATTGGGCAGAAGCTGTGCATACTGATGTATATATCATGAACAGAACTCCGATTGCTGTTGTACATCAAGTTACACCTGAAGAGAAGTTTACAGGTAAAAAGCCAAACTTATCACATCTGAAAGTTTTTTGCTGTATTGCATATGTACATGTTCCAGATAAGTTGAGGACGAAGCTTAATCCGAAAGCAGAAAAATGTGCCTTCATTGGATACTCCCTTGAGCAAAAAGGGTATGAATGTTATAACCCACTCACACAATAGGTGAAGGTGAGCAGAGATGTGGTATTTGATGGAATGTCAAGCTCCTATGCAGATGCCAAAGAAGGAATGAATCTTGAATCAAATGACAAAGAAAATGCTGAAAAATCAAGTGCAGAATCGCAAGTTTTGAGTGGAACGGATGCATCACCAAGCAATAGTTCCAACTCAAATCCATGGAGTGGAAGATTGCATGGAAATTTCAGTCCAACAAATTCATCAAATACATCCAAGAAAGGTAAAGAAAAGCTTTATGTAAGTCATAAAACATGTGTAGGTTTTGAAGACATTGATGGAGATTCAAGCGGTTCAAAAAAGAGTCTTGATGAGGAACTTGAACTGCCCTCTATGAAGACTCCAAGAGTAAGAAGGGCACATGCAGATGATACAAGGAGAAGTGACCCAGGACCAAGAAGATTTGGGAGGATGCAAAATTCAGTGCAATGATTCACATATGATAGTTACATGGCTTGCCATTGTGCCTACATGACAAAGGTAATACAAGATGTTGAACCTTCTTGTTTTGAAGATGCAATTGGTAATGCAGATTGGGAAAAAGCAATGGATGAAGAGATGGATGCACTTTATGGAAATGATACATGGAAGCTGGTTCCATTGCCGCAAGGAAAGAAACCCATAGGTTGCAAATGGGTTTACAAGGTAAAGCATAATGTTGATGGTAGCATAAGCAGGTATAAAGCACGATTGGTAGCTAAAGGATATGCACAGACATATGACATTGATTATGAGGAAACATTCAACCCTGTAGCCAAAATGTCTACTATCAGAACACTTGTTGCATTAGCTATAGCAAAAGGATGGACTTTGCATTAGATGGATGTGAAGAATGATTTTCTACATGAGTTACAGGAAGAAGTATATATGGACCAGCCACAAGGATATGAAGATTCAAAGCATCCAGAATATGTTTGCAGGTTGCAAAAGGCTTTGTATGGGCTAAAGCAAGCCCCTCGTGCATGGCATGCAAGAATTGCTGATTACTTAACCAGCATTGGGTTTTCTATGTGTGATGCAGATCGTTCACTATATGCAAGGAAGGCTGATGATAGCATCACTATTGTGGCTATTTATGTTGATGACCTGATTGTAGGTGTTGATAATGAAGGAAGCATCAAAGAGGTAAAGCAACTTCTTATGCAAGAATTTGACATGAAAGGTCTTGGTGTGCTACGTTATTTCTTGGGCATTGAGTTTATACATACAAAAACAGGTATATGGATGTCGCAAAGGCAATATGCCTTGAATATGCTGCAAAAGTATGGTATGGTTGATCGTAAGCCAATTTCTATGCCATTAGATCAGAATTTGAAGCTGGATGCTACATCAGATGAAGCATTGGAAAATGCTAATATGTAAAGGAAAATTGTGGGAAGTCTTATATATCTCACAATTACAAGGCCTGATCTAAGCTATACTATTGGACTTGAAAGTCAATTTATGCAGGTTCCCAGGAAGCCACATTTGGATGCTCTGAGGCACACTCTAGGTTATGTGAGTGCTACTTTGGATTATGCATTGTTTTATGAGGCTGGTGTAGATTTGCAGGTTTATGGATACACCGATGCAGATTGGGCTGGTAGCATTCCAGATAGAAGATCTACTAGTGGTTTTCTGTTCTCACTTGGGAGTGGAGCTGTTACATGGATCAACAAGAAGCAACCCAATGTTGCTTTGTCGAGTACAGAGGCGGAGTATAGAGGTGCTGCAATGGCAGCATGTGAGGCATCATGGTTGGAGATGCTACTTGCAGATTTAGGAGTGGAAGTGCAAAAGCCTATCACTATCTATTGTGATAATCTTAGCAACATACAGTTAGCACGGAACCCTGTTTTTCATGCCAGAACAAAGCACATCGAGGTACATTATCACTTCATCAGAGAGAATGTATTAGCAGGTGACATTGATCTTGTTTATGTGAGAATAAATGAGCAAGCTGCTAATTTTCACCAAAACACTTGGAGCTGAGAAATTGAAGAAGTTTTGGGAGATGCTTGGATTACAAGATATGACCTTCATCTTGAGGGGGAGTGTTGAGATATCAAGCTCAACATGTAATGATCCAGGATGACACGTATCAGTTTTTCGTTTCTCTGACATGTATAGTGGACACGCCGATATATGTCAGGAATACTTCATTCAACTTTATTAGATTTATCTACTCAGAGTGATAGCACATTTGTTTCTTGCCAACTCACTCACTCGCCGGACATTAGTTTTTTCTTTATGTACTGGTCTTTACATATTGCACTTGTTGTATTCTTTTTTCTTAGGGTCATTCTTGTACATTCCTTTTTATGTAATAGAAGAAGAAGATCATTCTTCCTTGCCTCAATCTGAGTGTGTGTGTTGGCATTATACGAGAAGAAGCAAGTACGGGCAGACATGCAGATCTAGCACTGAGGCATCCCATCATTTTTTTCCAGTCCTGACATCATTTTAAAAGTGATTCTCATCGCTAACAACCATTGTAAATATTGTTTCATCTTTTTGTAGCTCCATTTTGTGCAAGCCGAGGAGTCCTCAAGCTTGGGGAGCCATAGAAGTAGTTGCCTGCCAATTTTCATATTTTTTGGATCTCGTTTGAGCCCTCAAATAAGCCCTGGAACCTAATTTTTAACTAGGCCAGACACTAGGTCTGGACATGGCCAAAGCTAGTCAAAAACTATAAATAGAGCTAGAGAGCTCATTTTTGGGGTAGCTTCTTGTAGTTTTGAGCTTGTATGAGAACTTCTTTGTAATAGAAGTGATTCCATTGTCTTACTATCTTTGTTCTTACCGTGTGTGCGTGTGTGTATGTGTGTGCATGTTGGTGTGCTTCTCACTCACACATTTGTGCTTTCACTTGTTCGAGGTCTTCATACCATCCTCATGTCTTCTCGAATTGACATTAAAGTAGGTGCTACTCATCACTGAGCTACACCAAATTTTGGCGCCGTTGCCGGGGATTTGAGCTTCGAGGACGAGCGTGTGATGGTAAGACATAGAGAGGATGCGTTGGAATGGTAAGAAGTAGGTAATTTTCTTGTTTTCATCTCCATCTCCATCTCCATCTCCATCTCCACCTCCATCTCCTTCTCCACTTCATATTCCCTCTTCCTTGTCATTCTCCTCATTTGCTTAGTGCGAGTTTGAGAGAGAGCGAGTGTGTAGTGTTGTTTTTGTGTGTTTTTGCATGTTTCTTGCAGGTTTCAGCAGCATCACCATCTCCAGCAAGCTCAGCAAGTACAAAATCTTTCTGTGCAAGCCCCGAGGTGTCGAGCTCGAGCTATCCTGACACACCGAAAAGTTGACCCAATCACAATTTTGAGTGCAGCACGACACTCCGCAGGCTGAGAGCTCTTAGAATCACTTGCCTGATCAGGAAAATTCACCATATCCCGACCTATCGCAACACACCAAGGTATTGCAACACACCGAGGTATCGCGAGGAGGGTTGAGAGAACTTCCAACCTCAATCCTCTGGTTACTCAGACTGCTACACCAGCCCAGGAAGCCTTCTCCCAAGCTTGGTACTCACCCTTGCTAGCTTGCCTTGGAATGCCTTGAGTGCATGCAATGTTCCTGCAAAAGTTCACAAGTTAATATAGCTCATTTACTACAATGGATTGAAAGACACACATCAACAATTACAAGCCCCCCTTGGAGTAACTCACTGTACCCCCAAAATCTTATGACCACCTAGTCCCACCTAAAGGCCAACTTAAAAATACATGTTCTAAAACTCCACGTATGATTCTTACAAAACCCAGTCGAGGTCCATGTAGGATTCTCAACAAGCTTTCCAACGAGACCAAAATCTCCTCAATTGGAGTTCCTATGGTGAAGTTATGACCAATTAGGCAGTTCGGGGTCAAAACACGCTCTCGGGGTTTAGGAAATTCCTCCCTAGTTTTTAGGTATTTTGCCCACTTCTAAGGCTCTAATATCATCCCAATGTGTCCAAAATTTAATCCGAAAAGTACCTCAATTCAATCCATTAATTCACCCTAAAAATTCATGCATTAAGCTGGTGTATCGCGATAGGTCGGGTCGGTGTGTCACGATAGGTCGGTGTGTCACGATAGGTGGAAGCGTCGCGTTAGGCCGGTGTGTCGCGATACTTGGGAGTATCGCGATAGGTGGAAGTGTCACGATAGGTCGGTGTGTCGCGATACTTGGGAGTGTCGCGATAGGTGGAAGTGTCGTGATACTTGGGAGTGTCGCGATAGGTGGAAGTGTGGTGATAGGTCGGTGTGTCGCGATAGGTGGAAGTGTCGCGATACTTGGGAGTGTTGCGATAGGTGGAAGTTTCACGATAGCTCGGTGTGTCACGATACTTGGGAGTGTCATGATAGGTGGAAGTGTTGCGATAGGTGTGGTGATTAACTAGAGCAACACTAGGCACTAATCAAGTCCAAGAGAACTAATCAACAAAGTACAAGCATTAAGTAGAGCTTAAGTGCGAAAATTCTAAGGAACAAAAGTAAACTTGAATCGAGCAAATATCAAGTGTGAAATTCACTTAAGTACTCCTGACGACGTGATCTCAAACAAGAGCTTAACACAATATTTAATTAAAAAGAACAAAGTGATTGGTGCAAATTAACCTACAACGAGAGTGTACTTGGGACCAAGGGGGTAGAGAAACCAAGCATATGAACCTTAGGTCAAGCAGACACTTAGGCCGAGATCGACAAAGCCTCAGATCTTCTGAAGCTAGTGTCAACCACACTGCTAGGTCTTGGGCCCAGTAGTTGAGTGATTACCATACAATCCCAGATCAGAAACAAGTGATTTTGAGATGTCCTATAACATGGAGAGACTAGTAGGTAGCTCACGGGTGGCGTATCTAGAAAAGCGAGAAGGACCTTACAAGACTCAATTGGAATACATCAGGACTAATCGTCTAGGTGCTTGCATCTACGAAGACGACCTAAGAAGATCTGTGGTACAGATTAAGAACCCCGATCAACCCCATGGATTAGAACACTTGGTAGTCAAGTTCGAGAATGGAGCATACCTAGATAAAGAAGGGACTATTTATGTAGTCACCACTCTTCCTGATAGAACAGACGAGTTTGGGAATGTGAGTGCAGAAACTGACGTGGGTGATATAGAGCAAGGGAACTTAGAGAGAGAGCCAAGAACTCCCCGTGGTAAATCTGTCTTGACCAGAATCATGACTCCAGAGTGGATTCCCCAGGATAATAAAAGCATAGATTTGCTTTTAAACCGAGAAACTGATGAGGCTTTTTGGAGATATAAACCTGCCCAACCTCATGAAGTAGGTGCTCTCACAATCTATGAGTTTAAAGACCCTGATAGCCCAGGCAAAGTAACCTACCTAGACAATACATCAGAAAGGATCTTCGTGGTCACTGAGCATGGCAGACATGCCTACACATGGAAGGGTGAGTTTGTTTTTCCCCAACCTCGGTCCAATGTGTCCTACAGCCACCAAGGAGCTGGGACCTCCCAAGCTCATGGAGCTCAAAGAGATAGAAGTAGAGCCAGACGTGAGGTAAGTTTTGCCAACCCCCTGGGAAGAGAAAGGATGAGAACAGAGATGGAGAGAGAAGAAACTGAGAGACCTAGAGCCCCAAGGAACCAAAGAAATGCTGACAATTTCCCTTTGCCAAGGCTGAGAGAACACACTAGGACCCTGAGGCCAACTCAGCTGGTGAAGTCCATGAAGAACTACTTCGATGGTACTGGAGACCCTTATGATCATGTAGCTGAATTTAGACAAGTCTTGAGCTGAACAAGTGGAGTACCTATTCACGCAATACAATGCTTTTGGTCTAACCCTTAGGAACACCACCCTTACATGGTTTCAACCCCTGAATGAGAGGCAGTTTAGGAGCATAGATCAACTGTTGGAGGCATTCATCACGGAGTTTTCTAAGAGTGGCATAAGGCATAACACTTCCTCACTAATTCATAGCTTCAAGCAAACACCGCACGAGACTGTTAGGCTTGCAGGAAGACGGTTTAGGCAATACCTAGAGAGGTGCCCAATGCCTCAGTTACCCACACCAGCCAAGCAAGTGGCTTTGTTCTTAGATGGATTGTTGAGCACCAAGCTCAGGTCATATGTGTATCTGAAGGACCCCAGAACCATAGAAGAGTGCATGCGCATGTGCATAGACATTGAGGACAATCTAGGCGAGGAGTTGGAGCTAACAAAAATCTACAAGGATACAGATAGCTCTAGTAGCATCATGTCTGGTCAGTCCACATCCATTGAGGAACTTGCAGAGAAGGTAGCTCAAAAACTAGGTGTCGCTAACAAACAAATTCCAAAATTTGCCCCAGTTAAGCGGTGCTATACTTGTGGTGGTGACCATATGGCGAACGCATGTCCCATTATGGCTCAACCCTAGGTGAACCCTATTAGCCAGTATTGCACCATAGAATGGAGATACACAAATCACACAACACAAGACTGCCCATACAATAAGCAAGCAGTTAGGCAAACCTATCCTCAACCCTACCCACAACAGGGAAGATATCAGAACCAGTACCCACCACAACAGTATGCTAGGCCTCAACAAAACTACCAACCACAATATCAGGCCCAGCAGAGACCTCAACCAGTGCTAGCCCACCAACCCCTTGCTCCAACCAATGTGATCCCTGTGAAATATGCATCTGCTAAAGAAAATCTGAACAAAGCCAGAGTCCCAGTCATACCGTTGCTATCAGACAGTGATCCAAGTGACCATAGTTTTGACTCCACACATATTGACAACCCACAGGCTTACTATATGCAGTCACCCAAGCATAACGAGTCATACTATTATGAGGACCCAAGTGAAAATAGTGTGGAGCCTGAGTATACTAATGTCATGTACACAAACCCCAACTCTAGAACTCAACCTAGGCAGGTACGACCGCCATTTCCTAGAGGACCTTGCTTTAGATGTCAGGGAGATCACCTCATACGTGATTGTCCACTGCCTGCCCCTACACAACCCCAACGAGTGACAATTCAGGGCTTTTGTCAAGATTGCGGGAAAGAGCATCTCTTATGAGACTGCCCAAAGAATCCCAATAACCTGCCAAAAATCACTCATATCAACGTCATTGGACTAGTAGTAGACTCTACAGGAAGTGTAACTTCCATTGCCCCAGTGCAAGTAGTCACCCGTGCTCAAGCCTTGCAGCAAACTCAGGGAGTAGGACAGGAAAAGAGTTCTGAGGTTAGTGAGACAAAGAGTATAACCAAGAAGAGGACAAGAGCATTGAGAGATAGCCGGGAGAGAATGAAAAGACAATGGTCACAGAAAATGAGTGAACTTGAAGAAAGCTTGAGAGAAACCAAAGTGAAGATAAGGGAACTCCCATCTCAAAACCACTCTCACACTACCCCACCACCACCCTTTCCATCCCCCTCCAACCCATCACCTTCCATCCCCCAACTTTCTAATCCACCATACATAGCCCACCCACCACCCAGAGTAGGATCAGTCCTAGCCGATCCTACTCCTGAGGATCTAGACATGATGCTTAAAGCATATCAGGCCAGAATCCAAGAAGGGCCAAACGTGATAGATCATGACAGATGTTACCCTAGAGCCGATCTAGAGTTAGAGCGAACAAAGCTTTGTGCTAAGATGGTAGAATTGGCACAAGCCATGTTTGAAGCCAGTCGCTTGTTCAATGGCTCTAGCTCCACTAGAACACCATTGCATTTTGATGGTCTGTTGGATAGATTGGAGAGGTTACTTACAAAGTCTACAAAAGGAGCCACCTCCCAGGCTAAGGAGAGGGCAAGTGATAGAATAAGCATTCCCCCCCAGGAAGCTTATGTGCCTAACTCCACTGAACCCGACACCTCTTCTTCTATGAATAGGCATTCACCAGAGTTCCTGAGAGAGATTCAAGAAGAGAAATGGGCAAAGGAAAGTGAAGTCCCTCCTCCCATTGAACTTGTCGATGATGCACATGATCAATTCCCACAAGAAATCCCTTCTATTTATGAAGAGCAAGAGAGCGCCCAATCTCAAGAGAGATTAGACTTAGAGTCTAATTCCTTACAGGAACTACCCCATTTCATAGGCCCATGGGAAACCAAGTCGACTTGCATGAGAGCACCCATGGTCATGATAAGAAACGAAGATTCGATCATACCTAGGAATACAGAGGTAGTAAAGAACACTAAAGTGCAGTGCAACCTCACTTTAGAAGAGCTACTCAAAGTTAAGCCAGAAGTGTGGAAACACGTAGCCAAACAAGTGCTAGACATAGCTAAATCGCGTTCCCAGGTAGGATCACATAGAACAGTGCCAGAAATACCATTGGATAAGATAGGAGATATGAGTGAAGGAGAAGAAGGAAATACCTATCTCCTAGTTACCCATCAGGAATACACAACCAAAGCAATTTTGGACTCAGGTGCAGGAGTTGCAATTGCTACCACTTCCCTATGGAAGCGTTGGGGCAAGCCAGCACTCAAGCCGACGAGAATGAAATTGCAGATGGCCGATGGTGAGAAAGGGCAAGACTTTGAGGTAGTGGTGAGAAAGCGCAAGACTCATTTGAGAGCAGATCATCTCTCAAGGATCACATCAAGAGAGGCCCCACAAGGAGTGTCCATGAGAGCGAATATTTGAAGATCTTGGACACTGCTCACCAGGGTGTAGTAGGAGGACACTTTGGGCCAGATCGGGTGATCAAGGCAATTTTATTTGCAGGTCTTTGGTGGCCAACTCTTCACATGGATGCACATACCTACGTGAAGAGATGTGATGTTTGTCAGCAAACCCAGTATCCCATACGCAAGGATGAGATGCCGTTGAAGCCTATGATGGGTGGACGTGCATTCTCTAAGTGGGGAATAGACTTTGTTGGTCCTATTAATCCCCCAGCTAAGGGTTCACATGCTGAGTATATCATTGTGGCCATAGACTATCTAACCAAGTGGGTAGAAGTGAAAGCCACTACGAAGAATGATGCTCAAACAACAACAAAGTTCTTATTTGAAAATGTGTTCACTAGATACGGATTACCAATAGAATTAGTAAGTGATAGAGGCACACACTTCTTGAATGAAGTCATAGAAAATCTTCTTCAAGAGTTCTTGGTGATACACAAGAAGTCTTCCCCATATCATCCACAAGCTAATGGCCACGCTGAGAGCACAAATAAGATCTTATGCAATGTGCTGACGAAATTGGTGAATAATAAACGCTCTGATTGGGACAAATAGCTACACCACGCTTTTTGGGCATACCGAGTTGCCTACAAAATGGTACTCCAAGCCATACCCTTTCAGATGGTGTTTGGCCAGAATGTGGTGCTACCATTGGACTTTTTGATACCTACATTGAAAGTAGCACAAGAGCATGACTGGACAGGCCATGAACTCTCCTCTAGAATGTTTGATCTTGAACGTTTAGGTGAGACACGATTGAGAGCTGCAGCAGGAATCTATGCAGCCAAGAAGAGGCAAAAGGCATATTTTGATACACATGTGAAGGATAAAGGCTTGAAAGCAGGAGACCTAGTCCTAGTCTACACATTGAAGCAACATGCACGAAAATTAGAGAAAAGAGGCTATGGACCAATGATTATCAATCGGATCTCCACAAGTGGAGCAGTACAACTAGCCACTCTAGAAGGTGACGTACTACCAAGTTACATAAGCGGATGCAGAGTCAAGTTATATCAAGAACCCTAAATCGACTCAATACTGCAAAGAAACGTAAGGAAGAGGAAACACGAATTCGAGAAGAAGCACAGGCCGAAGCTTTAGAACGCATTCAACGAATGAAATTGAGAAGGCAAGGTAGAGATCAACCCATGACTGATGCTCATAAAGCTCTAGGTTATAACATAGCCATGTGCGAGACCTCAGGTGAACGGTCCCATAGGATAGTTGATCGACGACCTTTTGTGGCCCTAGAAGTAGGACATGGAGAGTGTGCAAAGACCGTGAGAGCTTTAATTGATTCAGAAGCAGCCACTAGTGCAGTTTGGCTTTCTTACTTCCTACAACTGCAATTGAAGGTACAACCTATAGTGGCATATCTGATAGGATTAGGAGGAGTTGAAACTCCTTGCATGGGAGAGGTGGAACTTCCCCTCTACATTCAAGAGACCCTAATGTCAGCAAAGGTGCTAGTATGTGAAGACGAGGATCTTACCGAACCTCTTGTCTTGGGCCAAGACTAGATCTATGATCATGCAGTCAACCTCAACCTAAGAAGTGGACTTCTTCAGGCTTGGGTAGGCCAAAACCTCCTCACGATTGAATTAGAAAATCAATCACTCAGACCACCAGAAGAGGCACCGACTCCTGGTCCTTCCAGGAACCCACATAAAGATAACAATGTTGTACTTGTCCAAAGTTCTATGGTGCAGAGGGTTGTCACTCTTACCAAAGGAACAAGAGTCAATGAGGAGTTCCTAGTTGTTCCAAAGAAGATTCTAAAAAGGCAGGCTAAGCATCACACGAAACTAAGGAGACCAATGATCAAGAAGCAAGAGCACCAACCTGTGCAATACAGAGTACCTCGTGGCATGAAGCAGATCTGGATACGCAAGAAGGAAAAAACCATGGCTCCAGAGACAGGTTCTCAAAAAAGCATCAAGCGAGCCACACCATCAAGGACCAAAATGAAGGCGTTCCCTAGGCAACACCCTTAGCTATACCATTTCTATTTGGGTCCCTAAGCGGTCAATGAAGGTTAGCCCTAACGCTAGACGGATTTGGGTGCCCAAGGCCTGCTTACAAGCCCAAATAACTTCACCTCCAATCACTAGCCTAAATCAACACTCACAAGTACCCTTGGCAAATAACTCAAGGAAGATACCTACACCTCACATTGCTACACCTTCAATCAAACCTAGACATGTCTAGAAATGGGTGCCCAAAAGGTCCCAAATCCAGCACAATCTAGTTCATCAATCTTTACCTCTCATTAGCTCTAAGAGCTACGAATCCTCTATCAAAGCTTGGAGACATAAACCGTGTATCAAACCCCAGACCCAATTTTGTAAATCCATCCACTCTGATGTAGGTGCATTCTAAGTACATTGCATATCCAAAGCATGCATCTAGGATGACACTAACCACTAACCACCACTCACATCTATCACAAACACTTCACCTCAAACCACTAACCATCTGGATTGTCATGTTAGTATTGTGGAGGGAACACCATTACATCCTGTTTCCTATGCAACACTAATGTGCCTTTCTTCTTCTAGTAGATAAGCATCAGAAGTCTCATGGCAGCAGCAGCAGGAACAAGCTCCCAGGTAGGCACTAGTACTCAAAGCAATTGGGATACCATGCCTATGGAGGCTCCACTGACAGCGAGGCCTGAAGAGTTCCTAAATGTGCGAAGAATTCCCATCTCGGATCCACCGAGTGGCCTAACAGAAAGAGTGAAAGGACATTCTCATTGGTTCAATGAGATGCCAGGAGATTTGGGAGATGCAGATCATATCTGGGAGTCCAAGTTGGAATTTGGAGGAGTTTGGTGGACCTTTCAGTTCTTCACACGAGAATTTGAAGCATTACAAGATGTAGTTTCTCTTCAAGATATCTGGTAGAAGGCGGGGTTATAGGATTATTTTAGTGCATCTCTACCTAAATCTGATTTCCTTAGGTGCTATTACTTGATTGCCACTTTCAAAGCGACAGGAGACAAAGATCATTCAGGCACATTCGTGGTGCCCTCTTTATCAAACCAGGAGGAAATGAAAAAGTTTGAGTTGAACATCACCTTAATCAGGGAGGCCCTTTAGATGTATGGCATCCATGTACCCTCCGATCGAGATCCTTTGATACCGGAGTCTATGAAGAACAATAAACTCAAGAAGTTGAAAGAAATGTGTGCTCTCACCCCGAACATTGCTATATCATTGTGAATGTGTCTTCAACATTTTGCATTTCCAGCGCAAGACCGATTCACACAGCCTCATAAGAAGATCTGGTATGGGTTATACCTAGCGGAGACTGGGAGCTTACCTATCAAAATGCCAGTGTGGATCCTTGACCAGTTATATGAAGTAGGCAAACGAGGCATGAGAAAGCCTACTTTGAATGGTTGCTGTGCAATTACAAGAATTATCTACCGATGTCTTGCCTATGATGTGCCAATCGCACGGTGTCATAGAGATTTTTCATCTCTACGCTCGCTTCAACTTACCTCGTATCAGATCATTGTTAGGAACAAAGGTTCACGATGTCAAGCTCAAGCAGAATCGTATCTTCTCTGGCACTGTTGCATAGAGGTTCAGGCATTGAAGGGATTTTGAATCACATTGAAGTGAATTCTTTCACCTTACAACATGCGGAGGTTCGAGGTATCATAGAAATATTTATTTCCACTCATATTTTGGGCCAATATGTATCGATTTTGGTCAATGTATTTGATCAAAAGAAGAAACACGAGAATGAAAAACATTGTGTTCATATCCATTTCAAGGAGGAGAACTGCCGAGAGCATATAAACTAATGGGGAAACTAGTTTAATTCTCTATTTGGAGAATATTTTGTCCGAGAGAGTATATTTTATGATCATCGCTTTCAACAAAGTAAGCACACTAAATGAGGAGAGATTAAAAAAAAAAAAAAAGAGGGAAAAACGTTTTTTTGGTTATCATTGCTTTATCCATTAAAGTGAGTGAACGCTTCACGTTAGAAAGGGCGATGCATGGAGAGAAAAATGGAAGTTAGAATTGAGATTGCACATGCTAAAAAGAAGTTATATAATATCTGCTACTACTTAGCCAAGCCTTTGGGCTAGAAATATATATTAACAGATTCATATTTAAAATGCGTACATCAATATTGTTTGATATGAATGCCTTGTTCTGAGGATGAAATTGTTGCTCACTTGCTCTTCAGTTCATCTTAAGCAGTCCACTGTTATTGAATGAAAGTCTGCACAAAGAAAACAATAAGCAGATAAACCCTTCATTGGGAATTAGTCGAAAGGAATGATGTTCTTTTAAAGGAATGATGTTCTGTAAGTGAAAAAGATTGACTGCGTGCTGATGCAGAAGGGGAAAAAAAAAAAAAAAAGGTTTTCTTTTAGGAGTCAGAAATGAACGTAAAGGAGGTCAAATGGAGATTCTAAAGAAAAACACTACCGCTGTTGTAGTATACAAGGAAGAATCTAACTTTGTCATGTTCTGAAAAGAAAATTCGCATAAGTAATTCAAGACATGCTTGTCATTTGCATGCTATAGATGGACATCCATGGAAAACCTGATATCAATCAAGAACGCGGTGGTGAAGGTACTAATGTCAATGGAAGTAAATATTTATGTTTTGTCTCACTTTTGGTCGTAGGAGAAGCATGGTATAGTACTCAATAATTTAGCTTCAGTTATGTTGGATGAATACAGTAGCAACAAGTTCTATTTGTCTGTAAATTGGTTCATGCACTTAAAATAGGAAAATAATATCTGTTTTTATGGGCATGCTACGTTCTAACTTCTTTACAGTACATTGCGATTCATTCTTTGCAGGAATATTGTACAAAGATGAGAGTGAAAGAATTATGCGCGAAAGTAAAATGTTGCACATAGCATATGATGCGTATACTTAACACATATGTTTGTGTATATAATAGATGCATCTCTCGTTACTTGTTCACAAACATCGTGGGAAAATATTGCTATTCCTACGTATATGAAATACAATCAATGTTTGGAGGTTTTTTTTCTTCCAAATAATAAGAAAGAACAATGATCACTTTTGATACTCATAACGTTGCTTAATTGAGAAAAATATAGGACGATGAGTACAAGAAGTTTTTTTTCCTATTGTCATCTATTTCGAAACCCTTTGCTTTTCAATGTACTTGTTGTGCGTATGCTTTTAATGAGTTGAAGAATTTTCAATGTACTTGTTGTGCGTATGCTTTTAATGAGTTGAAGAATTTATAAGTAATTCCTTCTAGAAACTCGATTGCATGTTTAAATTGTAAGAATGCTCATCACTCGAACATTCTTTCAGTACGGAAGCATTCTTTTCCCTGAGTTTTGAGCTTTGAGTTTCTGAAGCTCCATACAAGTTTTTACATTCTTCTCTAGTAAACTACCATTCGAACTCCTCCTTCCACGATCAAGTGACTCACATGAATATATATGAAGAATATGATTCACTTTTCGATTGAATTCCTGATAAAGTCTTAAAGCATACGATACATGATTTAATGTATTCCTTGAATCTGTTTCTGTAAAAGAAACCAATATAAACCAATATAGATATATGATCATAGGATTTATTAACTTATGTGTGAAGCTAAGTGCTTTTGCTTTATTAACATGGACACTTTCATAAATACATTTGAAACTTGTTTATCGAGATATAAAGTGCTTCTTCGATAATTTTCATGAATCAAGTGATATGGTTCCCTATAAATGAATGATTGACTTTCTGTATTTCCAAAGCTACTTTGAAGCTCAATGCATTAGAAGACTATGGAATGAGGTTTATATTGCCTTGAATTTCTATCAAAAATATTTTCCTTAAGCAAATATGAGTTTCAATGCTTATGTAGATTTTTCTTAATGCATTTGAATAATGGTGAATGGTTCTTGTCAAAATAAATTTGTTTACTAGTTATGAGAATGATATATGAGAATTTTCTTTGATGAAATTCCTTTCGAGAACTGGAATATGATGATCTGGTTTGAGGGGTCTAAACTTTGAGTTTTTCTTGAATTAAGATAAATGCGAATTTAAGGAATGATAAAGGCTAATGCTAAAAAGAAAAAGAATTTCGTACATTATGACTTATATTCCCAAAGGTTATGTGAGTTTACTAAGGTTTTGCAAATTCATCTAATCAAATTTCTTGAGTCTTCTTTGTACCTGAGCTTGCGCCAAGCACCCGGCATGCGCCGTATTTCCGGCGGTCACCCTGATTCACCGACCGCCGCTTTCGCGCCGACAACGGGCCCTTGAGTACTCCCAGTTGGAATTCTTCCAGGGGCAGAAATCAGGGGTTCAACCCACTAAAAGAATGCGTGGATCACTTTCACAGGTTTTAACTCCTCGCGAGGTCACCACAGAAGCCTCCTGTAGAGAAGAAGAACAAGTAGCCCCTTTCATGATCCACCTCCAAGGACCACAATCAAGGGGCATGGTACAACCCACTCCATTAGCCCCTCCACTACCCTCGGATGTTGAGCTTGCATCCATGGCTGCATTGGGAGAGGATACATCCTTTGACTTTGAGAGATTTTTGCAAACAACACAGTTATCTGAGAGTGAATTCTTTTCTGACAATGACGGTCCACGATCGTCATCCCAGAGAGAACGATCACATAGCACGGCACGAAGAGTACAATGGGAAGATGAGGCACAACACACTCAGGTGGGAGGCACACATGAACAAGAGGAGAGTGAGGAGGAAGCCCTTGCCTACACTGCACAACTTAAACGACTCTACAAAACGATCAAGCAAGTGCAAAAAAGGCATAAGTTGTCAGAAGAAGCAAATAGAGCAGTGGTGAACCAGATGCTGCAAGCGGAGAATGTAGACCCTCATTTTGTAGAATCATTGAATCTTTTGGCAGATACCTGTGGAATCGTGGAAGCCATGAGGACCATGGTATATCGTAATACCCCTCAATATGACCAACGAAGGATCGATATGCGACTGCAAAGGGGAAAGATGATCCAAAAGAAGCCTCTACCTCACTCCCTACCACCACTCAAGAAGATGTTCACATGACCAGCCCAACTAACAGTGATGAACCAGATGTAAATATACAGATACCATCTCCACCATCACCTCCCATCTAGCCCTCAGAACCCCTCACCACTAGCCTTCCTGAACAACCAGTATCCACCCATAGTGAACACATACGACACACCACCATTTCTCCCTCCTTCCCTTTACCTACATCAACTAGTTCCAACCAATTTTCCGAGCCTCAAATAGGTCACCCCGCAACCCAACAAACCATCGTCGGTCACCCTTCTTATCTACCAGCCCTTAGACACCCACATGGTCCTACCCAGACGTTAACACACCCAATTTCCCTCACTGCTCCATTTTCCCAACCACTACCCACTGTACCCCTTTTAACCCCCTCGGAACCAACACACACCACCCTATCTCCATTCTTGGAAAACCTTGTAAATATAGTTCAACGAATCGAGAATCATAATAGAAAGTCCCTTCCCCACCCCACCTCCCCCACATTCACGGCCACCACTAACACGCCACCAACCATTCCAGTATTCACAATTCACACTTCACACACAATCACGTCCGATCCCATGGACATTTCACCATCCACAGGATCACCTACCACCATTGTTGTTCCAACATCATCACATTTCACTTCACTCACGTCACCCTTTCCAATCACTGTAGGCACAACATCTACTTTTCCCTTCCCCATTTCCCGACCCCTTGCATCTTCCACCTTTACCCTTGCATCTTCCACCTTTACCCTTGCATCCACCTCATTTACTCAGGCACTAGACACTATGTTCGAAGCGGCCGCCCAACTTAAACAAGAATACAGATTATTGGAAGAAAACAATAAGGAGCTGTGTACTCTTTCATCCCATCTCCAGGCACGTGTCAATGCCTTGGAATTGAGTAATGCAGGATTACAACAAGAAGTTACCACCCTCCAACAATCGAATGCAGAGCTTGAAGCCAAGTATACAGAGACGGGTAAGGCTATGGAAGAAAAACTTAGAGACCAGCTGGCCCGCAATGCTAGACTACAAAGAAACATGGCCTTACTTCGCCGCCACTTAGCAGCTGCTCAAGAAGAGAATAGAAGACTACAGCAACAAAACCAGGAGAACTTAGAAGCAGCCATTCAAAACACCCCAGGGGCACCTATAGACCTTGCCAAATTCCAAGCTATTCCCTCATAACACATTCAGCACATGTTAGAAGATTATGCGACCCTCTTAGAAGCACAGGACCAGTTGGCAGATCAGGTAAAGGAACTATAGAGCTCCCAAGTGCCCCCACCACACCCATCAGAACCTAAAGAGATGGTCAATTCTGCTACTTCACCAGAGCCCGAATCTTTGACGGCCAATGAGGTACTTGAGTTACGCCAACAAGTTGCATAATTAAAGATTAAGTTGTTACAATATGAATGACCCCCCTCTCCACCCGATCAACCAACAGAAGAGGAGGCCATCACCATTCTAGTGGAGGAAACATTTGAAGACACTTATGAGCCTCAACCTTTTCCAGGAGGCACAACCACTGACGAGGGACAAGACACATACGAGGAACCCCCTCCGGCATGGATGAAACAGGTAGAAGAGATGGGGGTGACTCACGAGGAGCATATCTCAACTCAGATGGTGGCCATGAAAACTATCGAGGAGACCATACTTCAATCGGAATATTTCAAGCACTTGGCTCCTAGACGATTGATAACCAGTTCAGAGTTACAGTATAAGCCATACTTTGTACTGTTGGCAGACTACAACGCTGAGATCAAACGCAAAACCAACAAGTACCCTACTTTTGCTACCCAATTTGAACCCGAGGACATTCCAGAGGACGCCCACAAAGGGAACATATACCAACCCACCTAGAGGCAAAAGTTACTGGAGACCTATCCGGAGATGCTATGAACATGGGATCACGCACCCATGCACTTGAAGTATAACAATTGCTTCAGGCCAGTGCAACGAAGAAGATCATGGAAGGCATTTGCCATAAAAGTTAAGAACAATGCCAATTGCAAAGAATGGCTCAATTACCCCGCCATTGCACCCCCAAGCGGCACACCTATTGTAGCTTACATGATGGCTACCATCAGACATTGGATGCCATGCCTCCACCCCATGCCTGACGTCGCTGCGCAGATGATGCTCAAGATACTCTACATGATGCAAGTAGTGTTAAAGACTTTCCGCAATGTACGTCACATCCAGCCGCCAATTCCGGGCTTCATAAATGGTAATTATGACCTACTTTATGATATGAGCATGACCCCAAGTATTCGACTTGCTTATGCATGGCATGAAAGGATCAGATATCTCCCTGCTTGCTACAAGCAAACCTTTGATGACATGTTCACCACGGGGTTTTGGGAATCACGCTCAGAAGTGTTCGCGCCACGCCCAACTCATCTGCTATAATTATTCGCGTGCAAACAAACAATGCATTCAGAGCTCTACACCACGCCACAACCTGACATGCCTCGCATAGTTAATTGGGATGCCTTGCAAAGACACCTGGTCAAGGGACTACGGGTCAGAGAACAAGAGGTGGCAACCGACATACTACAACACTACATTGATCAAACTGTCGAGCAAAGGTTTGTCAGAGACGACAGACGCTAGGGGGGGAAGAGTGTTGGCATTATACGGGAAGAAGCAAGTACGGGCAGACATGCAGATCTAGCACTGAGGCATCGCATCATTTTTTTCCAGCCCTCACATCATTTTAAAAGTGATTCTCATCACTAACAACCATTGTAAATACCGTTTCATCTTTTTGTAGCTTCATTTTGTGCAAGCCGAGGAGTCCTCGAGCTTGGGGAGCCTTAGAAGTAGTTGCCTACCAATTTTCATATTTTTTAGATCTCGTTTGAGCCCTCAAATAAGCCCTCGAACTAATTTTTAACTAGGCCAGACACTAGGTCTGGACATGGCCAAAGCTAGTCAAAAACTATAAATAGAGCTAGAGAGCTCATTTTTGGGGTAGCTTCTTGTAGTTTTGAGCTTGTATGAGAACTTGTTTGTAATAGAAGTGATTCCATTGTCTTACTCTCTTTGTTCTTACCGTGTGTGCGTGTGTGTGTGTATGTGTGTGCATGTTGGTGTGCTTCTCACTCACACATTTGTGCCTTCACTTGCTCGAGGTCTTCAAACCATCCTCATGTCTTCCCGGATTGACATTAAAGGAGGTGCTACTCATCACTGAGCTACAATGTGCTTCTCTTTGATTGTGAGAGTGTGTGTGTGACTTATGTCCTTCCTCGTGACATACAAGAGTGCTTGTTAAACTAGATGAAAGGTAGAAAAAGGTACAAATGATGATAAAAAAGAGAGGATCCAAGAATTATATGTTGTCTCATCAACAGTATCATTGACATGTATAAAGCAAGATTACTTGTCAAAGGTTGTTGACAAAAGAAAGGAGTTGACTATGATGAGACTTTTGCACGTACTTCTAGAATAAAAACAATCAGAACAATACTTTCTCTTGTTGCATTCTTTGGTTTGAATGTATACTCGTTAGATATCAAAACTATCTTTCTTAATGGTGATCTTCATCAAGATGTCTACATTCAACAACCAGAAGTTGAAGAGATAGGTAAATAGCATTTAGTATGCAAGCTTATTTAAGCTTTATATGGTTTAAAGCAAGCACCAAGAGCATGGTATGAGAAGATACATCTCTATCTTCTATCTATTAGTTTTGAAAACTCAGATGAAACTCACTCTTTATGTTAAAGATGACAAAAATGTTTTGATTATGATTATCATACATGTTGATGATATTATCATGAAAGGTCAACAAAAATACATTGTGAAATTATTGGACAGGTTTGAGATGATAAATTCCAAGCCAATGCAAACACCTATGGATGTTAATGAGTCCCTATAAATGAAAGTAGATTCAAAACCTTTTGATGCTACTTTGTACAATCAAGCAGTTAGTTGCTTGATCTATTTATGTAATACATGTCCTCACATTCAGTTTAGAGTTTCTCAAGTATCGAGGTTCATGAACAACCTCCTCAAAATTTATTAGAAAGCACTTAAAAGATTTTTTAGATATATTAAGGGAACTTTAAGTTATGCTATGGTATTTCTGAGATCGCCATAATTTTTACTTAGATGTTTTCCAGATTCTGATTGGGAAGGTGATAAAGACTCAAGAAGAAGCACAAGTGGCTATTGTTTTTTTCTAGGAGATGGTCTTAATTCTTGGTTATCAAAGAAATCGCCTACGATTGCTACATCTTGAAGTGAAGCACACTATAGGACTGCCTTTATAGCTACATGTGTACCTAAGTGGTGAAGCCTTAGAGACTTGCGTCGATGAAACTGTACCTCAATTGCCACACAAGTGCACATAGTGGTGGATTAATACACGTTTAATTATCAATCCAAGAGATTAGGCATACCAAGCGTGTGAAGACATGTGCACACATGATGGGAAGTGAATTATCAATGCTACAATGCATGTATTTTGTCTCATCTACCTCTCCAACTCACTATTTCTTTGAAAATGCCAGTTGCAATATCAGTCACAACAATGCACACAAATTCAAATGTTTCTCTCAGCTCAGAACTCTCAATATGGTCAATAGCAGATTCATTTCGAAGCTCTCAACAAGACACATCTAATGACATAATTTTCAATCAAATCTAACAAACGTGCTTCAAGTTATGAGAAAACCTGATGCGTACCCTTACGGGGCTTTCGGCAGAGGGTGGTTCTTTCTATTGAGCAATTTTTCTTTTTGATTTTCTTCTTCTTCTTTTTCTACTTGATTCTCCCTCCACACATCCCTCCTCTTGAACTCTGTTGTTCCCGAAAGCCTTTTTTGGTGATGTGAGTATGTTTGAATGAATTTCTACTCTCTTTGAATTAGCAGATTAGCTTCACATATCATTAGTTCTTTCCATTGTGCTCACTTTACTCCATCATTTGGAGCCTATTTGTGATCTACAAAGACGTTTGATTCAAAGGTCCTTTCCCACTCTTCCATTAGCGCTTGCTCTTATTTTAGCTGATCCTCATACTTAGCTATTTGAGCATGCAATTCCTGTGTGTCAGTGTTTTGACTTTCTAGCATCTCCATTGGTTGATTAAGCAAAATTACATTCATCAATTCTTTATTTTTGTTTCTTAGGTTGTCGGCCTCATCCATATATACTTTTATTTGAGCTTCTAAAAGTTTTCTTCTATTTGATAAGCGTACCTTTTTGGCTTCATTAACTCCATATTTGTTTTGAAGTTCCTGAAGCTGAGTTTGCAACTTCTGATTTTCTTCGGCCACTTGTGTACATCTTTCTACAGCTTCTTTTGTTTCTTGTTCTTTATGTGTAAGTGCTTGTTGGGCTTGTAATACTCTAGCAGATAATTCTTCATTGAGCGTTTTGAATTGATTTCTCTCTATCAAAGCTTCATCATAGTTGAGATCTCCTTCCATGAGCTATTGTTGCATTTCCATGGTGGTATGTATCATTTGTTTTATGACTAACTTTAGTTGTGCCACATCCACATTGAGCCAAGTTTTTGGTATGCTCGGTTCATCGCCTCTTTGTACATCTTTGCCTCATTACATGTATTGTCTCATTACATGGTTTTCTGATTTGTAGTTGGATTTGAGGCTCTTCTTCTCTATGTGGAGTAGATTTAGTAGCACTTCCTTGAAATGTTACATCCAAAGGTGAAGGCTCTGCTACTACCCTTATAGGGATGAACGATTCTTGTGCCTCCATTTGTTCTTGTACTTTCTCTTCCTTTGGAATCTTCATTGTAGTCCTGCCGTTGAGATAAGTTTTTGTGACTTGAAGCCTTGTAGTGTCATTCATCTTTAATGTGTGTACATCCTCTTTCTCTTTTGTGTTGTCTTTTTTTCCATCTCCGAGTGTCGCATCTGGAATTTGATCTAGTTTTTCACTCTCTACTTCAATCGAATCCTTGACTTGATTTATTTCATCCCATTGACCATCATCATTTGATTTACTTCTAATGTCCACACTCATAGGTGATGGTTCACGTTCTTCTTGGTCTTCAGATGTAGAGCTAGAATTAACCAATTCCAATTCTCTATATCTGTGGAACTTTGTGAGTCACTTCCTTGAGATAGATGTTGTTTGGGCTTGAAGATAATGATGCCCTTGGGCCGGCAGATTGACCTGTCCATCCAAGTATTTGTGAGTTTCCTCCATGGCCTCTTTCAATTCCTCTTCGGTGATAGGAGTGCATTGTTTGACTTTAGTTGTGGGAAGTGTATGTGCCCTCTTTGATGAAGGAGTTGTTTCTTCGGCCTTCAATGCTTCTTTCAATCTCTTTGCACCTCTCATCATTGGTAGAGAGCTTGTTCCTACTTCATTGGTTACCTTCACTAATTTCCTCTTTCTTGGTTTTATGGCTGGCTTCACATACTTTGCCATCTCAGCTGATGAAGGCATTTCTTTGACGTATTCCCGAATGCCTAATGCATGTATATCAGTATTTTCAAAGCCATACTTCCATTCAAAAACTTCTTCTAACCCCATTGTTTCTTGGCCTTGAATAAGCATTCTTGATTTTGGGATAAACAAATTGGCAAAAAATAATAGTGCAATTATTATCTCATGCTAGCTTTTGGGATCCATATGCATTGCTGTGATTTTTGGGCCTCCACCAATGATTTTGCAGGAAGCCATACACGAAGAATTCTTGGTTGATCCCCTTGAGATTTGAACAATGTTTATTTTGCAGTGTTTCTACTGGATGGTCGACCTATTCCTGTGTTATGCCGACATGCTCAGGTATATTGAATGGATGTGGTGTTTGAACAGTTGACATCCATGTCGGTTTCCTTCTTATAGTGTGAATAGGTTGAGAAGAAGTGTCCTCACTATTTCTCTCAGGCGCATGTCTTACAGGAGAAGTGGTCACACAATCATGTAGTATTTCCCTGCTCACAGGAAAATCTAGATTTGGGAACTTTTGATACACATCCATTCTTGAATCTTCTTCTTTTTTCTTCTTTGAGTTCTCTTCCTTAGGTAAGATTGTACTAAGGGTTTGGGGCAGTCTAGCTTCCAGAAGACTAAAGACTTCTTTGTGCCCTATCTTGGCAGATATGTATCCTTGTGTAAGGTGTATACAAACTTCATTCTCAAAGATCCAGTCCTCTCTGAGGATCAGAACTTCAACTAGGTCTTCATCCTTGCATACCAAGAAGCTTTGCTCCATGATGTAGTTTCCTAGATGAAGGGACATTAAAACTTCTCCTACACATTCGATGATTTGTCCTCTGATTCCTATCATATATTCCTTAGTGGGAATCAAGGTCATCTTAAGGTGAGTGGTTAATGACACTCACATACAACTCAATGCAACTCTTATGTCAATCAATGCATCCGCTAATTCATATTTTGTGTTCCCAATTCCTAGGTTTAAGTATGGTCGGGAAATACTATTGCTTGCATTTCTTGCATTACCCACTTGGCAGTTTGTCATGGGTGTCGGCTCCTCTCCCTGTGCATATCTTTTGTCTCTTTGTCTTATCCACTCTTTTCGTTTCCTTATTTGTTCTAGAGCTTCCATTCAAGGTTCTTCTCTAATCCTTTCTTCTTCCTTCTTTCGATTTTGGGCTCCCACAAGTCATGCTAACATTTGATCAGTTAATGGTTCCATATATCTCTTAACTCTATAGCCACTAATGTAGTTGGGAGGTACGTCTCCATCTAAGGTGGCTAAATTCACTGCTCTATTTGTTGAGATTCGATTTATCAATAATGGTCCATATCCTTGTTGCTGCAATTTCTTTGCATGTTGTTTCAATGTGTACACTAATACCAAATCTCCTTCTTTTAAGCCTTTATCTTTGATATGTGCATCACAATATGCTTTCTATCTCCTTTTTGCCGCATAAATTCCTGCTATTACTTCTAGTCTTATTTCATGCAGTTTCTCAATTTGTTCCTATTGTCGAGATTGTTCATGGCATGTCCAATCGCACTATTGTGCTACACGTAGGGTAGGCACTAAAAAATCAATTGGCAGAATCGTAATCTGTCTATATACTAAATTAAAAGTAATCATTCCTATGGACATTTTGTAAGCCACACAGAACGCCCAAATTGCATGATGGAATTGTTTGTCCCAATTAAACCTCCTGTTGTTGATTGTTTTGGTCAATGCTGTGCACAATACTTTATTGGAACTTTTCGCTTGACCATTAGCTTGAGGGTGGTAAGGGGCTGATTTTTGGTGAATCCGAAGGAATTCATTCATTAGTGATTCTATTACTTCATTGATGAAGTGTGTTCGCCTATCGCTCACTATCTCTATTGGCAATCCAAAGCGAGTAAATATATTTTCAAAGAGAAATTTAGATGTGGTTTGCGCATCATTTTTCCTCATTGCTTTTGCTTCTACCCATTTTGCTAAATAATTCATGGCCACTATTATATATTCGGCATGTGATCCCTTGGCTAGAGGATTTATAGGTCCTATGAAATCAATTTCCCATTTTGAAAAAGCTCTTGCACAAATCATGGGTCTTAAAGGCATATCATCTCTTCTTATAGGATACTTGGCCCTTTGGCACATCTCGCAACTTTGTGCATACGTGTCGGCATCCATGTGTAGCATTGGCCACCACAAGCCTGCAAAGAGAACCATTTTTGCAGTTCTTTTAGCTGAAAAATGTTCTCCCGTGGCACCTACATGTGCCATCTCTAAAATGGGTAAATATTCTCCTTCATGAACACATAGTCGTAGTTGATTGTCCTTTCCTCTTTTGAATAATTGTTTTCCAATTATGGTGTAGTCCTTACTCATTTCCTCTAGGGTTTGCTTCCTTGTTAAACTAGCTCCTTCCTCATGCTCGTGTGTTTTCAAGAATTTTACCAGTGCCTTACTCCAGGCTAGTGCTATTGTAGAGAATGGTAAAGATGGCATTTCCTTCATCCACTGGTGGAGCTAGTATGCACCCTATTGCATAATTAGATGCATCCACATGGATATGTGTAGCTCAGTGATGAGTAGCACCTCCTTTAATGTCAATCCGGGAAGACGTGAGGATGGTATGATGACCTCGATCAAGTGAAGGCACAAGTGTGTGAGTGAGAAGCACACTAACATGCACACACATACACACACACGTGCACACAAGGTAAGACAAAGAGTGAGAAGCAATGGAGTTCTTTAGATTACTTCCAAAAAGCTCATACAAGTTCAAATCAATTACAAGCTAACTTCAAAAATGAGCTCTCTAGCTCTATTTATAGTTTTTGACTAGGTTTTGGCCGTGTCCAGACCTAGTGTCCGGCCTAGTTAAAAATTAGGTTCTAGGGCCTATTTGAAGACTCAAACGAAGTCTAAAAATTATGAAAATTGGTAGGTAGCTACTTCCAATGCTCTTCAAGCTCAAGGACTCCTTGGCTTGCACAAAATAGAGCTAAAAAAATATGAAATGGTATCTACAATGGCTTTTAGTGATGAAACTCACTATTGTTGTAGGGATTTCTTCTAACGATTTGACATACACATCTTCGAGCTCCCTACTTGCTCCTTCTCCTTGTGTGTCCACCTCTTTGATATGCTTTAGTGTCCTGAAAAAATAATGTCCTACTTGCCAGATCGTTGTTGACTACTCTGTCTGCTTGTGCCTTCTCTTCGCTCTGACTCCCTTCGTAAGCTTCCTTGCCTTGTGAGTCCTTCAGTTCCTTGACTACTGCTAACACCCCCCCCCCCCTCTCTCACGTCTTGCATCTCTGACAGACCCTTGTTGAGTGGGTCGTTGGATGTAGTACTCCACCACCTCTGTGGCTAAATGATGTTCTACAATTCTCAACCCTTTGGCCAAGTCAGTAAGTAGAGCATCCCAATCTACCGGCCCGGGAACCTCTGGATATGGTATACGCAACTTTTCTGAATGGAGAGCTTGTTCCACTGCAAAAAATTGCAATAAATGTGATGGTTTGGGAATGAATATCTCTGAATGATATTCCCAGAACCCCGTGACAAACATTTCTTCAAACGTCTGTTTGAAGCAGGCAGGTAGATACTTTATGCGCGCATGCCATGCATATACGACATTAATAGATGGTGTGGTGCTCATGTCATAGACAAGGTCCTGATTACCTTCATTAAATCCGAGAGCTGACAAATGAGGTTCCTTGACATTCTTGAAGGTCCTGAAGGTGACCAACATGAGCTCAAAAATTTTGAGGCACATTTGGGCCATGATATCTGGTACGTTTTTGAACCTGATCCCCCAATGCCGAATTGTCAAAATCATATATCCTATGGTAGGTTGGCCTTTAGGTGGTGCTAAGTAGACATAATTGAGCCATTTCTCACATCCTTTGGCTGTAAGCACAATTTTTGTGTATTCCGGCCAAGACCTCCTTCGAAAGACAGGGCAGTAGCATGGGTTGTATTTGATATACAAAGGCATGTTATTCCACGTCCTTACCATTTCCGGATAGGTTTCAAGCAGGCGGATCCTCCAAGTAGGTTGACGTATATTCCCCTACTGGGCACTTGCAGGGATGATGTTCGGTGCAAAATGTGGGATCGGCACATCCGATGATTTGTATGTTCCATTCTGTGTCTTAATGGCGGATTACAATGTTGAAATCAAGCACCACACATCAAAAGAACCAACCTATGATGGGAGAGATTTCTAAAGTAATCCGATTTTATGATGACCTCTTCCAATCGAGACATTGATGCAATCTGTACTGCGACCCTCTCATCATGGGTTGTGGCCACTTTCTCTAACCTCTGCATCCATTCAGGCGCCTCGATCTCAATGGTGTCCATGCCCTCTTCTGTTTGCTTGCCCCCTGGTGCAGGCATGGGAACATATGGGTCTTCAAAGGTTTCCTCTACTTCAATTGGCACTAAGTCTTCAGGTTCGGGTTCTACAAGGGGAGAGGGTTGACGCTCGTATTGCATGACTTTATTTCGTAATTCTTCTAGTTCTGCTCTGAGTTTTGCGACTTCTTCAGACGTGTCAGCTGCAGTTGTGACTCTGCTTGGTGACTCCTGCTAGGTTGCCAACTGCTTTAATAGATCATCTCTTTCTCTTTATAATGTTGCGTGGGCTTCCAGGAGGTCAGCATGGGTTTCCAACACAATTTGCATGTTTTTTGAGGGGATGGCCTTGAACTTCTCGGGGTCGATTTCCTGTGGGGAACCCTCCATTGCTGCTTCCAAGTTTTCTTCATTCTGTTTCTGTAGTCGTTTATTTTCCTCGAGTGTTGTAGACATGTGTTTGCGTAAGAGGGCCAGGTTGCGTCGAAGCTTGAGATTCTCTGTTATCTGGGCGTGTAGCAGATCATCCATTTGTTGTTTTTCTTCTGCATCTGACTGGGGTGGATTGGCTACTAACTGCTCATGTTGTTCCTGTAAAGTGACATACTGTTGTTATAGTAGCCGCTTTTCCCTTTCTAGATCAATGAATCGTGCTTGAAGTTCTTCATGGCTTCGAAAGAGTCTCGTATGTTGGTTATCGAGATGCTGGTAGTGCTGTTGTAGTTGAGACATACACTGATACATATTATTAAATACATTATTAATAGGGGTGGATGCGGGAAGGGTGTTGAATGCAGAAGGGAAGGGGAAAGGGAAGGGAAGTGTTTTGCTCTAGCACAATGGTGAGAACCATGTTAAGAAGCTTCACCTCCTTAATTGTCAATCCGCGGAAGAGATAGGAGTGATATGAAGATCGTGAATGTGAGATGATGTGAGAGTGACGGTGAGAAGCACCAAGATGCACACACACAATGAAGAGACAAGCAAGACACAATGGAAGGTGAGAAATCAACTCTATTACTCAAGAACACTATTACAAGCTCAAAAATAGCTCTAAGCTCACACTAGCTAACACTAACCACCCTCAAAAATGAGCTCTCTAGCTCTTTTTATAGTTTCTAGACTAGTTTTGACCAGTTTCACATCTAGTGACCGGCATAGTTAAAAATTAGGTCCTAGATGCTATTTGGAAGGGTAAACGGTATCTAAAAATAACGAAAATTGGTACGCGCATTCTACCTAAGCTCCTCAAGCTTGAGGATTCCTTGGCTTGCACAAAATGGAGCTATGGATTACGAAATGGGGTTTTCTATGTTACATATGTTACAATAGTGATAAAAATCACTATTGGAGGTTTTTTGGAAAGTATTTGAAAACATAATTATTTGAAAAACGATTCGACTGGCTCCCATCTCTGTCGTTACATGCTTCCGTGTCGTCTGTGCCTCTGGCTGCTTCCAACACCCCCCTTCCTCTCGCTTCTGTCGTCCCTGACAGAACCTTGCTGTGAGGTCTGCCGGATATAGTTCTGTAGGAGGTCTTGAGCGAGGGTGTGCTCGGATATACGAATGCCTCGGGCCAGATCTGCCTCGAGTTTCTCCCAGTCGATTGGTTGCGGTTCTTCCGGTGGCGGGAGCTGATAGTGTGTGGAATAGACCATTCGTTCACAGGCAAATAAGTGTAATAAATGTGTGGGCCTGCTTATGAATACCTCTGAATGGTATTCCCAGAAGCCGGTTGTGAACATCTCTTCGAACGTCTGCTTGTAGCACGTCGGTAGGTACTTTATTCTGCAGTGCCAGGCATAACACACCCGTAGCGATGGCGTTGTACTCATATCATATACCAGATCGAAATTGCCATGCTCAAAGCCCGGGGTGTTGACATGTGGTGCCTTGACGCGTTGGAAGACTTTAAAAATCATTTGCATCATGTCAAAGATTTTGACAATCATATGCGCCGCTATATCATCCATATGCTTTAATCTAGGGAGCCAGTGGCGAATTGTAGCCATCATGTAGCCAACAGTTGGTAACTCAATGGGTGGCTTAAAATAGGGGTAATTCAACCAGTCTTGGCACTGCTTATTGTTTTGTACCTTAATAGCAAAGGCAGTCCAGGAGCGGCGTCGTGGCACTGGTCCCCAACACGGATTGTACTTCAAATGCAAAGGTGCCTTTACCCATGTACTCATCATCTCTGGATACTGCTGTAGTAAATCTTTGCGCCACTCTGGTTGATAGATCCTTCCTTTCTGTGCATCTAGTGGCAAATCAGCCGCCTCGAATTGAGTTGCATGCGATGGTTTCTTACCTGTCTCTTTCTCAATGGCTAACTGGTATTCGGCCATTAACATGAAATACGGTTTATACTGTAGCTCATGCCCAGATATGTATCGTCGCGGGGCCAAATGAGCAAAGAATGGAGACTGTAATATCTTTTCTTCTATCATCGCCATGGCATGTAATTGTGCCTCTACTCTCGCTGAGTGCGTTGTTCCAATTTCCTCAATAGTCTTCATCCACGCGGGGGTCGGAAGTTCGTACGTCATCTGGCCTTCGGCCGTGACGCGTCCGCCTGGGATGGGTTGTGGCTCGTACGCTTCTTCAAACGTTTCCTCCACCGGGATGGTGACCGTTTCTTCCTCAGCTGGAAGCTCAGGTGGGGAATCTGGCCTTCGTGGCGCTTCATATACTGCAATCCTTGATTCAAGTGTCGATACCTGGGCCCGTAATGAGTTGAGTTCCTCTAGGAGGTCAGGAGAGGGGTCCACAGGTGCTGGTATGTCTTGGTGTGCCGGTTCTCGTAACTGGAGTAATTTGTGATCTTCTTTGAGTTTCTGTAACTCCTCGTTCATGCGGTCGTATTCATCTAGCAATCTCACATGATCTTCTAGCAGCATCCTCATCGAGTCTAAGGGAATGGCTTTGAACCTGCTAGGACTGAGTGGTTGGTCTGGGTGGTCGAGCGTTGCTTCTAAGTTTTCTCGGTTCTGATCCTGTAAGCGCTGGTTTTCTTCCTTGGCGGCTGCTAGGTGTCTTCGTAGTAAGCCCATGTTTCGTGTTAGCGTTGCATTGCGGACTGTCTGGGCTCTTAATAAGTTATCCAGGTCAGCAGTGGCTTCCTTAGTCTTTTCTTCGCTTTCTAGTTCCAATTTGTGATAAGCCTCGCGTAATTCTTGGTAGCGGGTGTTCAGAGAGGCATTCTCAATAGACAATAAATTAAGCTGCGACTGTAAGTCATTGGTTGTCCTCTGCAGCTGCTGATAATTATCACCAAGATATGTGAACTCATCTCTTACTTGCGTCATACACATGAACATCTGTCGGAATGCATTATCTACAGTGGGTGATAGTATTAATGGGGTGCTAAATGAAGATGCAGTTGGTGTAGATGCAACGGGAACGGGGAATGGGGATGGGAAGGTGGATGATGTAGTGATTGTTGAAAATTGTGATGTGCTTAAAAATGTTTGTGCCGTGAGTGAAGGTAGTGATGGTGCAGTGGGTGGTGAGATGTCCATGTCAGTGGACGTGTCTAGTGCGGTGACAGTGAATATGGGTGTGATCGTGGGTGCTCGTGCTGGTGTAAATACGGGATTTACAAATGTTGAGGGGTAATTTATAGGGGGGCTGGCTGGAGCAGCTTGGTGGAAAGGGGAAAGAGGGGTTACAGTGGGTCGGGGAGGTGAGACGGGGGAGAAGGTTAACGGCGGGGGGAATGGGAAGAGGGGTCTTGGAGTTGTGGGGAAAGATGGAAAAGATTGATGAAGGAATGGGTTGGGTAAAAAGGTGGGTGTGGGAGGGGGTAGACTAGGGCTAATGGGCGCGGGAGTTGTGGGGTTAGTGGTCGTAAAGACAATTTCTGCAACACCACCGGCGAATGGAGATGTTGGTCTGGGGGAAGGAGGGTGAATAGGGGAGGCTGGATGGACGGGCGGTGAGAGAGGAGCGGTTGGGGTGGTCGGTACTTCAGTGACTACTGAGGTTTGTACAGCTGTAGCGCGGGGTGGGGAATCTACAAAGATGGTTTCTACGGCCAATGAACTTTCGGGGACGAGGCGTGCCTCCCTGGCTTGTTCTGAAGATTGTGCTCCGGTTGGTACACGAATGTATTCGCCGGGCTTTGAAAGTAGTCGTACTCTGCGGGGGTCAAACTGTGGTAGTGGCTTTCGTTGCAAGTACCTGAGGGCTTCGTTGGAGCCTACTAATTTGACTAACTCTTTGAATCCTTTGATGTATGCGTCTTCGAATCCGCCTGTGACAAGTTCTTGTTCTATTATTTTTTGTCTCTCTTCCTCTGTCAGCTTTTTGCGTGCCCAAACTTTTTCCATAGTTCTATACAGCTTCTTGATAGCTAGTGTGTAAGCTGCTGCCTCGTAAGTTTCATCTTCATGGGTACTTGTATCGCCATGTGTGTGTGTTTGTTGGCCTTGGCCATCTGTCTATTCATGCTCTTGGGATTCATGTGTTCCCTGGCTAGCTTCGTCGTCTCCTTCGTCGTCATCGGTTGCTGTTCTTTGTGCCCTCCGGCGTAACTGGCCTTGATAACCGTATACGAATTGGTGGTACCGTGGGAGTGGCTGCTGTTGGTGACTGCTCTGGAGATGGTTGTGGCGAGGGTGATTCTGGGACTTGTAGGCACGGGATAGTACCTCTCATCCGCTTTCCGGCTCTGCCTTTGCTAGACTTTCTAGCCTTCCTAGTGGTGCCTTTAAATGCTTTCAGTTCCTCACTAGTCATGGCACGCTCAATTGGTAAGTCATACGCCAAGCACATATATATGATCCTGGTGAGGGCGCAGCACCCATTGATTACCTTCTTTCGCTCCCACCTATGTTGTGCCAAATAGAGCTGATCAATGATCCAGCTAGCTAGATCAACCGTTTGAGGTCCAGTACATGCTAAGTATAATCCAAACCAGATTCTCTTGTGGGGCATGGTAAAACGATCCTGAGCTGGGAAAGCAAAGTGCTGCATGCATATCCGTAATGGCTTAGAGAGCTCAGGTGTTATAGCTGAAATGTCCTCCCACTTAGTTACGTCACCACGCTTCATCTGTTCTGGGACTAGCCGTTCTTTCTCCGTTGGAGTGTGTGTTCCATGTATTTTTAGAGCTGCGCGAATTAAATCTTTAGACAAATAGAACCTTCTAAATGGAGGGTCATTTACCAAGGATGGTAACATGAATGTGCCAGGTAGATCCTTGTTTTCTGAAGCTGTTAAGGTGGTTACCAAGTCAAAACATCTGTAAAAATCGGGTTTAGGCAGAGGGTCGCTAAAATACTCTGTAAATCCCGCTCGTGCCCAAACGTGCGTTAGATCTTGTGTATTCTGCAGTCCTTCAAATTCTGGTGAAAAGAACTGGTACTTGGTCCATGTGCGAAGATCAAATGCCAAATTGGCCTCAAAAATGAAATCAGCGTCTGCTAATGGTCCTGCTAGGCCTTGAAACCAATGAGAGTTACGATGAATCTTCTCGGTATATCCTCTAGGAGGATCATCAATTGGCATGGGTCCTGGAAAACCTTGAAACTCTGGTGGTTGCACCGTAGGATAAGATTCTGCTAGTAATTCTCCAATAGTGGCCATCGGTGTTAAGGAAACACTCACGAATTTGACGCAACAGACAAAGAAAGAAACTGAATCTTCCGGAAAATCAGTGCACATGTGTACAGTATGCGAAGTTAATGCACGGTGTGCGCATAACAGAGCAATTAACCACGGCAGGCGCGTAAGGCGCGCATAACGTGAATTGAAGAGTGACAGCGCAGAGAAGCGCCAAAGGAAAGTGTATATATATACAGCAAGATTTGAAGAACTTGAGAGACATATAGGCGGGAGTGTGTATGTGCAAGAATAGAGACAAGATATAGCAGATGCGCAGAGACGCAGAGTTACAGATAGAAGACGCCATAGATCGCGTATGTAGAAGAAGACGCCAGAGATCACGTATGTACAGATGAATAACACAAGCCTGAAGTGTCGGGCTTTTTCATCTGAGAGAGATGGTAATAAGAAACTACTCACTGTAGGAGAGTTTCTGTAACTTGAGCAAGAAGAGGCCAAGCTTACTTGTACACATCTTCTCTAATCGAAAACACATGTTCATGTGGATGTTTGCGCGTAATCTTTACTTGTGAAGAATCTGAAGCTATTTCGTGTTACGGTAGGAAGTTCCGTTTATCGTTAACTGTCACGACTCGTTACTAAACGTGCTTCAGTACCTTCTTTGTAAACGCATGTTTCGGTGAATAACAGTTTACTCAGTAAACATATTTTAGTAATTTTCGGTCAGTTACAGTTTCTCAGAAAACAAGATTTTCCGGTAGAACAACGAAGTATAACTCGCAGCAGAGTTCGAAGCTTTGTATGAGAGATAGCTCATCTTGTAGCTAAACGTCTCTACTTTAAGCTGGTCACAGTTTTCGGTGAAAAGGAGATATGCATGTAGTACAAAATCTAACCGGAAAGTAGCACTTCAGAACTGTGAAGTCTTTTCTCAAACTTCAGAAGAGTTCATTAAGTGGAGAAAGCTCGCGAATCACTTTCTTACTTCTTGTATGTTCACTTGAAGTAATTATAACCAAAGTAGAAGTTCATTTCGGTGAAGTTCCGGTACGATTACGGTGTCAGTCCAGTGACAGTCTGGTGAAGTTCCGGTGGAACTTGTGTCGCAGGATAACACAGTTAAGGCGACGTTAATTAGGCTGAGCTACTGTTGATTACAGAGGTGTTCTAAATCACTCTAGTTTAGCATTCTATTACGGTGGCGCGGCAATTTCCGTAGGCCTGACAGAGTTCAAGCTTTGTCGCGAAATCCACCTTCAGGGCGAAAGTAATTCCGCACCAGTGGTATTAGAGCTGAAGTTTTCGCCAACAATTGGTATCAGAGCCGGTTAGTCTCCCAACAATTGGTATAAGAGCCCAGAGTATTCCCTATCATGGCAGACCACGTCCAAATTGATAAACTGGACAGAGATAATTATCCCGCATGGGTAATGCGCATGGAAGCCTTACTTATGAGTAAGGAGTTAATGATGTACGTGACCGGAGAAGAAAAGAAACCGACCTTCGAAGATGATAGCCAACCAGAAAAGGAAGAGATAGAAGCTTTGAAGTTGTGGCAAAAGAAAGATGCAACGGCAAGAGCCTACATCTACAACACTGTTTCAGATCATCTGCTACTGCACATTAGAGGTCTGGAGAAAGCGGAGGACATATGGAGTGCATTGGAAGATCATTTCCAAAATACTACGAAAGCTAGGAAGGCCAGCCTATGGTCCGAGTTCACAACGTTCAAAAAGAAGCCGAGTCAAAGCATTAGTGACTACGTCACTAAAATGAAGGATCTAGCAGATAGTCTAGGATCCATAAATGAAGAAGTCGAAGATCATAGATTGATAGCGCAAGTGCTCACAGGGTTGAGAGGAGATGAAAGGTGGAAACCTTTCGTACTATCAACTGAACTCTCCTTAAATCATTTTGTACCAGATTTAAATCAGCTGCTTGGTTTTATGCTCACATATGAGCAAGACCTGAAAGGAGACACAGACAAAGGACATAGTTCAGCAATGTATATGAAGAACAAGAAGAAAGAAAAGGGTAAGCCAAAAGACGAAGAAGAGTCGAGCTCTCAGGCCTATTACGCAAGAGGTAAAGGCACTGGCAGAGGAAGAGCAAGAGGAAGAAGTAGTCAGAATACCACCAAGAAAGCTTGCTGGATTTGTGGACTAAGTAACCATCTGGCGCATGACTGTTGGCACAACCAACAGAGATCAAATCTAAACCAGAACAACAATAGCAGAGGCAGTAGCGGAAGAAATCAGAGTAACTTCCAAAGAGGAAGACAAAACCAAAGAGGAGGCTACGGTAGAGGTAGAACAAGAAGTTGGGGACAGAGCCAATCCTACAACACCACCTACAACAACTACGCAAATGACACACAGAATGAAAGTCATACATCATTGATGATGAACTCAATCAGCACATCTGATAACGAAGATCTAAAGGTATTTTACATTGACTCTGGATGTTCTAATCACTTGTCAGGAAACATAGAACTGATGTCAGAATTGGAAAAAGGAAGTGCAAGTCACACTGTTCAAACAGGTGACAATACAAGACACAAAGTACAATCAATCGGGAAAGTGAAATGCAAGAGTGGAGCAGATCTGCTAACCAATGTTTTGTATGTTCCAACAATACCAAAAAATCTGATCAGTGTGGGACAGATAGTCGAAAAGGGTTTTCAGGTCAGATTTACAAACAAAGGAGTATTTGTAGAAGATCCCAAGAACGGATATTATCAGATCGTCTCTGGTAAGAAAGAAGGAAGACTCTTTACGTTAAGAGTACAAGGGAACATTGGCCAAGCGCTGCTCACACATGATGAAAAGGTAATTACAGAACTTGATCTCTGGCACAAGAGATTAGGTCATTTTCACGAAAAAGGAATCAAAGCTATGATAGCGAATCAGTCTGTACTGGGATTACCGAACGTACAGAACCAACATATGATCCACAAATGCGAAGCCTGTCAAATGGGAAAAGCCCACAGGTTACCTTTCCAGAAGAAAGGATTCAAACATGACGGTGTGCTAGAACTCATACATACAGACGTATGGGGACCAACGAAAGAAGGATCAATCAGCGGATCAAGGTACTATGTTTTATTCATTGATGATGCAACAAGGTGGATAACCCTTTATGTTTTGAAGGAAAAGTCAGAAGTGTTTGGAGCTTTCAGGCATTTTCATGCATATGCTGAAAGACTCACAGGACAAAAGCTTAAAAGACTAAGGTCTGATGGAGGGGGAGAATACTTCTCCCGAGAATTCAATGACTATCTTTGGAATGCAGGTATTAAGAGAGAAATAACCTGCAGGTATACACCACAACAGAATGGTGTAGCAGAAAGGAGAAACCGAACTCTAGTCGAGTTTGCACGAGCTATGCTAAAAGAAAAGAATTGCCCGGATTATCTTTGGGCTGAAGTGGTAAACACAACTACATACTTGGTAAACAGATTACCATGTACAGCCTTAGAAGGAATGACCCCTTATGAAGCTTGGTGGGGAAAGAAGCCAACACTTGATCACTGCAAAGTGTTTGGATCAGTAGAGTATGCTTATGTACCGTCTCAACTCAGACATAAGCTTGAACCAAAAGCAGAGAAATATGTATTCGTCGGATATGATGAAAAGCAGATGGGTTATAGGTTATGGAGTCCTCTAACCAAACATTTTATTGTTTCCAGAGATGTAACATTTGATGAACAGAAAAGCTGGTATGTAGATCAGAGTCATACAGCTGAAGAATTTGAAGAAGAGATAAAAAGAAGAGAGAAAGGAAAATCAATTGTACAGGTAAACAAAGATGAAGAGGCAAATACGTCTAGGACCGGATCTGGTATAAGGAACGAAGATGAAGACGGGTACTCAGACACACACGAAGAATATGAGCTAAGAAGGTCAAACAGAATAAGAAGACAACCGGAAAGATACTCGTATGATACATCGTATATAACTAAGAACGATTATGCATACATGGTCAAAGACGATGATGAACCTCAGAGCTATGATGAAGCCAAAGGCAAGAAGCAATGGCAAGAAGCAATGGAAGAAGAATTCACCGCACTGGAAGAGAACAAGACATGGGAGCTTGTTCCTAAACCGAACGGTAAGAAAGTAATTGGAAATAAATGGGTGTTCAAAGTTAAGAAACTTGCAGATGGAAGGATAGCCAGACATAAAGCGAGACTGGTTATCAAGGGCTATGCTCAGACGCATGGCATAGATTATGACGAGACGTTCAGTCCGGTGGCAAAGATGTCAACCATAAGAACAGTGATTGCTATAGCAGCATCAAAAGGATGGAAGCTAAGTCAGCTAGATATAAAGAATGCATTCCTGAATGGATATATATCAGATGAAGTCTATATGGAGCAACCGGAAGGGTTTATAAGCTCCAGATACCCAAATTTTGTTTGCAGGTTAAGAAAAGCACTTTATGGACTAAAGCAAGCCCCAAGAGCTTGAAACTACAGACTTGTGAAATATCTCAATGAACTTGGATACCAAAGTTCGAAGGCAGATGCAAGTCTTCTCATCAAAAGGACAGAAGAAGGAATGATTTACATTTGTATCTATGTAGATGACATAATAATTACAGGTACCTCAGATGCAGGAATCATAGAGGTAAAGAAATTGCTAGAAAAGGAATTCAAAATCAGTGACCTGGGAAAGTTATCATACTTTCTAGGTATGGAAATCACATATACAGATCATGGTGTATATGTCACACAAGAAAGGTATCTCCTGAACTTACTGAAGAAGTTCAATATGGAGAATTGCAGAGAAGCTTCAACACCGCTTGAAGTAAACCATAAACTTAGTAAATATGATGGAACAGAGTTTAAAGATATGAAGAAGTATCAATCGTTAGTAGGAAGCTTAATATATGCTACGCTAACAAGACCGGATCTCAGTTTTCCGGTGGGAGTTCTCTCACAGTTTATGCATTGTCCGACAGATCAACATTGGGTTGCAGGACAGAGAGTTCTTAGATATATAAAAGGAACTATAAGGGAAGGATTATATTATCCTTTTACGTCAGATATAAAGCTCAGAGCATATAGTGACTCAGATTGGGCAGGAAGTCAAGATGACCAAAGATCAACGCACGGGTATATGATATACCTGGGAGATAAGCTGGTAAGCTGGTGTTCGAAGAAGCAACACACAGTAGCTTTATCGTCAACAGAAGCAGAATACAAAGGACTGGTAGAAGCAGCGAAAGAAGTGATATGGATGCAGACTTTACTTAAAAGCATGGGTATAGATCAAAGTATACCGATCATACATGGGGATAATATGAGCTCGCTGTATCTTGCAGCGAATCCTGTGTTTCACGCAAGAACAAAACACATAGAGATTCAGTATCATTTCCTAAGGGAAAAAGTAATGGAGAAAGAGATAGAAATAGTCTACACTCCTAGGAAAGATCAGATTGCAGACATTCTGACCAAGAGCTTGGATGGAACAAAGACAAACAGGTTTAAAGAAATGGCAGGTATAAAAGAAAGGAAGATATATGAAAGACCGGAAAATGTCAAATTAGTGATTGAGGGGGAGCTGTTAAGGAAACACTCACGAATTTGACGCAACAGACAAAGAAAGAAACAGAATCTTCCGGAAAATCAGTGCACAGGTGTACAGTATGCGAAGTTAATGCACGGTGTGCGCATAACAGAGCAATTAACCACGGCGGGTGCGTAAGGCACGCATAACGTGAATTGAAGAGTGACAGCACAGAGAAGCGCCAAAGGAAAGTGTATATATATACAACAAGATTTGAAGAACTTGAGAGACATATAGGCGGGAGTGTGTATGTGCAAGAATAGAGACAAGATATAGCAGATGCGCAGAGACGCAGAGTTATAGATAGAAGACGCCATAGATCGCGTATGTAGAAGAAGACGCCTGAGATCGCGTATGTACAGATGAATAACACAAGCCTGAAGTGTCGGGCTTTTTTCATCTGAGAGAGATGGTAATAAGAAACTACTCACTGTAGGAGAGTTTCTGTAACTTGAGCAAGAAGAGGCCAAGCTTACTTGTACACATCTTCTCTAATCGAAAACACATGTTCATGTGGATGTTTGCGCGTAATCTTTACTTGTGAAGAATCTGAAGCTATTTCGTGTTACGGTAGGAAGTTCTGTTTATCGTTAACTGTCACGACTCGTTACTAAACGTGCTTCAGTACCTTCTTTGTAAACGCATGTTTCGGTGAATAACAGTTTACTCAGTAAACATATTTCAGTAATTTCCGGTCAGTTACAGTTTCTCAGAAAACAAGATTTTCCGGTAGAACAACGAAGTATAACTCGCAGCAGAGTTCGAAGCTTTGTATGAGAGATAGCTCATCTTGTAGCTAGACGTCTCTACTTTAAGCTGGTCACAGTTTCCGGTGAAAAGGAGATGTGCATGTAGTACAAAATCTAACCGGAAAGTAGCACTTCATAACTGTGAAGTTTTTTCTCAAACTTTAGAAGAGTTCATTAAGTGGAGAAAGCTCGTGAATCACTTTCTTACTTCTTGTATGTTCACTTGAAGTAATTATAACCAAAGTAGAAGTTCATTTCGGTGAAGTTCTGGTATGATTACGGTGTCAGTCCAGTGACAGTCTGGTGAAGTTCCGGTGGAACTTGTGTCGCAGGATAACACAGTTAAGGCGACGTTAATTAGGCTGAGCTACTGTTGATTACAGAGGTGTTCTAAATCACTCTAGTTTAGCATTCTATTACGGTGGCGCGGCAATTTCCGCGGGCCTGACAGAGTTCAAGCTTTGTCGTGAAATCCACCTTCAGGGCGAAAGTAATTCCGCACCAGTGGTATTAGAGCTAAAGTTTTCGCCAACAATCGGTGCACTGGGGCCAGCCTCTGATGGGCCTGCTTCGGTTTGCATGATGACTGATGAGCTAATGGAAAAGATCTGCTACAAAAGATTAACACATTAGTATGGAAATTAATTATGATCCCATTAAGGTGAGACCGCAATCCCTTTCCATAACCGATGTGTAACCCGTGTAGCCAAGTGTTGTGAAGTGATTGATGCAATGATCTTTTTGCTGAGCTAATGCAGGTCTCTCGACACCTACATGGTCCAGATTATGCATACATTTCTTGATGAGCTTTTATTATGCATGATGTGGGGTTTTGGTGTATGAATTTATACAAGGTTTGGTTGAGGGTGAATTAGTACAAGGGTGGAGTTTAAACGGGGTGGGAGAATTGTTAGATAAGGGGGTACAACAAGACGTCTGGATACGTTTCGGTATCCATTTCCTAAGAGTCTTTGAGTGTATGGTGTGTTTCTGCTGAGGGACAAAAAGTGGTATTGGGTTTGGTGGTATTGAAGGATGAAAAGATTTCTGAGGGGTATATATTACATGGCTAGAGGGTTGGGCTATAATACATTGTTTGGGTACCCAAATCTGCATGGGTGTGGGTCTATGGATAAGGTATTTCTTGGCGATCCAAATCTGTCGAGTATTTGTACTTGTAGAAGAAGATCGAGGGGACTTTGGATGCTGACTCTGCTTTTGTTGAAACTTTGTCCTGTTCTCGTCTGCAGTGTTGCCAATAGCCTGTGGTGGCTGTCCTTTCGGCACCCATATTTGTTTCATGCCACTTGTTCTGTGATGTTGATACTGCTGTTTTCCTTGCCTTGTCTGGTGTTGTCGTCGGTCTGGGTTCCTCTGTTGTGGTTGACTCGTTCGTGGTTGGGTTTGAGAGGTCCATTGGATGCTCTGCTTTGGAAAAGAAGGGAGATCCAACACTTGCGTGACCTGCCCATTAGGAAGTGATTCGTTCTTTATCTTTAATCTAGGCCAGTCCGCAGCAAGTTTGGAAGGATGAGCACCGCAGGGTGTTGTGCTCATTTGGCCGCTTATGCAACCCACCTGACCGCTAATTGTGTTCAACTGCCCTAGCGGTTGGGTAGCTGCCCCTTCTAGTTTGCAGGAAGCCCCAGGGAAGATCTCCTGTCATTCTTCTGATTGACAATTGTCCCTAGCCAAGCCCGAGTGGGTTGGTGTAGACGTAACGTGACTAGTCTGACCCAAGATCTTCCGGTCTTCCGTCGCATGCGTTTCATAGGGTCTAGGGTTACAAACCTCAATCGGAATGCCGTTAGGGAAGTCAAGCGGTATCACTCGCTTCTGTTCTAAGGTTCCAATCTATAAGGAGCCTTGTCTAAGATTTAGGTCCACTGAGTGATCGTATAGCCAATCTTGGCCAAGGATTAGGGGTTCTATCAGGTCGTCATCATGGCACACTAGTAGCTTCGCTGTCATGATCACATCCTTAATGAGGATAGGAAGGTCCACCTCACCCATGCAAGGGGTTTCCACGCCTCCTAGGCCTATGAGGTATGCCTCAATTGGCCGCATTTCTATTCCTGAATCCTTATAGTGGGACCATCTAATCGCACTAGTCGTAGCACCTGAGTCAATTAAGGCCCTGAGCTCTTGGCAAGGGTTGCCGTGCTCTAGCCTAACTGTAATGAATGGTCTCCTGTCCACTATACTAGGATGAGTGGTTGACTTTACTTGACACATGGCCATGGGATATCTGGGTGTAGTTTCCAGATGGTTATAATGTTCTCTTCCTAGTCCTTGTCTTCTTAACTTCATGCGTTTAATGCGTTCGATTGCTTCCGCCTGAGCTTCCGCTCGTATTCTATTTTCTTCCTCCTTACGCTTCTTTGCCAACGTGAGTCGTCTACGCATATCCTCAGTAAGAGGTTCCTGATATAGCCTGACTCTACAGCCACTAATATAATTAGGCATTATATCTCCTTCTAAAGTGGCTAATTGTACTGCTCCACTTGTTGAGAGTCTGTTAATGATCATAGGCCCATAACCTCGCTTTTCTAACTTACGTGCGTGTTGCTTTAGCATATATACTAGAACTAAATCTCCTTCTTTTAGGCCTTTATCTTTCACATGTGCATCAAAATATGCTTTCTGTCGCTTCTTCGCTGCATATATGCCTGCTGCTGCCTTGAGCCTGGTTTCTCCTAATCGTTCCAAGTCCATTATTCTCGCTGATAATTCATGGCCGGTCCACTGATGTTCTTGTGCAACCTTAAGGGTCGGTATCAAGAAGTCCAAAGGAAGCACAGCATTCTGACCAAAAACCATCTAAAAGGGAGTTGCATTGAGTACGGTCTTGTAGGCCACTCGATATGCCCAAACAGCGTGGTGTAACTGTTTGTCCCAATCTGAACGTTTGTTGTTCACGAGTTTCGTCAGTACGTTACAAAGGATCTTATTAGTGCTTTCAGCCTGACCATTGGCCTGAGGATGATATGGTGCGGATTTTTTGTGAATCACCATAAAATCCTGTAACAAATATTCAATGACTTGGTTTAGAAAGTGAGTGCCTCGATCGCTCACTAACTCTATAGGCAATCCATATCTTGTAAAGACATTCTCAAATAAGAATTTTACAGTTGTGTGTGCATCATTCTTTTTTGTGGCTTTTGCCTCTACCCATTTCGTAAGATAATCTGTGGCAACAATAATGTATTCAGCATGTGTACCTTTTGCAGGGGGGTTAATGGGTCCTACAAAGTCTATACCCCACTTTGAAAATGCACGTCCGCCCATCATGGGTTTCAATGGCATTTCATCTCTGCGAGTAGGAAACTGAGTTCTTTGGCACACATCACATCTCTTTACATAGGTATGAGCATCCATGTGAAGAGTGGGCCACCATAATCCGACAAAGAGGATGGCTTTGATTATCCTATCGGGTCCAAAATGACCTCCTGCAACACCTTGGTGTGCAGTCTCTAGTATGCTCAAATAATCGCTCTCATGAACACATTGTCTTAGATATCCATCTCGTCCTCTTTTGTATAGGTTATCGCCAATAAGTGAATAATCTTGAGCTTCCTGCTCTAGACTGCATTGTCGTGCTAAAGTCATTCCTTGAGGGAATGTGTTTGTCCTCAAATATGTCACTAACTGTTCACTCCAGTCTGGTGTGAGAGACACATGATACAGTGTAGCATGCTCTACTGGTGGTCTTTCACAACAAACATGGCATTCTTTACATAACTTGTAGACATCTGCTTCCATCGAAGGCCAATATACTCCTAATCTATGCAGAGTCTGTAATGTTCGATGTTTTGAATGATGTTGCTTTAATGCACCTATGTGTGCTAATTGCAACCAATTCGCATGTTCTGATTCATCTACACAACAAGCAAGAATCTTTTGATTATCCTGTTTATATATGCTTCCTTCCATTATTTGGTATCTCTGAGACTTGGTAATCTCTCCCTCTTTGATCTTTATCCTAGGATTCTTGGGTCCATATGTGAGAATAGGGACTATAGGTTTAGCCCATCCTGGTGCTATCTCAAGATTAAACAAGTATGCATCTGGTAGATCATCCGCTACTCCTTGAGGAGCTTCTCCTGAGGTTAATCTTGAAAGGTGGTCAGCTCTAAGATGTGTCTTTCCTTTCCTGACTACTACTTCAAAATCATACTCCATGAGTAATAGAAACCAACGTATCAATCGTCCTGTGTTACATGGTTTGTTGACTAAGTACAATAGGGCTTGATGATCTGTAAAGAACTTGAATTTGTTGGCCAACAAGTAGTGCCTAAACTTCTTTACTGCGTAGATCATCCCTAATCCTTCTCGTTCCGTCGTGGTGTAATTTCTTTCTGCTGCGTTCAATTGTCTGCTCGCGTAAGCTATGGGGAGATCTATGTTACCTTCATTCGTGGGTTGTGCTAACACACATCCTATGGCATAATTGGATGCATCCACATGTACATGGAAAGGCTTACTCCAATCCGGGGTTGTCAATATAGGTGCTGAGCACAAACGTTGTTTAAGTTCATTGAATGAATTTTCATATTCATCTGTCCATTCAAAGTTGGTTAAAAGAGAGTACAAAGGCTTGGCTATGATTGCATACATGTGTATGAATCTCCTATAATATCCGCAATGACCCATAAATGCCTGTACCTCTTTCACATTAGTTGGTCTAGGTAAATCTGCAATTACCTTCACCTTTTCTTCATCCGTAGAGATTCCATTTTTTGACACAATGTGTCCTAGAATTTTGCCTTGTCTGACCATGAAAACGCATTTTTCTGGGTTCAAACAAACCTGATATTCTCGACATTTGTCAAATATTTGTCTTAACTCTGGGATATGTGTCTGTCTTACATTTGAATGAGCACATAAGTCATCGACATAAACTTCCAAACTCTTGCGTAAGAATTCCTTAAAAACATGACACATGAGTTGCTGGAAAGTGGCGGGTGCATTTGTTAAGCCAAATGGCATCACACGAAATGCAAATATGCCCCATTCAGTGGCAAATGCCATCTTGTGTTGGTCCTCTGGAGCAATGGCTACTTGATTATAGCCTGAAAATCCATCAAGAAAGCTGTAAACTTCCTTGCCCGCGACTCTTTCCAATAGATGTTCCGTGATAGGAAGAGGATAACTATCTCTAATCGTTGCGGCATTAACTTTTTTAAGGTTAATACACACATGCAATTTTCCATTCTTCTTGGGCACAACCACAATGGGGGATACCCATTCGGTATGCTCAATTTCGTAAATGAATCCTGCTTCTATCAAGCGATCTATCTCCTCTTTAATCTTCGCAGCGTAGTTATCATTGTACGTGTAAGGTTTCTGTTTTGTCGGTTTTGCATCTGGAGTCATAGGGATTCTATGAGAACATATATCTGGATCTACTCCTTTCAAATCTTTGTAACTCCACGCAAAAACATCTCTATATTCGCGCAATAGGGCAACTAGCTCTTCTTCTTCTTCAGTTGTCAAATCATGCCCTATGTATGTACATTTTTCTTCTTCTATGGCAACTATTATTTTCTTGGTTTTCTCTCGGTTATCATATACTTGTCCGTCATTCGCTTTTTTATTAGGCATTCGTACCATGATTCTTCTATCTTCGATTTCATATTTCTTGAAATTCTCGGGTACCTCAAATAAAGATTCTTCTTTTTCTGACATGGTTTCTTTCTTCTTTCTTTTCTTGCCTTCACTCTTAGTAGTCACTTCCGTGGCTAACCTCACCTCATTCGTAATTTCCTCGTGTCTCTGAGTGTGAGTGTCTACTTCGTAGAAATATTCTTCCTCTGATGCAAAGGGTGGGTCCATGATAATTGATTCTAAATCAAATTTGCTTGCATCCTCAAATGCATCAGTGTTAGGTTCACACTCTTCTAAAATTGCATCGCCCATGATTGGCTCTATCGTGAAAACTGATATGTCATAGCCATCCTTGTCATAGTGGGGTGTCCATTGTTCTTCATTGATGGCTACATCCATGGTTGCTAGGATTTCTCCCCAACCATGGGGTTCAAACTCTTCGTCAGGGAATACTACAGGTGCGTAGGCTGGATCTTGAAGGGTTCGTGGATGTTGTTCTGCACCTAAGGTCCTTGCTTCTAATCTTTCTTCCTCTTGTTTGGCTACTTTACACATCCATAAATGGGTATCCTCATGCAACCAAGAAGGGTTTGATTCTAATGAGTGCACGGATTCCGTCTCTACTGGTGTCTTATGGATGGTATTCCATTGTATTGGGGGTACATCTCTGTGTGAATAGTCTTTAAGGTTGACTTTGGTAGTCACTCCTAAATGTTGCAAGTACAAAGAATTAGTTCCCCAATCTTGTACAATTTGCAACTGACGCATGAATGGTCGTCCCAATATCATCTCATAAGCATGGTTTTTTGCAAAGTCACAAATGGTGAAAGTATGCTCAAACTCCACACCACAAGTGGTGAGAGATACGCCTTCTAGTAAGCCTAATGGTTTTTCTATGTGTCCGTCATCCATTTGTAGCTTCATCCTGGTAGGTCTCAATGCTGGCTTACCCCAACGTTTCCATAAAGCGGTGGTAGCAATGGCTACTCCGGCTCCTGAATCTAGGATGGCTTTCGTGGTGTAGCCCTGATGGGTTATCGGAAGATAAGTGTTACCTTCCTCTCCTTCGCTTACATCTCCAATCTTTTCTACGGGTATCTCTGGTACCTTCTTATGTGATCCTATTTGTGAGGGAGTAGTAGCAAGCTCGGGGAATTGATTTGCTACATGTTTCCACAATTCTGGTTTTACCTTTAGCAACTCCTCCAGAGTAAGGTTACATTGTACTTTGGTATTCTTGATCACTTCCGTGTTTCTAGGGATTATTGATTCTTCATTCCTCACTATTATCGTGGGTGCTCTCATACTAATAGACTTTGCTTCCCAAGGTCCTGTGAACTAAGGTAATTCTTGTAAAGAATTAGATTCAAATCCTGTGTGTTCACTCAGTTGTTCCTCCTCTACATCATCGTATATAGAGGGAATGTCTTGGGGAAATTGTTCTTGCAGGTCGTCTATTTCTTGAATAGGAGGATGAGTTCCTTGTTCTTTTCTCCATTTCTCTTCTTGTATTTCTCTCAAAAATTCATGTGAGTACCTATGTATGGAAGAAAGGTTGTCTTGACTTTCTGTATTGGGTACTTGAGACAGGGATGGTGCATTCCTTTCCTGTGTCTCTGGGACAATAGGGTTCCTAGGCTAATCCTTTTTCTCTTTGCTCTCTATCAAGTATTCTAGCCTCTCCATTAGTCCTTGAAAATGTAGTTCCGGTTTCGCCATGTTATTCCAATTGAGATATCTAGAGGCTTCAAACAAAGCTTGTGCTAGTTCTACCATCTTCATGCAAAGTTTAGTTCTCTCAATTTCTAGATCAGCTCGAGGGTAGTTTTTGCTCATTTTAGCTACCTAGGTCCCTCTTTTAATCTGGCCTGATATGCACGAAACATCATGTCTAGGTTTTCTGGTATGGGTTCCGCTAAAACTGATCCTGATTTTTGAGATGGATTCTCTTGATTCAATTCCTGTGAAGTCAATTCTTGGATTTTGGCTCTAGATTCCTTCAAACTTCCTTCCAACTCCGTTATCTTTTTACTCCACTTTCTCTTTATTCTTTCTCTAGAATCTTTCCAAGATTTCGTCTTTTTACTACTAGATTCTGCAACTTCACTGGTTCCGGCTACTTTCTCCTGATTAAGCTTTTGGTTCTGTAAGAGCGCCTGGGCTCTTGTGATAGCTTGGATAGGCACGTATGTAGGGTTGGATCCATCTGCGTTATTTACAATACCTATCACGTTGATCGGTGTCACATTCTAATCGTTAACAGGGTTCTTAGGACAATCTTTGATTATGTGCTCTTTGCCACAATCAGCACAAAAGCCTTGTATGTTATAGTACTGTGATTGTCTTGCTATCGGGGGATGTGGACAATCCTTTATGAAATGATCTCCTTGGCACCTAAAGCATGGTCCTCTAGGTCCCTGTGGTCTTTGTTGTCTTATTTGGGGCCGTGGATTTGGGTTTGTGTACATCACATGAGCGTAGTCTGGCTCCCAACTAGGTTCCACTTGTGGACTATCGTAATGATATGTCTCCACATGTTCTGGTGACTCTGTGTAATATGCGGGTGGACTATCTACATGCGTAGAGTCAAAACTATTTGAGTGTGGGTCACTCTCTGTGATCAAAGGTGAAGAAGGCACTAAGGCCCTACTTAGGTTCTCTTCTGCAGCAGCGTATTTGACTGAGATGACATTCGCTGGTGGGGGTGGCTGCTGAGCTAAGACAGGTTGAGGTCTCTGTTGAGCCTGGTAGGGGTAGTTCTGAGGAGGCCTATAGTAATAAGGCTGAGCATTGTGTTGGCCTTGATACCTACCTGGCTGCGGGTATGCTTGCGGGTAGTTCTGTCTCACGGTTTGTTTGTTGTATGGGCAGTCCTGAGCCGTATGATTCGTGTATCTTCTCTCAATTGTACAGTATTGGCCACTAGGGTTGGCTTGTGGTTGTGGTGCATTGGGACACACATTTGCCATATGGTCACCACCACAGGTGTAACAACGCTTGTTCATTAGTACCCTAGGTTTACTAGAAACTCCTAATTTCTGTGCCACTTTTTCTGCTAGGTCTTCTATTGAGCTAGACAATTTTGTGGATGCTAGAGATGAACAGTCTGAGTCCTTATAGACCTTTGAGAGTTCCAACTCATCTCCTAAGTTGTCCTCAATGTCTATACAAATTCTTACACATTGCTCTAGCGTTCTGGGTTCTTTTAGGTACACGTAGGAGCGTAGTTTAGAGCTCAACAAGCCATCTAAAAACAATGACTCTTGCTTGGCTTGTGAGGGTAGCTCTTGCATTGGACATCGTTCAACATATTGTCTAAACCTACGTCCTGCCAGTCTAGCTGTTTCCTGAGGGGTCTGTTTAAAGCTATGAATCAACGAAGACGTGTCATGTCTAATCCCACTTTTAGAGAATTCGGTGATGAACGACTCTAAAAAGTGATGGATGTCTCTAAATTGCCTTTGTTGCAGAGGTTGGAACCAAGTTAAAGCTGTATTCTTTAACGTTAGTCCAAATGCGTTGTATTGCGTGAACATGTCTTCAACTTGTTCGGCTCTTAGTACTTGCTTGAATTCTGCGACGTGGTCATAGGGATCTCCTGTCCCATCAAAGTAATTCTTCATTGATTTTACTAACTGTGTGGGTCTCAATATTCTTGCGTGTTCACGTGGTCTAGGTAGAGGAAAATCATCTCTACCACCTGGTATTCCATGATCTCTTAGTCTATCCGCTCTATTAGTGTCTGTGGTTGTTCTATCTCTCCCTATGGGGTGATTAAAGCTTACTTCCGGTCTCTCTTTATTTCCCTCTCTTTGATTTCCATGGGCTGAGGATGTTCCTGCCCCTTGTTGACTTGTATTCATGTTCGTCCTAGATGGAGGGAATACCAATTCACCTCTCCATGTGTATGTGTTTTTAGCGCGGTCAGGTACCACAAAGACTCTTTCTAAAGTCTCATCCAGGTATACAACTTTTCCAGGTGTATCCGGGTCCTTGAACTCGTATATAGTGATGATACCTACCTCACTAAGTATTTCGGTCTTGTATCTCCAAAAGGCTTCATCAGTTTCTTTATTTACAAACAACTCTATGCTTCTGTTGTCCTGAGGGATCCAATCCGGGATTAATACTCGTGTCAGTACAGATTTCCCTCTAGGTGTTCTAGGCTCTTCTAATGGTTCTTTTCCTTGAGATTTTGCTTCCGTCTCTGGTTGAATCACGCCAAACTCGTTGGTATTGTTTGGCTACGTACTTAAGATGTACATCGTTCCTTCCTTGTCTATGTACGCGTCTCTCTCAAATTTCACCACTGGATGTTCCAATCCAATGGGTTGATTGGGGTTGTGCATTTGCACCACTTGCCTTCGCAAACCATCCTCATAGATGCGAGCACCTAATCGGTTGGTTCGGAGAAACTCTAGTTGCGTTCTATAGGGTCCTTCTTGTTTTTCTAAGTATGCTACATTTGACCCTACTTCTGGTCTTTCTGCGCTAAATGCCATTTTTGAATCACTAGTATCTGAGCTCTCGTAGGGGTAATTACTATTCAATTGCTGAGCCCACGATCGAGCAGTAGTTCTTACACTTGCCTCTGATGATCTAAGGCTTTGCCGGTCTGACTTACCTATATGTTTGCCCGATCTAAGGTTCATTAATTTTCTTCCTTGCACACTCAGTACACGCTCAGATCGTCAATGATTCTTTGTTATTACTGTCTTGATTCTTTTTAAATTTCTTTAGATTCTTGTCTTAATGTATGCGTCAGGAATTCGACTTTCCGTGATAATTTTGAGTTCTCGTTCCGTCAGACTTAGGTTCTTTCCTTTAGGTTTTCGTGTCACACACCTTTACTTTAGTCTTGGACTTGATAAATTTAATTCTCTTGAACTTGAGGCGTTCCTATCGTCTTAATCCACAATGCTAACGTTTATCCTAAGCTAAGAATTGACTGAGGGGGTTGAGTAATCTTCCAACCTCGAGTCAGCTTTTCTGGTTGCTCTGATGCCCAAGAAGCCGCGCTTCCCAAGCTTTATGCCCTTAACTGCCTTGCCTTGGTTGCCTTCGATTGCCCTTGCTAGACCTGGAAAAATCCAATATTAGACCAATTCACAGTTGGATGATCAAGCACTTGAGTATATACACCTTTTAATTCCCTTCCCTTTTGCCCAACTTTTTAATGCTTGCCCCCTGGCTTTCTAGTCCCAAACTAGGTCAACCTCAAAATAGCTTGTCTAAAAATAGACGTATCCTTTAAGAAAAAAACAGTTGAGGTCACGTAGTACTCGTAAAGAGCTTTCTAACGAGCTATTAAGCTCAAAAAACGGACTTCGGATGAAAAAGTTATGACCGTTCAGGCCTTGGGGGGTAAAAACTGACAAACAGGTTTTTCTCCAAATATGAGCTAAGGGGTCTCCTATGAGTCTAATCACCCAAAAGTTTCCCAAAAATAGCCCCAAAGTTGGCCAAAAATTGAAACCCTAAAATTTGCGATGGGGGTGCACAATCGCGATGGTCTGAGATGATCGCGATGGTCTGGGACCGTTGCGATGGCGTGAGGGTGCACCGTCACGATGGCGTGAAAGTGCACAATTGCGATGGTCTGAAGTGGACAATCGCGATGGCGTGAGTGGACAATCGCGATGGTCTGGGCGCGATGGCGTGAGCCAATCGCGATGGTCTGGAATGCACCATCGCGATGGTGTAAGGGTGTCGTCGCGATGGTCTGAAATGCACCGTCGCGATGGTCTAGATTGCCACGTGGCACCGTCGGCGCGATGGCGTGAGCCAATCGCGATGGCGTGACACAATCGCGATGGTCAGAGACCGTCGCGATGGTCCGGCCAAACCGTCACGATGGCGTGAGCCAATCGCGATGGTGTGACACAATCGCGATGGTCAGAGACCGTCGCGATGGTCCACCAAAATGCAAATTTTGTGAATGCAGCTATGGATTCCTGTAGGCGCAGGTGTGCTCTTCACGCTGGTGTGGTCGCCTTCTCCAAATTCCGAACTTTGCAGACCATCGCGATGGTCTGACACAGATGGAAATTTCTGACAGAAACTGAAGTTTTTACCTTTTTGCAGCCTTCCTGATGCACTGGAGCTCTGTACCTGCAAGAAAACTCAAGAAAACCAAAGCACACACAAGCACAAAAGCTCTCTCTCACTCTCTCGCATGCACAAATGAGGGGAAATGAGGAGAATGGGTGGATATGGTGAATTTTCTGATTTTTTTGGAGATGAAGATGATGATGCGGTGATGAAGATGGAGTGTGGGGGAGGTGAAAAACACTAAAAACTAAGTAAAAACAACAACAAAAACTGAAATTTTTACCTTCCAACGCCACTTCTTGCTATACTCTTACCATCACACATTCGTCCTAGACTCGATCCCCGGCAACGGCGCCAAATTTGGTGTTGCTCTAGCACAATGGTGAGAACCACGTTAAGAAGCTTCACCTCCTTAATTGTCAATCCGCGGAAGAGATAGGAGTGATATGAAGATCGTGAATGTGAGATGATGTGAGAGTGACGGTGAGAAGCACCAAGATGCACACACACATACACACACACAATGAAGAGACAAGCAAGACACAATGGAAGGTGAGAAATCAACTCTATTACTCAAGAACACTATTACAAGCTCAAAAATAGCTCTAAGCTCACACTAGCTAACACTAACCACCCTCAAAAATGAGCTCTCTAGCTCTTTTTATAGTTTCTAGACTAGTTTTGACCGGTTTCACATCTAGTGACCGGCATAGTTAAAAATTAGGTCCTAGATGCTATTTGGAAGGGTAAACAGTATCTAAAAATAACGAAAATTGGTACGCACATTCTACCTAAGCTCCTCAAGCTCGAGGACTCCTCGGCTTGCACAAAATGGAGCTATGGATTACGAAATGGGGTTTTCTATGTTACATATGTTACAATAGTGATAAAAATCACTGTTGGAGGTTTTTTGGAAAGTATTTGAAAACATAATTATTTGAGAAACGATTCGATTGGCTCCCTGCTCTGTCGTTACATGCTTCCGTGTCGTCTGTGCCTCTGGCTGCTTCCAACAAAGTGTGTATGCTGTACTGGAAAAGGGTGAAGTGGGTGGTGGGGGAATGGGAGATGGTGGTTGTATGGGGGGAGGGAGAGGTGCGGAGGTGGGTGATATGTCCATAAAATCAAAAGTGGATGCAGTAGTGGGAGTGATTGTGAACATGGAAATTGTGGGTGCACTGATAGTGGTGAAAGTGTACAGTGGTGTGTGCAATTGTGAATATGAACCGCCAGGAAATGTGATCGGGGGAACAGGGTTTTCCGTGGTTACAGTGTCCGTGGTAGTGTATACAAGAGAGGTGGAGATAGGGTGTGTGGGTTGCGTGGGTTGACTGATGGTCTGTGCTTCGGTATGGGCAGTGGACTCTGAGGTGGTGAGAGTAGTGGTTACACTGGTAGTGGGAGGTGAATGTGGTGGAGTGGGAGGTGGGGGTGGCAAAGGGGGTGACGGAGGTGCACTTGATGTATGGGCTTCCTCAGTGTCATGAATGGTGTGTGCTGTGCACGTGGTTGTGGATGTGGTGCCTTGTGGTTTTGATACTAATACATTCATTCGTTTTCCTGCCCGAGGGGGGCGTCTATCGTATCGTCGTTCCGATCTTCGTGAGTGTGCGAGAGCGGTATGCACCGTCTCAGGTACTCCTAAAGCATCAGATATCATGTCAAGTGTGGCACGGTATTGCTCGTCTATGCCTTCCTCCTCAAGGATTTGGTTCATGAGGGCTTTTCCTGCTGCTAGGGACAGTCTATGTTGCTCTTGAACTCTGTTGATGGTATCATAGAGCTTTTTCAATTCCTTCGTATAAGCCGGGGCACCCTCAAGTACTTGTAGAGCTTCCTGATCATATTCCTGCTCTTCGTCCTCTGATTGTCCACCTCGTTCCTCCTCTTGTTCTTCTTCCTCTTCATCCTCCACTTCGACAACCTCTGGTTGTCTAGGATGGGATTGTTCTGTAGCAGTTTGTTGTCCACTAGCTTGCTCTGCCTCGACTTCCGCGTTAACAGCCTCGATTATTCTAGCTACCTCCTCATCAGTTAGGTCTTCTAATGTGAATCCGTGAGGAAACTCTAGGTCGGTTGGTACAGGTGGAAACACCAGATTCGGTCCATCAGTGCTGTGTCTTGGTAATCTGATAGTGAAGGGTTGTACACGCCTTGGAAGTCATGGAGTTGTCTCTGGTGTCAATGTCGCACCGCGGGCTTGTGCATAGGGCATCTGAACGGCGCCTCTCATTTTCTTGGATGGTGGCCCTGCGGTTGATAATCTGCGTTGAAACTCCTGTACCCTGTTCCAAATGAGTGCCCTTTGAATTGGCACATCATAAGCTAAACACCTATACACAATCCTAGTGAGAGCATAGCATCGATATAGTACAGACTTTTTCTTTTTATACCACCTTTGATGAGCCAAGTGGATTTGGTCGATAATCTAGTGGGGCATGTTGATTGTCAAATCGAAGGCGTCGGCCAAGTATAGACTAAACCATATCTTTTTGGGTGGCATTGTGAACCCCTCCTGAGCGGGGAATGCGAAATGTTGCATGACCATTCGCAAATGAATGGCAATCGTTGGTGTCATTGCTACCATGTCCTTTAATTTCGTCAGATTCTTGTTCTTCATATTGTCGGGGACCATGGACTCCTTCTCAGTGGGAATGTGCATTCCTTTCATGTCTAGAGCTTCCCTTACCAAATTGATAGTCAGCTTGAAGCGCTTCAGCTCATTGCCCCTTGTGAGAGATGGGAGGACAAAGGTGCTGTATCCCTTTTTGTCTTTGCTCGGAGTGAGGGTGCTAATCAAATATCAGCATCTTAGAAAGTCGGGCTTTGGCAATTGGGATTTGAAGTAATCGTAGAGTCCCACCTTCTTCCATATAGGTTTCAGCCCTTCATTATTTTGCAGTTTCTCAAATTCCCTGGTGAAGAAGTGATACCTGCCCCAGCGCCCATTGAATTCTATCTCGGCCTCCCACATGTAAGTGCCTTCACCCAGAGATCCTGCCACATCACTGAACCAATGTGAGTTTTTGCTGACTGGCATTGTGTGCCCCTGTGGAGGATTCTGAATCGGTATGGCATGTAATGCCCTCAATGCCACTAGGCGTTCCTTCAATTCCTCCTCAATGGGAAGACTTTCAATGTCCACGACTTGGGGGCTAGTGCCTGCCTGGGAGCTAGTTCCTGCCGTATCTGCCATGTTACTTCTTGCCTCCTGACTCTGTGAGAATATAGAAACATGTGTTAACATTGTAAAGGACAAGATAGAACTGTTTTTGTCCCCATTACAACATTAACATGAGGTTCGAGAGAGATTAGTAGGTTATTAAGTGCTCGGTGCTTGTGTGTGTAGTTAGGAATTGGGTAGACCTAGGAGCTAAGTGGAATGATGTAGTGTGAGAGTGACGTAGTTAGTAGGTGGGCATGGATTTACAACTGGGGTCCGGGGGTTTATTACAAGTTTTAGGCTGCCAAATATAGTGGATGGGTTTTGCTCTTGATTTTGTGGAGACTCTGGAGAGCTTTATAGGAGTATCTGCTTGAAAATGAGGCTTTTTAGGGACCCATTTACAAGTGATTCTACTTGTGCTCATGGAAGAATATGTGTCCGTGCGTGATGTATAAGAATGGGCATCAGATGTTCGAGTGAGTGAAACATGTTGTACCGGGTGTGGCCTCGGTGTAGCTATTTGAGCCCGCAAGCAAGCCTTCATTGACTTCTTGGGTACCCGAATAGACTTTACTTTCGCAGAAGAATTTATGAAAGCTATTGTGGGCTAGCCTTCATTGACTTCTTGGGTACCCAAATAGACTTTACTTTCGCAGAAGAATTTATGAAAGACTTCTTATTAGTGTCGTGTTGTTGATTACTAATAAGAGGTTTTGGCCGTGGGGTTGGGGTGGTCGCAACAAGGTGTTTGCCTTTCCGCACCCACACTTGTTTCAATGACTGAGACATTCTGCTTCGCATGTTTTTTTGGCCTCCAGTATAGGTAGTACTCTGCTCCTTCTGTATTTGATCTACATTTGGTTGCTGCATCCCTCTGGCCTTTGGAAAAGAAGGGAGTTCCGTCTTATCCTTGACTCCATTGTTGAGACAATCCTCTTTCTGCATCGTACAGTTTTGGACAAGAATAGCATTGTCAACTTCATGTGCACCCCTGGAAGGACCAGGAGTTTGTGCCTTACCTAGTTCCTTGAGTGCCTCATTTTCCAATTCAATTATAATTTGACTATGATTTACCCATACCTGAAGAAGTCCACTTCTTAGGTTTAGGTTGACTGCATGATCATAGATCTAATCCTGACCCAAGACAAGAGGCTCAGTGAGGTCCTCATCTTGACACACTAGTACTTTGACTGTCATTACTTCGTCTTGAATGTAGAGGGGAAGTTCCACCTCGCCCATGCAAGGGGTTTCCACACCTATGTGGCTAGTTGCACTGCTCCACTTGTTGAGATTCTATTAATGATCATGGGTCCGTAGCCTCTCTTCTCTAGTTTCCTCGCATGTTGTTTCAAAGTGTAGACTAGTACTAGGTCACCTGCCTTCAACCCTTTATCCTTAACGTGGACATCAAAGTATGCCTTCTGTCGTTTCTTAGCTGCATATGTTAGACGGCCGCCGGAGTAGGACAAATGTATGCCGGATGTAACGGAATTTTCGAAATTTGCGCGAAAAGTCGGTACGCGCATTCTGTAAACATCTTTTTAAAGCAATGGAAAAAGAGTGATCAAGACCCGTTTTTCTCAGAAGTTGTTTGAGTACTGTCTGAGTTTGTGTGGTGTCATCGGGAGATTGAGTCATATTTCTATATTGTTCTGTTCAGTGTGTTTGTCTATTCCTATTGTAGTGCAAAGTAATGAATTTGTAGTATCGAGTGTGAATCTGTTTGTTAACAGTTGTGTTCTGTATTCAGTGTTGATTCCAATCACAGGGAAGGACTAATATCGGTAATAGTATGAACTCCGAGTTGGAGCACTGATAAGCTTGGTGATGAGTTAAAATGTGATTAGTATGCCTGTTGATTGAGTTCTGCATACGGTAAGCCTGTACACCCTCTGGTATGGTCGTCTGTCTGACTACTGTCCGGTATACATGTCTGTCCTGAAGAAGTGTGTATTGAGTTGCATAAGTTTAGTAAAGTTGAGTAACTCTATTAGTTTGCGAGTCAGAACCAGACTACTGCTCCGTTACCATAGCAGATTAGTCTGTAAGTTCGGCGTCCTAGTACGCAGAAACAGTTACTAGTCAGTTAAACTAAGTACTCAGCTAAGACGCGATAGAGTATTTATGGTTATGTAAGGATTTGGGAAAATAGTACAGGGCCTCTGTCTAACAGACCCCTACCACTCCCAAGAACCCACTTGATCTGATAACGCCTTTCGGTAATAGAAAGTTTAATACAGTTTACGATGAATCACTATTTTACGTTTAATATTTGTTCGGTAACGATTTCGGCTAGTTATTAACACAGCGTAACTTTGTAACATTTAACACTTGGCGCCGTCTGTGGGAAGGTGGCATCAAAATTGCCAGTCATCTGTCAGAATTAGATTATCGTTCGATTGGCAGTAGCAACAGAACCAGATTGTTGCAGACTGTCCCGTTAGTAATACTACGCGAATAGTACAAAAGATGATACATGCCGGTTACTCGATCCGGTGAAACGTATCCCAAGAACCATCAGTCTGGAGTCCTAAGGCCAACTTTGAGAGGTAGAAGTACAACTAAGACTGACCCAGTTGTCAAGAAAGGTAAGAACGTTAAAACTAATTCCGGTCATAGTCCGATGGAACCTGTTACGCCTCTGGTGGATTCCGGTACTATTTCGGCACAGTCTGTCAAAGATATAGTAATTCTAGAACCTACCAAGACGCAGTTGGAATCTAGTTTAACACTCTTGGAAAAAAATTCAGATTCATCTACGATTAGAAACACTTTAGTCAAAGAAATCGGCGAAGGCGAAAAAACGCCGAATTCGGGCACGATTTCAGTTCATTCCGGTGAAATTTCGATGAGAGAATCACAGTTTTTCGGTGACGATTTAGCATTTTCTGCTGAATCTTCAGCCCATCTGCCGTGCTTGGAAGCAAGTTCCCATACACTGGACATCAAGGAGGAAGGAAGGCTGTTCGAAACAGAAATTCGAAGCATATTAGACAAGATAATCACACCGGAAAGTGCGCCATCCGACGATACAGATTTTGGTAGTTCAGAAGGAAAGTATAACACGCTCACGATGAACGGACAACAACAGTTATGTCCACCCAGGCCACCTCCAACGAGAGTGACGTACACGAAGTTTGGTGGATTTCCAGGAGATGATCCGGATGCTCATGTGCGTACGTTTGAGATAAGTTATGCAGTTCTCAACCATCCACAAGATCAGGCCTACAAAGCCATTGTCTTCCAATCTACACTTGTCAATGAGGCAGCTAGATGGCTTACAGAATATGATATTAATCATTTCGGCACCTACGAAGCAGTACGAGATGTTTTTCTACAGCGATTCAGGCTAAAAAAGAATCCAGCCGAAATTTTTGATTATCTGAAGAATAACAGATAGAAACCAAATCAAACTGTACAGGAATATGCTACTCTCTTCAGAACACACTTAAGGCAGTTACCACCGGCCCATGCTAACTTACCAGATGACGTTATCACTCAGTGGTTCATTAATGGCTTAGTTCCACAACTTAAGCAGATCATGATCATAAGATGTGTCGGAGCCATGTCCCTCGATGCAGTCATTGCAATGACTCTGCAACTGGAACACAAAGTCGGTGGATTTACAGAAGATTTAGAATGGTTAAAAGCAAACAAGAATGTTGCAGAAGATATGACTAGACAGGTATACTACAACATATGCAAAAATTCAGGACATACCAGTGCCCATTGCGCACTTAATCAGACATTCTGTGCTATCTGCAACATTGCCGGACACACCACCGAAAACTGCGCATACAACACTAGAGTACAAGGAACAGCGACTGTCAATGCAATTATCCAAGAACAAGGGCAGCGAGCCAACCACTATGTGCCTCCACAAATGAGAAACAACCAGCAGTAAGGATATCAAAATTACCGAGGACAGAGGAATAACAATTATAATCCAAACCACTGGCAAAACGGACCACCACCGGAAAATCCCAATTTACCACCACCACGCTGCCATTTTTGTGGTGAATTTGGACATATTAGGAGATTTTGCAAGGATGCAGCTGAGTATGATCAAAGGAAGAAGGAACGTCAAAATCCAATGGCCAACATGGTAAAAATCACACCGGTGGAGATATAGGCTGCTGCAATCCAGACCCGTTCTGGTAAACAACTGCAACCGGCAGCATAAATATTTGAACCACGGATACATGAACAACACAGAATGTATAACAAAGTTAGTCGATGGACCACAGCAGAACCATCAGTCTTTCCAGAGCCTATTCCGGTAACCCAGCCCTCGTTAACGAAGGAAGAAACGCAACAAAGGGAGTCAGCAGTAGGAACATCATCAGCAGCAGATACATTACCAACCGTAGACACCTCCGCATCAGCAGAGGCATCAACTTCAACATCAGTAGAGCCTATCAATCAATCTCAACAGGCCTGGGAAATCTTATCTAAGGCATCTATCACTCTATCTCTGGGCCAATTACTGGCATTAATATCGGGAATTTGACAACAGTTCCAACAACAGCTCAATCCGGTGACTTCTTGTATTCCGGCGACAGCAGCAGTTCAACCGGAACCTGATTCTACTATCGATCATTCAGTCCCCTTGATTACAGTCTGGTATAAGAATCATAAGATTACGCAAGTATTGATTGATGGAGGCTCTGGTGTTAACATTGCGACGGCGGCCTTATGCAAAAGATTAGGATGGACCGAAATCGAACCAGTTCAATTTTTTGTTAGAATGGCAGATCAATCAAGAGTCCACCCCTTGGGGCTTGTACGAAATGTACCGATCACTTTACAAGGTACGACCTTTAAAATGACCTTTGTAATACTAGATCTGCCGGAATCCACTGTGGATTATAACCTTCTTTTTGGCCGTCCTTGGCTGAAGCATGCGAAGGTAGTACAGGATTGGTCTACACAAGAGCTTACGTTTAAAGATGCAAATCGTAGATATGTGGTAAAATTAGATGCTATACAACCTTGCGAGCTTCACGCTAGACCATATTTTGCTGAACCAGTCCATATGCTAGATGGACTATCAGATGATGAAGAAGAGGAATTTCTGAAGAATAACGCTGACTTAATTTCACTAGGAACTGTTGATCTACAGTCCATTGTAGATAACTGGAACACTTCAATCTGTACAGTAGTACCCATCACCGAAGAAGCTAAGAAGGAAGATACCGTCTCTATCCATGACGATGAATTACAACCACTTTTCAAGTCAATAGACGATACAGAGAGACCTCAACAGTTTTATGTCCCCGAAGATCAGCTGACCACGTACAATCTAGGAGATGAAGATCATCCGCGTTCTATAAAGATAAAGCATAATTTACCGGAATTGTTCAAAGCGGATTTGATTCGACTACTTCGCGAATTCTCAGACGTCTTTGCATGGGATTACAAAGATATGAAAGGATTAAATCCGCGCATCTATCAACATAGAGTCATGTTGAAGCCTGAAGCTAAATCGAACAAACAGCCCAGCTACCGGATGAATCCCAATTATGCCTCACAGGTAAAAGCCGAACTTGATAGATTATTAAAAGTCGGATTCATCGTACCAGTAGAACATGCTGAATGGATTTCATCAATTGTGATCGTGCCAAAGAAAAATAAGCAACTGCAAATCTGTGTAGACTACCAGAAATTAAACGCAGCAACAGTACCGGATCCTTTCCCGATCCCCTTTCTGGATACCATGCTTGATAAAGTAGCAGATCACGAAATGTATTCATTCTTAGACGGATAGAGCGGTTACAATCAGGTTAGAATGGCCGAAGAGGATATACCAAAAACTGCATTCATTACCAACTAGGGTGTCTTTGCCTGCACTGTGATGTGGTTCGGATTGAGAAATGCACCAAGCACATTTCAGCGATGTATGCAGGAGATTTTCTCTCCTTATCTCACTTCATTTATGCAAGTATATCTCGATGACTTCTCGATTTTTGGTAAGATGATGGCACATTTGCTTCATCTACGATGCTGTTTTCAAAAGTGCAGAGAGTACAGACTCTGTCTTAACCCAAACAAATCTGTGTTTGCGGTCTCATGTGGCAAATTACTTGGCCACATTGTATCTGCACAAGGTATCCAAGTAGATCCAGATAAAATTTCGGCAGTATTAGAAGCTCCGGTGCCAACTTCTCCAAAAGAAGTTATGCGCTTTATGGGCCAAGTACGGTGGCATGGAAGGCACTTACGGTGGCTTGCTCATCTGGCTATACCACTAAACAAGCTAATCAGCAAAACACCTCGACAATTTGAATGGACCCAGGAATGCCAGATAGCATTTGATCGTTTAAAGCATTTATTAACACAAGTTCCTATCTTACAACCGCCGGACTGGGATCACCCATTTCATGTATTTGTTGATGCTTCAGATATAGCAATAGGAAGTGTGTTGATGCAACAAATTGATAAATGGTTCAGACCAGTGTATTATGCAAGTCGAAGATTAGCCCCTGCCGAAAAAAATTACTCTATAACAGAAAGAGAATGTCTAGGGCTAGTATATTCGGTCAAGAAATTTAGACATTACTTGCTAGGCCGAAAATTCACATTTCATGTAGACCACGCTGCACTTGTCTATTTAGTTCGGCAACCACATCTAGGTGGTCGATTAGCGCGATGGGTCTTACTCTTGCAGGAATTCGACTACGAAGTCATTCACCGACCAGGCAGTTCACACGCCTTAGCAGATTTTTTATCCCGCTTAGATTCCGGTGAAGCTCCGATGGGCATAGATGACACGACACCCGCGATTTATGTATCAGAACCAATTAATGAAGAATCTGCAGACCCACCTATCCCATTTTCATATTATGATCAGATCTTGACCTTTCTCACTGATGGTTGCCTTCCATCTCAGACTTCTAGAGCAGTATGCAGGAAAATTGTAGTTTTTAGCTACCGATTTCGGTTAATTGCTGGAGAACTATATTATGTAGATCACATCGGAATCCTACTTCGATGTATTCCACCACATGAAGTTAACTCAGTTATCACTTTGGCTCACTCGATCCCTTCCGGTGGCCACTTTGCTGCAGATCTAACTCACCGGAAGATTCTGCAAAGTGGTCTCTGGTGGCCAACAATGTACAGAGATATATTACAGTTTGTCAAACAATGTGATACTTGTCAAAGATTGGGTCAGCCTTTGCAACGTCATTTTTTTCCTTTGCAACCCATCTTACCAATAGAACCTTTCCAGAAGTGGGGTCTAGATTTTATCGGTCCAATTACACCACCAGCAGTCTTCAGTAACAACCGTTACATACTGACATGTACCGACTATGCAAACAGATGGGCAGAAGCCTGGGCTTTACGGTCTGCTACAGCAGTTACGGTAGCAAAGTGTCTGCTAACCGATGTCTTTCCACGTTTTGGCTTATCACTAGAAATTGTCTCAGATCAAGGCACTCATTTTGCAAACAATTTAATGAAGGCACTTACACAGTCGTTCCAGGTTACACATAAATTTAGTTCTCCTTATTATCCTTGTGCCAATGGATTGGCCGAAAGTACAAACAAATCTCTGCTGAATATCCTTCGAAAATTGATCATGGAATCACCGGAAAGATGGGATCAACTGCTACCTGCAGTATTATGGGCATACCGGACTACCTACAAGGTAACAACAGGATTGACACCTTTCAAATTAGCTTATGGCCTAGAAGCAATAGCACCAATGGAGATAGTTATACCAAGTTTACGAGTAGCCATTACCCAGAAATTACTACCGAAAGACTCACTGTCATTTCGGATGGACACTCTCAGAGAGTTAGATGAGCATTGATGGCTCAGTTTCTTAACTATGCACGAAGTTCAACTAAGACAGGCAAGGACGCACGATCGAAACCTGAAAACTCCATTGTTTTTGGTAGGACAGCTTGTACTTTTCTATAACGCAAAGTCAAATAGATCCGCAAGCAAATTGAAATTACGATGGTTCGGCCCTTACAAGATCGCAGAACAAATCGGTCCAGCAACTTTTCGGTTGACTACGTTGACCGAAAATCCACTTCCAAAAGTAATCAACGGCTCGAAGCTGCGGCCGTATCGAAGCACTACTAGTCCGCATTAAATCATCCGGCGGTGGACCGCATTTTTTAGCTTTTGTTTTTTACTTTTCATTCTATTCTTTTTCTTCTTTTTTAATAGCCGTGTTTTGTCATAAGCCGCCCACCTTACCAATTACTCAAGTATGCATGCCAAATTAAAAGCAATATCATTCTAGCACTGCACAATGATAACCATCACTTCCTACCCCCCCACCGTAATATCTGTACTTAAGCTCTTCGGTTGTGCCAAAAAACGCTATTGTGTTCTTGTGATTGTAATTGTGTGTTCTGTGTTCTGTGTATCCGTGTGCTGTGTCCTGTGTATTCGTGTTCGCAATGGAAGCATTAGCGAACTACACAGCCTTCTGTGATGGTATCCCTACCGAGGTAGGAGAATACCTGTGTATCCGAGGGTTGGCTAACTTCGCTGAGCTGCCTTGGCACTCAGTAGAAGCCCATCCCTTCTTTGCACAAATTATCCTAGCCATCGCCCAATCTCCCATCACCGAACGACAATGGCTCTTCCCATCCTTACCATCTAGAACCATCATAACCTTCCAGGCCTTTGCCGAAGCCTTCCGTCTCATCCCACAAGGCCGCGAAAATGGCCCAAGCATCCCCGTAGCTCGAATGGTAGAACTTTTTCCCCGATTTTCATCAAATGAATACGCCATTCTGTGCCGCCCCGAACCTGAAAAAACCGCATTGCAGTTCTTAGTTGCGATCCTTAACCTCCAAAAACGCACATACAGTATCTCTCGCCCATTCTATTCCGCCATCGACCTTGCTGCACGAGAACCTGTTAATTTCGCCTCATTTTTCTTTCACCGAATCCATAAGGAGTGCGTCGCCATAGTGAAACAAGTCAACAAAAGAACCACCCCTCGATCCAGACTTCCCCACATCCTCTCTTTCCTCTTCCCAACCATACTCGCCGCTCAACCACCACCACGAGGACCAGTCTTAAGGCACGAAGAGTCAGTTCAACTACTAGAAGATGAGGAAGAAGAAGATGAAGAACTCAACCAATTGTTTCGCCGGAAACGCATCAGAATTAGCTCCTCAGAAAGTGAAGCACAAGGCTCAGCCGGAAAGGAGAAAGATAACGATAAAGACGAAGAGAAGAATGAAGAAGAAACCTTCCATGATACAGCAACTTCAATGCACAATGAATCATCGGTAGAACAACAAGAACAACAAGATCAAGTAGAGACGGAAATAATTTTGACCGAAAAAGAATTAGAGCAACAGGAAAATGAGCAGCAATCTAATCAAGATGCACTAGACAAGCTACTGAAGGCAGTGGAATCCACAGAAGCACACAATGCAGAAACAGAACAAATAAACAAGGTAACAACTACTGACTCTGCCCTCCCCAAAACCCCCCCTGCTAACCCCATCTCCCAACCGGAACCACACCGCAGCCCCATCAAGCCCAGTCACCACACCGGAACTTCTGAAGCCTCTACATCCTCCCTTAACTATTCACCTCCAAACTCACAACAACTCCTCGCCGGAACGTCATCACAACCTCGTCCTCCCCTGCCATCCTACCCCATTCCAATTTTTTTGGAACTAGAAAATATGGGTCACCTTTTAATTAATCTATCCCAACAACTGACGCAACACCTGAAGCACGCCACAGACAGTGCCCGAGAAGAATTCCAAAGGAAATTGGAAATAATGGAGGCGGATATCACCCCTCTTCAAGAAGAATTACAAGCAGCAAGAGCATAAAATCATGCACTACAAGAGCAGATCAAGCAGCTACAGGCTACACTCCAAGTACAAGAAGAGAGCTCAAGCCAGAAAGATAAGGCAATGGCTACAAAAGAAGAAATGCTGATAGCTGTCGACGCGGAAATAATACAATTAAAACAAACACTCAAAGATACCGAAGATACAAGAATAGCACTAGGAAACCTACTGGAAGAAACAAGAGTCCAGTTGCAGGACACAATACAGAAATATCAAGAGCAGCAGAGAGAAGCAAAGCAGGCAGTAGAAGAGTTACAAAGAACAAAAGAATCCTTAGATGATATCAACAACATGCTGAAACACCAACTAAACAGAGAATCTAAATATCAGAAGGATTTAGCAAATGTCCGTAGAGAACGGGATGCTTACTACCAAACCATAGAGTTCCAGAACCAACAGTTCGGAAGATTAGATAATCAGGTACGCAACCAGAAAGACAGAATCAACGAGATGCAGAAACAAGTAACAGACATGAAGACAGCAAGAGATGCGGCATTATCAAATGAATTTCATTTACAAGAGGCCTTTTTGCAAACACAGGCCAAAATTTTGCTCACCGAAGCCATTGCCCTCAGTTCCGTTAGAGTAGATGCGCAGATTTTAGAACCCGACACCCTTAAGCAATTATTAGAAACCCTTAAGAAAAAAAATAGCCCGGACATTTAGATTAGCCAGGAATATGTATTTAGAAGGTATCATAGATGAACAATAGTTTTGTAATCAAAATCACTTGCGGGTTCGAGTCCACCGTGTGTGCCAGTGTTAGACGGCCGTGGGAGTAGGACAAATGTATGCCGGATGTAACAGAATTTTTGAAATTTGCACGAAAAGTCAGTACGCGCATTCTCTAAACATATTTTTAAAGCAATGGAAAAAGAGTGATCGAGACCCGTTTTTCTCAGAAGTTGTTTGAGTACTGTCTGAGTTTGTGTGGTGTCATAGGGAGATTGAGTCATATTTCTATATTGTTCTGTTTAGTCTGTTCGTCTATTCCTACTGTAGTGCAGAGTAATGAATTTGTAGTATCGAGTGTGAATCTGTTTGTTAACAGTTGTGTTCTGTATTCACTGTTGATTCCGATCACAGGGAATGACTAATATCGGTAATAGTATGAACTATGAGTTGGAGCACTGATAAGCTTGGTGATGAGTTAAAATGTGATTAGTATGCCTGTTGATTGAGTTCTGCATATGGTAAGCCTGTACACCCTCTGGTATGGTCGTCTGTCTGACTACTGTCCGGTATACCTGTCTGTCCTGAAGAAGTGTGTATTGAGTTGCATAAGTTTAGTAAAGTTGAGTAACTCTATTAGTTTGCGAGTCAGAACCAGACTACTGCTCCGTTACCATAGCAGATTAGTCTGTAAGTTCGGCGTCCTAGTACGCAGAAACAGTTACTAGTCAGTTAAACTAAGTACTCAGCTAAGACGCGATAGAGTATTTACGGTTATGTAAGGATTTGGGAAAATAGTACAGGGCCTCTGTCTAACAGACCGCTACCACTCCCAAGAACCCACTTGATCTGATAACGCCTTTCGGTGATAGAAAGTTTAATACAGTTTACGATGAATCACTATTTTACGTTTAATATTTGTTCGGTAACGATTTTGGCTAGTTATTAACACAGCGTAACTTTGTAACATTTAACATATATATCCCTGCAGCCGCCCTCAGTCTTGTTTCTCCTAATCGTTCAAGGTCAAAAAGTCTAGAGGAGAGTTCATGACCCGTCCATTCATGCTCTTGTGCTACTTTCAATGTAGGTATTAAGAAGTCCAACGGTAGCACTGCATTTTGGCCAAATACCATCTGAAACGGGGTGGCTTGGAGTACCGTTTTGTAGGCTACTCGGTATGCCCAAACAGCATGGTGTAGCTGTTTGTCCCAATCAGAGCGTTTATTGCTCACTAATTTTGTCAGTACATTGCATAAGATCTTATTTGTGCTCTCAGCCTGGCCATTAGCTTGGGGGTGATAGGGGGCAGACTTCTTATGTACTACCAAGAATTCTTGGAGCAGATTTTCAATAACTTCATTCAAGAAGTGAGTGCCTCTGTCACTGACTAGCTCTATAGGTAACCCGTATCTGGTGAACACATTCTCAAATAAGAACTTAGTTGTTGTTTGAGCATCATTCTTCGTTGTGGCTTTTACCTCTACCCACTTGGTTAGATAGTCCGTGGCAACAATGATATACTCAGCATGGGAACCCTTAGCTGGGGGATTAATAGGACCTACAAAGTCTATTCCCCACTTAGAGAATGCACGTCCACCTATCATAGGTTTCAGTGGCATCTCATCCTTGCATATAGGACACTGAGTTCTCTGGCAAACATCACACCGTTTCACATAGGTATGTGCATCCATGTGAAGGGTAGGCCACCACAAGCCTGCAAATAGGATCGCTTTAATCACTCGGTCTGGTCCAAAATGTCCTCCTGCTACACCTTGATGAGCAGTTTCCAAGATCGTGAGATATTCACTCTCATGGGCGCATAGTCTGAGGTAACCATCTTTACCACGTTTGTATAGATTATCACCAATGAGTGAGTAATCCAGGGCTTCTTGTTCTAAACTCCTTTTCCTAGCCAGAGTCATGTCTGGAGGGAATGTTTTCATCCTCAGGAAGGATACTAGTGGTTCACTCCAATCGGGAACTATGGACACTTGATAAAGAGTGGCATGTTCCACAGGTGGTTTAGTGCAGCAGATTGGGCATTCCTTGCACAACTTTTGGACATCATCTTCCATAGTCGGCCAATGCACTCCGATTCTCCTTAGTGTCTGTAGGGTTCGTTGCTTTGAGTAGTGTTGCTCTAATGCACCTACATGTGCTAATTGCAACCATTTAGCGTACTCATCCTCTTCCACACAACAAGCCAAGATCCCTTGATCTGTGTGCTTGTACATACTTCCTGCCATGATGTGATACTTTTGGTCTTTTACTACCTCTCTATCCTGTGTGTTTATTACTGGGTGGTTAGGTCCGTATGTCAACACTGGTACCAATGGCTTAGCCCACTGCGGCACCACCTCCAAATTAAACAAGTAAGCATCAGGAAGGTCATCTGACACTCCTTGTGGGGCTTCTCCAGATGTGAGCCTAGAGAGATGGTCTGCTCTCAAGTGAGTCTTCCCTTTCCTTATCACAACCTCGAAATCATATTTCATTAGCAAGAGAAACCATCTTACTAATCTTCCTGTATTGCATGGCTTGTTCACGAGATATAGCAGTGCCTGATGGTCAGTAAAAAATTTAAACTTATTTGCAAGCAAGTAATGTCTAAACTTTTTAACCGCATATACCATGCCTAGTCCTTCTCTCTCAGTAGTGGTATAATTTTGTTCAGCTGCATTCAATTGTCTACTAGCATAGGAAATTGGAAGATCCATATTACCTTCACCGGTAGGTTGCGCGAGTACACACCCAATAGCATAATTGGATGCATCTACATGAACATGGAAAGGCTTATTCCAATCTGGTGTGGTCAAGATTGGTGCTGAACATAATTGCCGTTTAAGCTCATTGAAGGAATTCTCACATTCATCAGTCCACTCAAAGTTAGTCAAAAGTCCATACAAAGGCTTTGCTATGATGGCATACATGTGTATAAACCGTCGGTAATAACCACAATGCCCCATGAAAGCTTGTACTTCCTTGACATTCTTTGGCCTAGGTAGCTCCGCTATGGCTCTCACTTTCTCTTCATCAGTGGATATGCCATTCTTTGACACTATGTGTCCTAGAATCTTGCCTTGCCTGACCATAAAAACGCACTTTTCTGGGTTCAGGCAGACTTGATATTCTCTACATTTGTCAAAGATTTGTCTGAGTTCAGGAATATGGGTTTGTCTAATGTCGGAATGAGCACAAAGATCATCAACATAAACTTCTAAGTTCTTCCTCAGGAACTCTTTAAATACATGGCACATCAGCCTCTGGAAGGTAGCGGGTGCATTGGTAAGCCCAAATGGCATTACTCTAAAGGCAAATATGCCCTATTCAGTGGCAAAAGCCGTCTTATGCTGATCTTCTGGAGCTATGGCTACTTGATTGTAGCCCGAAAATCCATCAAGGAAGCTGTACACTTCCTTGCCTGCTACTCTTTCTAAGAGATGCTCTGTGATAGGAAGCGGATAGTTATCTCGAATTGTGGCTGCATTGACCTTCTTCAAGTTAATGCATACACGCAGCTTCCCATTTTTCTTGGGCACCACTACAATGGGGGATACCCACTCAGTGTGCTCAATTTCATAGATGAATCCAGCTTCAACCAGTCTATCTATCTCCTCTTTGATCTTAGCAGCATAATTATCATTATATGTGTATGGCTTTTGCTTAGAAGCTTTAGCATCTGAGGTCATGGGGATAGTGTGTGAGCATATGTCAGGGTCCTTACCTTTCAAATCCTTGTAACTCCAAGCGAATACATCTCTGTATTCTCTTAGCAAGGCTATCAATTCGTGCTCTTCGTCTTTCGTCAGGTCATGGCCTATGTATGTGCATCTCTCTTCTCCTTCTTCCATGGCTACCACTATTTTCTTAGTGGTTTCTTTGTTATCATAGGCCTCTCCTGATTGTGCCTCTCGTTTAGGCATTCTGATCATGACTCTCCTGTCATCTATCTCATACTTCTTAAAATTTTCCAGGACCTCAAACAAAGATTCTTCCTCTTCTAGTGTGACTTCTCTCTTCTTTCTTTTCTTTCCTTCTTCCTTCGGGGTCACAAGTGTGGCTAGCCTTACATCATTTGTAAGCTCTCCGTGCCTCTGGGGTTGAAATTCTACTTCATAGAAGTATTCTTCATTTGATGCAAAAGGTGGGTCCATAATGATTGACTCTAGATCGGAGTCACTTGCATCCTCAAATGCATCAAGGCTAAGTTCACACTCTTCTAACACTGCCTCTCCCATGATTGGCTCTATGGAGAAGACTGAAATGTCATAGCCATCTTCATCACAGTGAGGTGTCCATTGTTCTTCATTGATGGCTACATCCATTGTTGCTAGGATTTCTGCCCAGCCGTGGGGTTCAAATTCTTTGTCAGGAAAGACTACAGGTGCATAGGCTGGATCTTGAATTGATATATGTGTTTCTTCTGCACCTATCTCTCTAGCTTTTTCTCTCTTCTCTTCTTCTACTGCTACTTTGCACATCCATAAGTGGGTGTCTTCATGCATCCATGAGGATCCTAATCCTATGGAATGCACCGATTTCGTATCATCTTTGGCTCTATGGATGGGATTCCATTGGATAGGAGGGACATCTCCATGAGAGTAATCTTTGAGATTCACTTTGGTCGTAACACCTAAGTGTTGCAGGTACAAGGAATTGGTTCCCCAGTCCTGTACCACTTGCAACTATCGCATAAAGGGTCGTCCCAAGATCATTTCATAGGCATGATTTTTGCTAAAATCACATATAGCAAATGTATGCTCAAACTCAACACCACATGTGGTGAGAGTTATTCCTTCTAACAGCCCTAAGGGTCTCTCTATGTGACCATCGGCCATTTGCAATTTCATCCTTGTGGGCCTGAGTGTTGGCTTGCCCCAACGCTTCCATAGGGAAGTGGTAGCAATTGCAACTCCTGCACCTGAGTCTAGAATGGCCTTGGTGGTGTATCCTTGATGGGTGATAGGAAGATATGTGTTTCCCTCTTCGCCCTCACTCATGTCTCCTATCTTGTCCAAGGGTATTTCTGGCACTGTTCTCTGGGATCCTACCTGGGAACGAGGTTTTGCTATCTCTGGTACTTGTTTGGCTACATGTTTCCATAGCTCTGGCCTTACTTTGAGTGCTCTTCTAAGGTGAGGTTGCACTGTACTTTAGTGTTTTTCACTACCTCTGTGTTCCTAGGTATGACTGAGTCCTCATTTCGTACCATGACCGTGGGTGCTCTCACACAAGTAGACTTAGCTTCCCATGGGCCTGTGAAGTGGGGTAATTCTTGTAGAGAGTTAGACTCAAAGTCTAATCTTTCCTGAGATTGGGTGCTCTCCTGCACCTCATAAATGGATGGGATGTCTTGTGGGAATTGGTCGTGTGCATCATCCACAAGTTCAATGGGAGGAGGGACTTCACTTTCTTTAGCCCATTTGTCTTCTTGAATCTCTCGTAGGAATTCGGGTGTGAACCGATTCATAGAAGATGATGTGTCTGGCTCCGTAGAGTTAGGCACATACGCTTCCTGGGCAGGAAGACCTACTCTTTCACTTGCCTTGTCCTTGTGTTGAGAGGCGGGGTTCCTTTTCTGATTGTGCAATTAGCCTCTCTATTCTTTCTAACAGTCCTTCAAAGTGCAGCTGCGTCTTGGCTGAGCTAGATATGTTAAAGCGGCGGCTGGCTTCAAACATGGTTTGAGCCAACTCCACCATCTTAGCACAATTTTAGTTCGTTCAAGCTCTAATTATGCTCTAGGGTAGCACTTTCAATGATCAGTTACGTTTGGCCCATCTTGGATTCTGGCCTGATATGCTTTAAGCATCATGTTTAGGTCCTCGGGAGTGGGATCTGCTAGGACTGATCCTACTCTAGGGGGTGGTGGGATTAGGTGAGGCGGGTTGGAAGGTGGCGGGTCGGATGGAGTTGGGAATGGTGGAGGTGGGGTAGTGTAAGAGGGAGTTTGAGATGTGAGTTCGGTTATCTTGGCTCTTGTTTCTCTTAGGCTTTCCTCAAGTTCACCCATTTTCTTTGCCCATTGCCTTTTCATTCTTTCACGACTATCTCTCCAAGCTCTAGTCCTCTTCTTTGTCATGCTCTCCGTTTCACTAACATCTCGGCTCTTTTCCTAGCCTAAACTTTGGTTATGTTGCAAGGCTTGAGCTCTAGTGATCACTTGCACTGGTGTAGTGGACGTCACACTTCCTGTGGAGTCTACAACTAACCCAACGACATTGATAGGAGTGATTTTCGGCATATTATTAGGATTCTTTGGGCAGTCTCGTAAGAGATGCTCCTTTCCACATTCCTGGCAATAGCCCTGGATCGTCACTGACTGGGGTTGTGTAGGTGGAGGCAAGGGACAATCACAAATGAGATGATCTCCCTGACATCTGTAGCATGGTCCTCTAGGAAATGGGGGTCTTATTTGCCTAGGTTGAGGTCTAGAGTTGGTGTTTGCGTACATGACATTAGCATACTGTTAGTAGCAGACAAGGGAGTCAACGACGATCTGGCAAGTAGGCCAATAATTTTCTTCATGAAGAAGCAAGTACGAACATTCACGCAGATCTAGCACTAAGGAAACCCTTTAATTTTTCAAAACCCTTACACCAATTAAAAGTGATTCTCATCACTAACAACCCCTGTAAATACCATGTTCACCTTTTGTAGCTCCATTTTGTGCAAGCCGAGGAGTCCTCGAGCTTGAGGAGCCTTAGAAGTAGTTGCTTACCAATTTTTGTATTTTTTAGATCTCGTTTGAGCCCTCAAATAAGCCCTGGAACCTAATTTTTAACTAGGCCGGACACTAGGTCTAGACAGGGCCAAAACCTAGTCAAAAACTATAAATAGAGCTAGAGAGCTCATTTTTGAGGTTAGATTGTAATTGAATTGAACTTGTAAGAGCTTTTTTAAAGTAATCTAAGAACTCCATTGCTTCTCACTCTTTGTCTTGCCGTGTGTGCGCGTGTGCGTGTATGTGTGTGCATGTTTGTGTGCTTCTCACTCACGCACTTGTGCCTCCACTTGCTCGAGGTCTTCATACCATGCTCACGTCTTCCCGGATTGACATTAAAGGAGGTACTACTCATCACTGAGCTACACCAAATTTTGGCGCCGTTGCCGGGGATCGAGCCTTGAGGACGAGCGTGTGATGGTAAGACGTAGAGTTGACGCGTTGGAGTTGTAGGTATTTTCTTCACTTTCATCTATTTTCTTGTTTTTTCTTCACCATCTTCATCACCATCACCATCTCCCACCTCCATCTCCATCATCGCGAAAATTTTCAGTTTTGATCATATCACCATCTCCACCTCATTTCCTTCATTCTACTTGTGAGAGAGAGCGAGAGAGCGATATTGCTTGCACTGTTTTTGCATGTTTCTTGAGCATTTTGCAGGTTCTTGCTGAATCATCATCCCCAGCACTCTGCGCAGGTACGAAACTCATCGAAACTGTCTCTGTGTCGCCGGCCTCTGTCGATCGCGATCGACAGAAAAAACGCCCATTTGGTAAAACAAAGTGCACCACTAAGACTAGCACAAAGAGCACATTCTAAATCACTAAAAACAGTTGAAAAATTCCGTGTTTTTCTGTCAATCGCGATTGACATCGTCGATCGCGACCGACAGACCCTGTCAATCGCGACCGACAGACCCTATCAATCGCGACCGACAGACCCCACGACCGATTGACTGCCACTGTTGGAAGATGCATTTTTGGAAACCTTTTTTGAAGGACAAATATTGTAAAATAATAGAAATTTGTAGAAATATTTATGCAATTGTTGTAAAAATAAGGAAGAGTCTTCCTTATGTAGGATAGAATCTTATGTATTTTTTCTAGAATTTTTGGAAACTCTTAGATAGCATATTTTTAGAATGATAGAGGAAAGGACCAAAATTCAAGTGTGAAAGAGGACACTTGAAAATGTATATAAGTCAATTTTCTCTATTTTGGAGAGGTTGGTTAGTCATTTGCTCATGCTATCAATAGAGAAGGGAGAGTTTCTGCTGAAATCGTGTTTTCTGCTGTTATGTGTGTTTCCTTTGAAGTGGAAGCTTATTTCTTGCTTAGTCATGGAGATTTGTGAGTTTCATTTGTGTAATACTGAGTAAGATGTATGAAGAGAGATGATTACTGATGTATTGAGTGAAGAAAGATTGAAGAATGATGCAGAAATGTGAAAATCGTCTACTGTTACAGAATCGCGATTGTCTCGTCTCTGTGATACAGGTGATATTTTCCAATTCTGATTTCATAATTGTATTCTAATGAGAAAATAACATGAAATAGACACAAAGATCATAGAAAATGATGAAGATTCGCTCTAGATAAGGTAAACCCTAGATATTTCCTCTTCATTTTCATTTTCTCAGAATTCCAGCCATCAATCTCTTATTTCTATGAATCTATCATCTAGAAGGGGCTGTGGTCTTATGGATATTCCCAGGATTGACAAAATAAAGATGATTTGTTGATTCTTTTGTACTTCATGATTGGAGAGGACAACTCCAAAGTCAATAACAAACATTTTTTGGCGCCGTTGCCGGGGAATATTCCAAAAAACTTCATTGAAGTTGGACCTTTGCTGGATCTTCTGTTGATGATGGTAACCAACACAAGAAAAAGGTAAAACTCATCAATCAAGGAATGTTCACATGAATAGGTAGATGTCATTGTTTCTCTTTGGGGAAAAAGAAAGCAATTGATATCTTGTAGAATTGGAAGTGCTGAAATCTTTGTAAATTGATAGTTGTTCATTATATTGTTGAAGTAAAAGTGCAGGTGTATGGAAGATTTGAGCCAAGAAAGCTGAAGATGAGGTAACTTGAGTCTATTCTTGCATTTCTAGATTTCTTTTTGCCCAAGTACTAGGCACCATGGGTGATCTTGGGAAGATAACATGGTGATACTAAGGAAAGGACAGTTAAAGTAGATAGAAGTAAGTATAAAAGATTCAGTTGTTGACCAAATCTAAGCATTAATCTTGAGTTGTTCTGCATTTTGAAAAGAAAGATGTGATTGAGTTTATCTTTGCAAAATTGTTTGCCTTCCATAACACCTTTTCATTGGAGAGATTTTCTTTTGCACTTTAGTGATAGCTAAGGACATAGAAACTCATAACCAATCAAGAATCAGGGGATCAGTGGATCACCAAAACCAGAAACCCTAAGTAAAGTGTTCACCTTTATTTTTAGGGCAAAAATACCAAACAAATTCATACAACTCATCAAAAACAATCAAACAAATTTCTTTTCTTGTTAGGAAGCTGAAGTGAGGTGTAGTGGACAAGAGTGATTGTGGAAAAGTAGAAGAAAAAAAAAAATGGTCAAAAACCAGAAAATTAGAAAACACGATTCTCTGCACAGAATCGTGATTTTCTGAAAAAAGTGTTGGTTCTGGAGCAACATTTCAAGTGATTGTTGAATTGAAGTTGTTAAAGGGTATTAAAGGTAATTAAGAAGAAGAGACTACTCAAATTGGCATAAAATCAACAGTAAGCAAAAACACGACTTTCTGTACAAAATCGCAATTTTCTGAGTAAGGTCATGGTTTTTGTACAATAATTTAGGATATTGGAGGATTACAAAGAAGAGAAGGTATTGAAAGAAAGCAAGGACAAAGAATACTCAAAATTGCATACTCAAAATTGCATAACACGATTCTCTACACAAAATCGCGATTTCCTATAAAGGGAAATTTTTGGAAATTTTTAGCATATTTGGGTACTTGGAAATAAGAAAGTGTAGTGGAGATCATTAAGATTGAGTAAGTAAAATTGAACAAGTAAAAGAGGGTGAAAAATTGGAAATCACACAAAATCGCGATTTTCTGGACACTATAAAAACCTCGAATTGAAGGAAAATTTCATTTTGAGTGAGAGTGAGTGAGAGAGAGAGAGAGCAAAATCGCGACTTCCAGCAACCAGTGAATTTCTGAGGACTTCTCTACCAAGCAAGCAAGGTAAAGACTTTGTCATTAATTTGGAAAACACATTTTTGCATTAAGTGATCACATAGCACCAAGAAATGAGAAAGAACTAAAAAACATGGAATCGCGATTTTCTGTATTTTGAGTTTTTTGGTAGGAAAACCTTAAATTTGCATTTGAATGTTTTATTGCATGTCAAAATTTTAGTAAGGCGATTCTGGTAGAGAAAGAAAATTTTGAAAAATCAAAACTTGAAAATTTCAAAAAATCAGTCAGAATCGCGATTCTGTAAATTGTGCACAAAATCGCGATTTTGAACAATTAGAACAACATCGCGATTCCCAGAATGCGATTTTCATAAGAAAATCGTGTTATTTACAATCTGTGAGCAATCATGATTGTCTGGGATCAAAATCGTGAAAAACACGATTTTGATCACAAAATCGTGGAAAACACGATTTTCACTCAAAATCGTGAAAAACACGATTTTCACTCAAAATCGTGCAAAACACGATTTTCACTCAAAATCGTGAAAAACACGATTTTGATCACAAAATCGTGGAAAACACGATTTTCACTCAAAATCGTGAAAAACACGATTTTCATCACAAAATCGTGGAAAACACGATTTTCACTCAAAATCGTGAAAAACACGATTTTGATCACAGAATCGTGGAAAACACGATTTTCACTCAAAATTGTGAAAAACACGATTTTGATCACAGAATCGTGAAAAACACGATTTTCACTCAAAATCGTAAAAAACACGATTTTGATCATAGAATCGTGAAAAACACGATTTTCACACAAAATCGTGGAAAACACGATTTTCACTCAAAATCGTGAAAAACACGATTTTGATAATAGAATCGTGAAAAACACGATTTTCACTCAAAATCGTGAAAAACACGATTTTGATCACAAAATCGTGAAAAACACGATTTTCACTCAAAATCGTGAAAAACACGATTTTGATCACAAAATCGTGGAAAACACGATTTTCACTCAAAATCGTGAAAAACACGATTTTGATCACAAAATCGTGAAAAATACAAAAATAGTCAGAAAATCGTGAAAATCAATACTTTAGGCACAAAATCGTGAAAAATATAAAAATAATCACAAAATCGTGAAAAATACAAATATAATCAGAAAATCGTCAAAAATACAAATAAAGTCAGAAAATTGTGAAAATTAATTGAATGATACTTAGGTCTGGAAACAAACTTTCTAAACAAAACCTAACAAGGAAGGAGACAGAAACAGTAAAAGGCAAAGGGCAAGAAAGAAGTTTAGGGCAAGAAAACAACATGGAAAACATAAATGAAACAAATGAGTCTATGGAAACTGGGGATTTTAGAAATATCCTCAAGTACATGTATACAAATAGGTTTGGAACCTATGTATATCAGGATGGAATGCATAAATTTCTCATTAGATTGAGAAATTTAGAAGTTCCCCTGAATATAACTCCTGTAGCTCAATTCAAAGATGGGAGATATGAAGATAGGCAAGGATGTGTGTACATATTCTCTCCAGACCCAGAAAATTCAAATGATCTAGGGCAATGTACAGACAAAGGACCTTGGGAACATAACATGGAGCAGACAAATTTACCTATGCCAAATGAAAACTATACCGGTAACGAACAACAACATGGGAGGAGAACACAGATTTCCCCAAATCCCTTTGACAAGGAACCAGAAGGATATAATGACTTCCCACTCAGGAGAAGATCCCATTGGCAGCCTCAGGGCAGAATGCTTAGACCATACCAAGTTGCCAAATGTATGAAAAACCAATATGAGGGTTATTCAGATCCTCATGCTCATGCTGCAGAATTTAGGCAATTGATTAGAGCTGAAGAGGTGGAAGATTACAAAGTACAATTTGAGGCATTTGGTCTAACCCTAACAGGACCAGCCTTATCTTGGTTCATTCCTTTGAGAAAGGAAATGTACCAGGATATTGAATCTTTCTTAGAAGCCTTCATTGGGGAATTCTCTAAGACCGGGATAAAACATAGCACAGCCACATTGATACATAGCTTCAAGCAACAAAAGGATGAAAATGTTAGAGAAGCAGCCAGAAGATTTAAACAATACATTGATAGATGCCCAAGAGAGGAAGTACCTTCCATGGCAAAACAGGTATCCTTATTCATTGAGGGTCTGAAAAGTGCCCAACTAAGAACCCTAGTGTATTATAGAAGATGTCCTGATTTAGCAGCCTGTGTAAAGGAAGCAATAGATTTGGAGGACAATAGAGGTCAAGATCTGTTAGCATTTGATCAACCGAGATCATATGAAGACAAAATTCCTCCAGCAGAAGAGTTGGCTCAGGCTATTGCTAAAGCCCTAGAGGTAAGCACTAAAACTAATATGATAAACTCTAGGACAAACACAAATAAAAAATGTTACATTTGTGGAGAAAATCATCTGGCACAACAATGCCCATATCAGAAGCCACCACACTTACAGGATAGGAAGACACTTAAGTACTGTACACTAGAGAGAAAATGGACAAACCACACCAGGGAGGAATGTTTCTATAACAAACAACCCATCAAGGAAAGAGATTATATGGCTCAAAGGGAATCAGTCTATACTGAACAACCAAGACCTGTGCTTGGACAACAACCTCCTATACCAACTAATGTGGTACCAATCAAGTATACACCAATAGAGGACAGGAATTCAAGACTAAGATCACCATATAAGGAAGAATATCACTGGAATGAGGGATATCAAGAAGATTGGGAAGAATATGAAGTAAGAGAACCTGAGTTAAAAGCCCTAGACTTGGGAAATGGGAAAATTGAAATGGACACGGCAACATTCATGTATATTACCAACAATTACATGTCCAACCAAAAACCTCAATTCAAAGGGGGACCAAAGATAACTTGTTATAGGTGTGGGGGAGAGCATTTCATTAGAGACTGTCCGCAACCTCCTACATTGAGAATAGAGGGAGCCTACTGTAAGGATTGTGGCAGAGAACATTTGATAAAAGATTGCCCAAAGAATCCCCAAAAACAACAGAACACATCTAATAACATACCTTTAAAAACAGTTAACATTATGGAACAAGAAGAATTGAGTGAAAATGACCAAGTGGGAATAAATATAATAACAAGGGCTCAAGCCAAGCAACAAGGACCAATTAAGGAACAAAATGAAGGTTCAGCCTTAAAGGTGAAGAAAAATAGACAAAAAGGGAAATGGGAAAAGAAGAGAAGAATGGGCAAAAATTTGGAAGAAGACAATCAGGATCAGCCCAAAAGTACTTCTCCTCAAAAGACACAAAATCAGTCTGAAATAGCAAGTTCTCGGAGTCTAGACACTCTAATCAAAGCTTATAAGGGAAGGATTCAAGAAGGACCAAGTCCTACAGATCATGCAGTGGCCTATCCCATACCAGAGTTAGAGCATGAAAGGATGCAAAAGTGTAAACAAATCATTCAGGAAGTACAACTCAGAATGGGGGAAGAAAGTAGCTCGCAGAGAACAGTTGAACAACTTGAGAAAACGAAAACACGGGAAAGTGCTAACAAAAAAGAAAATCCACAAATAACATTCCAGATGATTATAGATGAACAATGTAGCATTACATGTCACACAACATGGGAAGAACTGTTGAAACAAAATCCTCATTTACAAAACAAAATGAACAAAGGGGAAACAATACCTGGAAACCTTCATTCACCATTACAAGAATTAGAGGAATTATGGTATATTCCTATTGATAAAATTGGAGGGTATTGTGAAGGGGGAGAAGGAAATTCAACCTTAAAAATACAATATGGAAAAAACTTTGCTAAAGCCATTTTGGATAGTGGATCAGGAGTGGCCATAATGACTAAACAAACTTGGGAAAAATGGGGAAGCAATGAGTTACTACCCACTAAGATGAGATTGCAACTTGCAGATGGGCATATAGAAAAACCCCTAGGTATCTGGGAAAAAGTAATTGTGGATATATGTGGAACAGAAATAGAACATACTTTTGCCATAGTAGAATTTCCACAATCCACTTCATATGAAATCATCCTAGGAAGGCCTTTCATGAGACAAATGCAAATTGTGCAGGATTGGGGTAATGATTGCTTATATCTCCAAAGCAAAGGAAGAATAACAAGAGAGAACTTAAGAAATGGGCACTACTGTGATATATCTCCTCAAGAATGGTACAAAATACATCACAATCAAGAAGAAAGCGAGGAATCAAAGTGGGAAGATCAGGAAGAGAGTGAATCAGCAATATGGAAGTGTAACATAATAAGAAACCTCACCAAGAGACAAAGAAGACTGAAAAGAGAAGATTGTGTGGAAGGAAGAAAAGTGCAAGATGAAAGTTATGTGCCACAACAATTTAAGGATGAAGAGTTTGAGCCCTATGGGTGGAACCAAATTTTGGCTACCATGGACATAGCCAGTGAGGAGTATGTAGGAGTGGAATTTCAAAATGAAGAAGGGTTTGATATTTTTCACATTAGTATAAACATGATAAGTGTCTCAAAAACAGAGGAGGATCAAGATTCAGAAATGGTATTAAAAAGAGGAAAAACAAAATATTTGGAGATAGTAAAAGCTGAAGATGCAATCAAGGATAAAATCTCAGGCAAATACAAGGAACATAAACACATAGAAGTGGAAAAGGAACAAGAAATTGAGAAGAAAGAGAAGGAAATAAACAAGGAACAATACTTTGATGTACCAACAAATTTTAAAACATATGAAGTAGAAGACAGACTACTTCTAAAAATGAAACCAAAGAGAGAAAAAAAGAAAGGAGAAGCTTATGATAATGAAGAACAAACTAAAAAGATCATGATTACTCAAGAAGAAGGAGAAGAAAGACATATTGTAATAGCTGATGATATGACCATAGAGGAAGAAGAAGCACTAAGGAACCTAGCAAGGAATTATAGGGATGTATTTGCTTACAGTTATAAAGATTTAAAAGGAATTGATCCAAAAATATGTGAGCACAAAATTCCTATGACTCCAAATGCAAAACCTAGTAAACAGAGACATTATACATTCAATGATAAATACTCTGCCAAGATAAAGGAAGAAATTGACAAGTTGTTGGCTGCTAACTTCATTTATGAAATTGAGTATACTGAATGGATATCACCCATAGTTGTGGTACCAAAAAAGAATGGAAAACTTAGGGTATGCATTAACTTGAAAAAGGTGAATGCAGCAACTATAAGGGATAATTATCCATTGCCAATAACAGATCATCTTCTTGAGAGAGTTGCAGGAAAGGAAGTTTATAGCTTTCTAGATGGGTTCTCAGGATACAATCAAGTACCAATAGCCTTGGAGGACCAACATAAGACTGCCTTTTCTACAGAATGGGGAATTTATGCTTTTAGGGTTATGCCCTTTGGATTGACCAATGCCCCAGCAACTTTTCAAAGATTGATGTGTCATATCTTCAAAGAATTCCTGAGAAATGTGATGGAAATCTATGTAGATGATCTATGCACTTTCTCTTTGAAAAGACAGGATCATTTACAAGATTTAGAAAGAATATTCAGGAAATGCAGGACATACAGAGTATGCTTAAATCTTGAAAAGTGTGTATTCTATGTAAGACAAGGAAGAATGTTGGGTCACATAGTTTCAAAAAATGGAATTTCTACTGATGAAAAGAAGATAAAAGCTATAATAGAGCTTCCAAGACCTAATAATGTGAAAGAACTCCAAACTTTTATGGGACATTGTGGGTACTATAGGAAATTTGTTCACAAATTTGCAGATATAGCTAAACCCTTATATGCCCTCATCACAAAGTTTGAGTGGAATAAAGAATGCGACCAAGCCTTTGAAACATTGAAAACTTGTTTGGTGACAGCCCCAATTCTAAAAACACCTCAGTGGGATAAAATATTTCATGTGCATGTAGATGCTTCAAATTATGCTTTGGGATGTGTATTGGCACAACCTATAGAAGGAAGTAAATTAGATTTCCCAGTAGCATATGCTAGTAGACAATTGAACATTGCAGAAAAGAACTATACAACCACTGAGAGAGAAGGGTTGGGAATGATATTTGCTGTTAAAAAATACAGACATTACCTACTGGCCAACAAGTTTAAGTTCTTTGTGGATCACCAAGCTTTACTTTATTTAGTAAATAAACCATGTCATACAGGAAGAATAGTTAGATGGTTTCTTTTACTAATGGAATTTGAATTTGAGGTGGTGGTTAGACAAGGCAAAACACATTTAAGAGCAGATCATTTGTCTAGAATCCAGTCCAAAGAACCTAGTTCACCCTTAGATGATGACCTGCCAGATACATACCTGTTCAAAGTAGAAAGTGTTCCTGAATGGTCCATATCATTAGTACCTTTGTTAACCATGGGACCTTGTAGGTCATTAGCAAATAACACACACTTGGTGTTACAAAGCAGGAATTTTATGTTACTAGCTAGGCATTTGTATCACCTCAATCAGTCAGGTGTACTGGAATACTGTACCCCAGAAGAGGAGCAACATGAGTATGTAAAAAGAGCTCATTGCTGGAACCCATGTACTCATGCTTCCAAAATAGTCACTTTAAGCAATCTTGCCAGGATGGGAGTACACTGGCCAAATAAAATTCAAGATGTGGAAAGATATGTGGCCAAATGTCAAGAATGTCAAGATTTGCAGAATTCAAAATTAATAACTCTATATTGGTTTAACAAAAATCCTGAGTGGAGTGAAAACATTGTTGAAGAATTAAAGAAAAAGGAGAAAGGGAAGCAACTTATAGCTGGTACAGATTCAAGAAATTTACAAGAAATCTCTGAAGAATATCAACTCATAGGAGACAAATTATACAAAAAAGGAATGGATGGTTATTTAAGAATATGTGTTCCTGAAGAAAAATATTTGGAGATGTTGGAAATGGCACACTGTGGAGTGGCAGGAGGACACTTTTCTAGTGATAGAATAGCTAAACTCATTTTGTATTCTGGCTTTTGGTGGCCAACTCTATTTCTTGATGCAAGAACTTATGTAAAAAGATGTGACATCTGTCAAAGAGTGAGTCAACCAAATAAAAGAGATAACATGCCATTAATCCCATTAATTTCAGCCAGAGCTTTTAGCAAATGGGGTTTGGACTTTATTGGACCTATACATCCTCCAGCTAGACAATCTCATGCAGAATACATATTAGTGGCTACTGATTATTTGACAAAATGGGATGAGGCCAAAGCCACTAAAAGAAATGATGCTCATACAACTGCAAAATTTTTGTATGAAAATATTGTTACTAGATTTGGACTTCCAATTGAATTAGTAAGTGATAGGGGAACTCATTTTTTGAACCAGATCATAGAAAACATGACCACATATTTCATGATTCGTCATAGTAAGTCAGCCCCATATCACCCACAAGCTAATGGGTTAGCAGAAAGTACTAATAAAGTACTTTGCACTGTATTGTCCAAATTAGTCAACACAAACAGAAATGATTGGGATTCTCAACTTAATCATGTTCTCTGGGCTTATAGAGTGGCATACAAAACTGCTTTAGGAACTACCCCATTCAATTTGGTATATGGTCAAAATGCAGTTTTACCCATGGAATTTCTTATTCCAACATTAAAAGTGGGCAGTCAATACAATTGGACAGGACATGAACTATCTGAGAGAGTCATAGATTTGGAAAAACTGGGAGCATCTCGACTACAAGCAGTAATGAGCATATATACAGACAAGAGAAGACAAAAAGCCTACCATGATGTGCATATAAAAGAAAAAGATCTGCAAGAAGGAGACTTGGTTCTGGCATACACAGTCAAGGAGCATCAGAAAAAATTTCAGAAGAGAGGTCATGGGCCATACATCATACACAAGATAAGCAAAAGTGGAGCCATTCAATTAGCTAACATTGATGGAGAAATCATGCCTAATTTTATAAGCGGATGTAGAGTTAAGAGGTATGAGTGTCCATTAACTACTGATGAATGGAGAAGACTGCAAAAGGCTCAAAATAGGAAAAAAGAAGAAGAAAACATCAGAAAGGAGGCTCAACAAGAAGCAAAGGAGAGAATAAGAAAAATGAAAGAACTTAAGGAGGTGTGTTTATGTGAAAGCACTTTGAAACAAAGAGAACATTTGCCTGTGATAGGTATGGATCATCAAAATGAAAACATAAGGGTTTTGATAGATTCAGGAGCTCAAGTGAATTTGATCAGTTCAACCTTGGTAAATAAATTTAGCATAAAGAGGAATGAAAGCAGAATGTTGATTAAAACATTAGAAGGTAAAATGATTCAGAGTTTGTCTTCACTTGTTATTAAAGTCAAATTTAATAATGAATATATGAAGATAGATTGTGAAGAGTGGCCAGATCAGTTGATGACTGAAAAATTGATTTTGGGACAACCCTGGCTCAAACAAGGTAAAGTTATTTTGGACTTTGACAAAATGAAGCTTAATTTGACCATAAACGACAAAAAATTTTTAATGTTTTTTCTGAGTAATGAAAAACAGGAAGTTCATCTCGATGTTCATGATCCAGATATGCAAGGATTTACTTTCTCAATGAAGGACAGGGACATATTGCCACTACAAAATGATCAAGCCTCTTACAATCAAAACCAGCAAGAGAATTCAGGAGTAAAGAAGAATGGTGAGACAAAACGAGGAAGACACTTATGGCCTAATGTGAAACATCAACAAATCAGAACAATAGGGACATGGAAAGGAAGCATACACCGATGTTACTCATTAAAACAGGAAGTTAAAGCAAAATGGGTATGGAGACCAAAAAATACTACAAAAGGTTGGTCTGAGAAGCATGGATGTTTGGATGCCATAAGGACAATTGCAGTTAAACATTATTGGGTAAAAAAATCAGAATTATGTCAATGGCAGAAAGATCATCCACATTTGACCTATCTTCAGAATTTCAGAACAAAATATTAAAAAAAAAACAAAAAAAAAAAGAGAGAGAAGGATGACAAAAGTATCTTCTTTTAAACCTTTTCCCCTTAAAAGAGAATTAGGAGGGGAAGAAAAAGAGGACAGAAAAAAAAAAAAAAGGGAACAAAAGGGGTTAAGAAAAACTAGACACAGTGTGTATTTTATTTTTTATTTTTTATTTTCTTAAATCTATAAAGCACAAAGCAAGATATAGGGAGGAGGAAAGTAAATTATTATGGTAAATTCGTATTATTTTGTTTCAATTTTCTATGATTATCTTTTGATTTCTATTTTTCTGAAGTTGTTTTCTTTCATTAATCATCATGTCCATCATTTCTTTCTTCAAGCACATTAGACATCTTGCTACACCTGTAATGATCACTTTAATTGAGTTTTTTTGGTAGCAAAATTTATTTGAAAGACTTTCTTTCTTTACTCTCATGGCAAGAATGTTCCAAAAGAAAACATTAATTTTTCTGGATTTTTGTGACTTATGTGGGTGGAGTTTTTTGGTGTATTTTATTTTTCCTCAGAAAATGGTGAATACAAAGGAGTTGCCAATTCATGACTTCAAGGCAGAATCAATTGTGCTATCAAGAGGACATTGGTTTCTGGACAGTGAAACTGTGGAGGAACAAGTGGACCTGGAGTCAGATGATGAGCCAGAAATTCCAGAGGCTGAGAAAGTGGTGAAGGAACTGAAGGAGACCCTAAACATCATTGGCCAACACATATTTACAGTAGGAGTAGGAGGATACAAGTATACAATGTTGTGCCAGGAATTCTACAGATTTCAAAGAGTTGCTGTCAATATGAAAAGATGGAAGGCAGTAGGGCTGCATAAAATATTGGAAGAACCTATCTTCTTTATTGATTTTGAAAGGGTAGCACAGGTGATGGGTAGTTTGGAAGAAGTTGGGAAAGGTAATGATGCCTATTTCAGATGCAGAGTCAAAAATAAGGATAGCCAGGAAGTAGGTATCACTATCAAGGCAGAACACATCAGAGCAGCACTGCAATTCTATACAATGGGAACCAAACTTGACCCAAGTTTTGTCAAAAAGAATAAGGAGACTTACACAGGATATGCAAAATTCACTGATTTCAAAGGAAGGGAGAATGAGGAATATGCTGTAAGGATGTTCTTACAGTATTTTTGTTTTCCAAAACTACCGAGATACACAATGCCACATAAGTCAGTGACATTATTAATGTTCAACAACAAGGACAGAACCAAACCTTTTGGAGTAATGGATGTCTCACCATACATCCATGAACAGCTAAAGGAAGCAGCAAAACACTGGGAACAGAAGAAGTTCATGAATGGGGCCCAGTTCTTAACAAGAATCATTTATCATGTTCTAGGGATGGAAGATCAACTGAAACTGGCTCCGGAAGCACAGTATTTCAGAAATCGTATGGCTGGAATCAAGAGTCCTCCAAGGAAAATGACTGAAAGAGAAACAGAAGGACAAATCCGCATGAGGGGAACAAGTATGAAAAGGAAGATGATGTCTGAGGAAGTAATTCCTGTAAAGAAGAGAAGACTGGACCCAAGGAAAGTGGAACTAGAAATGAAGGAAGCTACAAAAGAGGAACATGAAGAGGCACAGAAACAGGTTCAATCTTCTAGTGAACCACATCCACCCCAAACAAGCAAAGAGCAACTATACACATATCTAACCCAAGGGAATAACAAGAGAGCTATGTATGAAGCACAATACCAGAAAATGTTGGAAGACTACTCATGCAAAGCTACAGATTGGATTCAAGAGGAGGTGGAGCACTATGAAGCTCTTCATGACCAAATGATGACAGCTGAAACTGAGGAAGTGTTTGTCAGAAAAGAGGTGGAATTGCTAGCTTGTTTTAAGGAATTACAAGGACCCCCAGAGACCAGAACCACTGTGGTGGTGAAAAAGAAGGTTCCAAGGGAGCCGGTACAAAAAAAGAAATTGACCAAGAAGGGAAAGGGTAAATCCATAGCTGAAACTGTTATCATAGAGAGGGAGGAAGTAGTTATGGAAGAAATACAGAAGCCATCCATTGTGGAAGAAGTATCAAGACCCACAGAACCAGAAAAAGGAGGATCTTCACACTTCTCATCTGATTCTGAGAGTGATATTGAGAGTTTCTTGTTAAAGAGTTTAAATTTATCAATACCAAATACTCCTAATGTCATCATACAGACCTCTGAGAAACAAAAGACACCTGAGGTTTTGAAGAAGAAGTCTCAGGAGATACCAATTCAGGAACAGGCAGAAAAACAGCCCAGTCTGGAAGATGAAAGAAGGATAATGAAGGGAAAGGCAGTGATGACAGAAGAGGAAGGCCAAATAAGAGAAGAAGTCAGTTATGGGTGGGTGCATACAGGAATGAAACCCATATGCATTAAACCATCACAAACTCACTTCAAATTGGATGAAAAGCTAGAAGAATTGACAAAGGAGATACAGAAGGGTAGTTCATTTAGAGAACCGAAGGATGTAAATAAGAATCAAGAAACAAAGAATAGAGAAATGGGAAAGAGTGCTCCAATGGTTACAGGGAAAGTTATGGAAAAAGAAATCATTCAGAGTATAAAGGATGTGCTGCATGATTTGAAGAATAATGAGGAATTCACATCCAATGAGGATCAAGAACAAGAGGTAGCAATGGACCTCATGCACAGTGATGAACAGGAGGAAGAACACAAAGAGGAAGGAAGTAATGATCAGGTGAAAGATTTGAAAGTAACTGGAACAGTTCTAGCACAGGAGAAGGAAAGACAGGAAGAACAAGCAGGTGAAGGTCAGCAAAATTCTAGTCAGGAAACTGAATATAATCAGTTTCAGAAAACTCTAAGCCAGGAGAAGGAGATGCAAGCAAAGGAAGGACATCTTTCTAAAGAAACTCAAGAGGTGTTGGAAAAAGAAAAGATACAAGAAATAAAACTGATCTCAGATGTTTTGGAGCAAAAAAATTCAGGTGTTCAAGAAGACATGGTAGATTTAAAATCATTGGACACTCAGCCAAGCCATGAAGAAAATGAGGCCAAAATTATAGAATATGAGGGAGAAGAGGAAGAGGAGAGTGAATGCAAAGAGGACAAACAGCTGGAAACTAAACAAATAGCAATAGAAGGAGGACTGGAAAGAATCCCAAAAAGTATTAGATCAGCATGTCAACTCATTATGAATAATATTGAACAGTTCAGACCCTCAAGCCGAAATATGATCATTTCAGGAATGGTAGCAGAATCAGAATTCGAAAAAGGCAGTATGGTTATTAAAGAGCATAAAAGGGAAAAGGAGCATATGGCAGAGCAACTAAGGAAGGTTCAAGAGAAGAATGAGGAGTTTTCCAGTAAAATAATTGCTTTGGAAGAGCTAGAAGTACAGAAGCAAAACAAGATTCAATACTTGGAAGAGAAGAGTATACTACTCACAGAGCAGAATGATAAATTGGAAAAAGAATTGAGAACGATTAAGGGAAGATATAGAACTCTACAAACTTCCTATCAGATTTTGACTAAAGCTAATGAAGAAATCAATAAGCTACTATTGGAGGAAGGGCAATTGAAGGAGGAAAATCAGACAGCCCAGATAACAGAGGGAGAAAAGGAAGGATTACTCAAAGAGATTCAGAAATTACAAAGAGAATTGAAAGAAGCCAAAGAATTAGAAAGGCAGGCTAGTACACATGCTGCTACATCTATGAGAGGCTATAATAAGCTACATCTGGATATGGAAAAGGAAAGAAATGAGTGGCAGTCAAAGAGGGAAAAGGAACAGAATGAGTGGAAAAAAGAAAGAGAATTATGGGCACAACAGAATGGAAGTCTGATATTGACTATAGAAGAATTGCAGAAGAAGTTGAATAAGCCACAGATCCAGGAAGAGACACATGTGGAAACCACACATGAAGAAGAACATGGGGTAGACAATTTGGAGGGAATACAATATGACAATGAACCAACAGATAAAAAATCAAAAGAAGAATATTCAGAGGATTTTGTAAATAAATTGCTGACAAGTAGAGATTCTAGAATGGAGTTCATCAGAAAGATGCATGATGAGTACGAAGAACAAATTGTCACATTCGCATTGAATAAGGGAATCAATCCAGATCAACATCACTGGGCCGCAGATGGATTGGGGATACCATTCTGTATGATTTTGGAGAGCATAAAGAACTACCAGATGGCCAGAGTTGGGCTACCTCCAAACAAATATTTTGAGTATGAAGAAGACATCAATGTCACCAAAGAACTATTTGAGAGAGCCAACCCTAAGTGGAGAAATAAATGGTTGGATGCCAACAAAGAATGTAGGAAAATTTGGAAAGAGGCACCTCTTCATTTAAAGATCAATCCAGCCTATTGTCCAGTAGCACGACGAAGAGAATGGACAACTTTTTGGGATAGAAGAAGAGAAGGTCAAATTCCTCCAAAGTGGATGAATTTTCCGAAAGTAGCAGGTCCGAAGGCAGGCACATGGCCTACCAAGAGCTATATGGTGAATACTGCTGAGTCTGTAATAACTACATACAAAGATGTCAATGACCCTGCTTGTATACTACTTGTACGAATAATGAGATTACTTCTAGCCTGTATAGAAACTTATACCGACACAGATATCAGAACACTGAATTATATCGGTTTTAACTCTCCAACAGATGCATTATTATTTGATTTGAGCGAAACACCTGACAGAATTTGCTTAATGGCATATTACAGCAGAGTGATATTTTTGGGTAGTCATTACTTGCAAATTTTTGAAGATGCTTTTGATTACGGGTTTTTTGAAAGAGAATCAGAGATTTTTGGAAACCTATCAGTTGTTACAAAATCCAGACTTACGGCATATGAAGCTGCCTATACAGAATACTTGAAGAAGGATGTCATAGATAAACCAGAAGCTGCAGTACAATGGAGAAAGGCATTATTTGAAATGGTCAATAATCTAAATATAACAGAAAGAAAAAGTCATGATTTGCTGTCACAAGTATATCAAAGAAAGAAGAAATGAAGAAAGGCGATCAATGCAGTAGAGCTGGAAAATCTTTCGTCAGGAGCCGAAAGGCTTAGGAGGGGAAGGATGTTGGAAGATGCATTTTTGGAAACCTTTTTTGAAGGACAAATATTGTAAAATAATAGAAATTTGTAGAAATATTTATGCAATTGTTGTAAAAATAAGGAAGAGTCTTCCTTATGTAGGATAGAATCTTATGTATTTTTTCTAGAATTTTTGGAAACTCTTAGATAGCATATTTTTAGAATGATAGAGGAAAGGACCAAAATTCAAGTGTGAAAGAGGACACTTGAAAATGTATATAAGTCAATTTTCTCTATTTTGGAGAGGTTGGTTAGTCATTTGCTCATGTGTCAATAGAGAAGGGAGAGTTTCTGCTGAAATCGTGTTTTCTGCTGTTATGTGTGTTTCCTTTGAAGTGGAAGCTTATTTCTTGCTTAGTCATGGAGATTTGTGAGTTTCATTTGTGTAATACTGAGTAAGATGTATGAAGAGAGATGATTACTGATGTATTGAGTGAAGAAAGATTGAAGAATGATGCAGAAATGTGAAAATCGTCTACTGTTACAGAATCGCGATTGTCTCGTCTCTGTGATACAGGTGATATTTTCCAATTCTGATTTCATAATTGTATTCTAATGAGAAAATAACATGAAATAGACACAAAGATCATAGAAAATGATGAAGATTCGCTCTAGATAAGGTAAACCCTAGATATTTCCTCTTCATTTTCATTTTCTCAAAATTCCAGCCATCAATCTCTTATTTCTATGAATCTATCATCTAGAAGGGGTTGTGGTCTTATGGATATTCCCAGGATTGACAAAATAAAGATGATTTGTTGATTCTTTTGTACTTCATGATTGGAGAGGACAACTCCAAAGTCAATAACAAACAGCCACGTAGGACCCTGTCAATCGCGATTGACACCGTCGATCGCGATTGACAGCCATGACCGACAGACCCTGTCAATCGCGACCGATAGACCTGTCGATCGCGACCGACAGACCTGTCGATCGCGACCGACAGACCTGTCGATCGCGACCGACAGAACCCACGACCGACTGACTGCCACGTAGGACCCTGTCAATCGCGACCGACAGACCCTGTCAATCGCGACCGATAGACCCTGTCAGTCGCGATTGACACCGTCGATCGCGACCGACAGAATTTCCACGATTGATTGACTTTTACGCGTAGCCACGTGTCCATCGCGACGGACACATCCCCGATTGACTGAAATCACGACGAAAAACCCGAAAAAAGTGTCGATCGCGATTGACACCATCAATCGCGATTGACAGAACTCACGACCGACTCTGTCGATCACGATTGACACTGTCAATTGCGACTGACGTGTCGATCGCGACCGATAGGCCCCGATGGACACCTCTGTCAATCGCGATTGACAGACCTGTCGATCGCGATTGACAGGCTTTTCGGCCAAAAAAATTAGGGTTTTTATTCTAAGCCTTGGGGATAGTTTTTGGGCATATTGGTCTAGCAATTAGTGAATTGTGAGGTCCCCACACATGTATTTTTGAGAAAAATCCTGTGACCTGTTAGCCTGTTGAACCCTGTTTTAGCACCAAAACCCTGAACTGGCATAACTTTCTCATACGAAATCCGTTTGCTGTGATTCTTGTTTTGTTGGAAAGCTCGTGGGGAGTACAACCAAAACTTCCACTGGTTATGTGAAAATTAATATCAGGATTATTAGATAGGGTTTTTGAAGTTGACCATACCCCGAGGTAGGAAAACTGAGGGATCCTGGGGATTGTTTTCCATAAAAGCAAAGGATAACTTGGTCTATGAGTTACATGCATGGAAGTGGTCTACTGCGTCATTTGAATCTAAGTCTTGAGCTAACCGTGGGACTTTCACAGGTCTAGCAAGAGCACTTGAGGGCATTCTAAGCCAGAGTAAGTGCAAGCTTGGGAACACGCTTCCTGAGAACTCAAGGGAAACCAAGAAGGAAACAAAAGGTTGGAAATTCTCAACTCCCTTTGGCAATTCCTAGATTAGGCTAAGAACGACTAGAGGTAGGAGTAAGTCAGGGCGACGATAGGCAAATTACCAAGTGGAAGAATACCTAAACTTCCAATTTCAAGCTAAGGACATAATCTTTGTACGGTCGAGAACTCTAAAGGAAAAGAACTTAACGTGGAACGATCAACTTCAAGTGCGAAAATTATCTCAAATATTCCTGACGACGTGATTTCTGACAAGAGCATAAACACAGTAACCACTAAAAAGAATCAAGTGACTGATACAAAAGGACTCAGCAACGAGGTTGTACTTGGGCAAATTTGGGCTATTCAATTAGGCTTATGAACCTTAGATCAGGGCGACATCTAGGAAGAGATAGACAAAGTCTTAGGTCTTCAGAGGCTAGCGTTAATCACACTGCTAGGTCTTGGGCCCAGTAGTTGAGCCACCACTCATACTACCCTAGCTCTGAGACTAGTGAATCAGAGATGTCTCAAGGCATGGACAGACCTACGGGAAGTTCAGGAGTGCCATACTTGCACAGGGTAGAAGGCCCGTACAAGACACAGCTGGAATACCTTAGGACCAACCGATTAGGTGCTAGCATCTATGAGGACGGTCTAGGAAGATCCGTGGTCCAGATTAAAAACCCTGACCAATCCATAGGACTAGAGCACCCAGCAGTCAAGTTTGAAAACGGAGCATACTTGGACAAAGAAGGAACCATATACGTAGTCACCAGTCATCCAGATAGGACAGACGAATTCGGGAATGTGATCCCTGAGACGGACATAGATGACCTAGAACAAGGAAACATGGGTGTAGAGCCCAGGACCCCTCGAGGGAAATATGTTCTTACGAGAATTCTCACACCAGAGTGGATTCCTCAGGACAACAAGAGCATAGATCTGCTTCTGAACCGAGGGACTGATGAAGCCTTTTGGAGGTATAAATCTGATCGGCCAAATGATATAGGAACAATCATGATCTATGAGTTCAAAGATCCTGATAGCCCAGGCAGAGTGACCTACTTAGATCACGCTTCAGAGAGGATCTTTGTGGTTACAGAAAATGATAGGCATGTTTACACTTGGAAGGGTGAATTCGTTTTCCCCCAACCAAGATCGAACGTGTCCTTTGGTCTCCCAGGAGCTGGAACCTCCCACGCTCACGGAACTCAAAGAGACAGACATAGAGATAAACCTGAGGTAAGCTTTGCCAACCCAGTGGGCAGAGAAAGAACGAGGACGGAAACAAATAGAGTAGAGCCTGAGATACTTAGAGCTCACAGGAATCAAAGAAATGCGGATGAGTTCCCTCTACCACGACCTATAGAGCACACGAGGACTTTGAGACCAACTCAGCTAGTTAAGTCCATGAAAAATTACTTCGATGGCACCGGAGATCCATACGATCATGTGGCCGAGTTCAGGCAAGTCTTGAGAGCCGAACAAGTGGAGGATTTATTCACGCAATATAATGCCTTTGGTCTAACCCTTAGGAACACAGCCCTTACGTGGTTTCAACCATTGAATGAGAGACAGTTCAGGAGCATAGACCAACTCCTAGAGGCTTTCATTATTGAATTCTCTAAGAGTGGCATAAGACATAACACCTCCTCGTTGATTCACAGCTTCAAGCAAACCCCTCAACAAACCGTGAGACTTGCTGGAAGAAGATTTAGGCAATACTTGGAGAGATGCCCTGTCCTTGAGCTACCCACACCAGCTAAGCAAGTGGCTTTATTCTTGGATGGACTGCTAAGTACCAAATTGAGGTCATATGTGTATCTGAAGGACCCTAGGACTATAGAAGAGTGTGTACGCATGTGCATTGACATCGAAGATAACCTAGGGGAGGAACTAGAGCTTTCCAAGATCTACAAGGACTCGGATAGTGCCTCTAGCCTCTCTTCCTCGCAATCCACATCAATTGAGGAATTAGCAGAGAAAGTAGCTCAGAAACTAGGTGTCTCTAGCAAACAAATCCCAAGGTTTGCCCGTGTGAAAAGATGTTATACTTGTGGAGGCGACCATATGGCGAATGTCTGCCCCATTATGGCTCAACCCCAAGTTAATCCTAGTAGCCAGTACTGCACCATGGAACGAAGGTACACCAATCATACCGTGCAAGATTGTCCCTACAATAAGCAAACCGTTAGACAGACGTACCCACAACCATACCCTCAACAAGGAAGATACCAGAACCAGTACCCACCTCAGCAGTATGTGAGACCTCAACAAACCTACCAACCCTACCAAAACCAACTGAGACCCCAGCCAGTGCTAGCACAGCAACCACCTGCTCCTACTAATGTGATCCCAGTAAAATATGCAGCTACAGAAGAGAACTTGAATAGAGCTATAGTCCCTGTAACACCATTGCTTTCTGAAAGTGACCCGAGTGACCATAGCTTTGATTCTACACATGTTGATAGTCCCCAGGCTTACTACATGCAGTCTCCAGAACATGGTGAGTCCTATTACGGTGAAGAGCCAAATGAACCTAGTTGGGAACCAGAGTACACAAATGTAATGTATACAAACCCTAACTCAAGACCCCAACCTAGGCAAGTAAGAGCTCCATTCCCTAGAGGACCATGCTACAGATGTCAGGGAGATCATCTCATTCGTGATTGTCCCTTGCCTCCACCTACACAACCCCAGTCGGTGACGATCCAGGGCTATTGCCAGGAGTGTGGAAAGGAGCATCTCTTATGAGACTGCCCTAAGAATCCTAATAATATGCCAAAAATCACTCCTATTAACGTTATTGGGTTAGTTGTAGACTCCACAGGGAGTGTGACTTCCACTGCACCAGTACAAGTAATCACTAGAGCCCAAGCCTTGCAACAGAACCAAAGCGTAGGCCAGGAAAAGAGTCCAGATGTTAGTGAAACGGAGAGCATGACAAAGAAGATAACTAGAGCTTGGAGAGATAGTCGTGAAAGAATGAAAAGAAAATGGGCAAAAAAGATGAGTGAACTCGAGGAAAGCCTCAGAGAAACAAAGGCCAGGATAACTGAACTCACATCTCAAACTCCCTCTCACACTACCCCACCACTACCATTCTCGTCTCCATCCAACCCGTCACCTTCCAACCCACCTCACACAATTCCACCACCCCCTAGAGTAGGATCAGTCCTAGCAGATCCCACTCCCGAGGACCTTAATATGATGCTTAAAGCATATCAGGCCAAGATCCAAGAAGGGCCAACCGTAACCGATCATGAAAAATGTTATCCTAGAGCAGAACTAGAGCTAGAACGAACCAAAATTTGTGCTAAGATGGTGGAGTTGGCTCAGACCATGTTTGAAGCCAGTCACCTATTTAACATCTCTAGTTCAGCGAAGACACAGTTGCACTTTGATGGACTGTTAGAAAGAATAGAGAAGCTGATTGCACAATCAGAAAAGGAACGCGCCTCTCAACACAAGGACAAGGCAAGTGAAAGAGCAAGTCTTCCTGCCCCGGAAGCCTATGTGCCTGAAGCCTATGTGCCTAACTCTACGGAGCCAGACACATCATCTTCTATGAATCGGTTCACACCAGAATTCCTACGCGAGATTCAAGAAGACAAATGGGCTAAAGAGAGTGAAGTCCCTCCTCCTATTGAACTTGTGGATGATGCACACGACCAATTCCCACAAGACATCCCATCCATTTATGAGGAGCAGGAGAGCACCCACTCTCAGGAAAGATTAGACTTTGATTCTAACTCTCTACAAGAATTACCCCACTTCACAGGCCCATGGGAAGCTAAGTCTACTTGTATGAGAGCACCCACGGTCATGGTACGAAATGAGGACTCAGTCATACCTAGGAACACAGAGGTAGTGAAAAACACTAAAGTACAATGTAACCTCACCTTAGAAGAGCTACTCAAAGTGAGGCCAGAGCTATGGAAACATGTAGCCAAACAAGTACCAGAAATAGCCAAACCTCGTTCCCAGGTAGGATCCCAAAGAACAGTGCCAGAAATACCCTTGGATAAGATAGGAGACATGTGTGAAGGTGAAGAAGGGAACACCTATCTTCCCATTACCTACCAGGGGTACACCACCAAGGCAATTTTGGACTCAGGCGCAGGAGTTGCAATTGCTACCACTTCCCTATGGAAGCGTTGGGGTAAGCCAGCACTCAGGCCCACGAGGATGAAATTGCAGATGGCCGATGGTCACATAGAGCGACCCTTAGGGCTGTTAGAAGGAATAACTCTCACCACATGTGGTGTTGAGTTCGAGCACACATTTTCTATATGTGATTTTAGCAAGAACCATGCCTATGAGATGATTTTGGGAAGACCATTTATGCGACAATTGCAAGTGGTATAGGACTGGGGAACCAATTCCTTGTACCTGCAACACTTAGGTGTTACGACCAAAGTGAATCTCCAAGATTACTCTCATAGAGATGTCCCTCCTATCCAATGGAACCCCATCCATAGAGCCAAAGATGATACAGAATCGGTGCATTCCATAGGATCAGGATCCTCATGGATGCATGAAGACACCCACTTATGGATGTGCAAAGTAGTAGTAGCAGAAGAGAAGAGAGAGGAAGCCAGAGAGATAGGTGCAAAAGAAACACATAGATCAATTCAAGACCCAGCCTATGCACCTGTAGTGTTTCCCAATGAAGAGTTTGAACCTCACGGCTGGGCAGAAATCCTAGCAACAATGGATGTAGCCATCAATGAGGAACAATGGACACCACACTGTGATGAGGATGGCTATGACATTTCAGTCTTCTCCATAGAGCCAATCATGGGAGAGGCAGTGTTAGAAGAGTGTGAACCTAGCCCTGATGCATTTGAGGATGCAAGTGACTCTGATCTAGAGTCAATCATTATGGACACACCCTTTGCATCAGAGGAAGAATACTTCTATGAAGTAGAATTTCAACCCCAGAGGCATGGAGAGTTTACAAATGAGGTAAGACTAGCCACACATGTGACCCTGAAGGAAGAAGGAAAGAAAAGAAAGAAGAGAGAAGTCACACAAACAGAGGAAGAATCTTTGTTTGAGGTCCCAGAAAATTTTAAGAAGTATGAGATAGATGACAGAAGAGTTATGATAAGAATGCCTAAACGGGAGGCACAATCAGGAGCAGCCTATGATAACAAAGAAACCACCAAGAAAATAGTAGTAGCCCTAGAAGAAGGAGAAGAGAGATGCACATACATAGGCCATGACCTGACAGAAGAGGAAGAACAAGAGCTAATAGCCTTGCTAAGAGAGTACAGAGATGTATTCGCTTGGAGTTACAAGGATTTGAAAGGAGTGGACCCTGACATATGCTCACACACTATCCCCATGACATCAGATGCCAAACCCTCTAAGCAAAAGCCATACACATACAATGATAACTATGCTGCCAAGATCAAAGAAGAGATAGATAGGCTGGTTGAAGCTGGATTTATCTATGAAATTGAGCACACTGAGTGGGTATCCCCCATTGTAGTGGTGCCCAAGAAAAACGGAAAGCTACGTGTGTGCATTAACTTGAAGAAGGTTATTGCAGCCACAATTCGAGATAACTATCCGCTTCCTATTACAGAGCATCTCTTAGAAAGAGTAGCAGGCAAGGAAGTGTACAGCTTCCTTGATGGATTTTTGGGCTACAATCAAGTAGCCATAGCTCCTGAAGATCAGCATAAGACGGCTTTTGCCACTGAATGGGGCATTTTTGCCTTTAGAGTAATGCCATTTGGGCTTACCAATGCACCAGCTACCTTCTAGAGGCTGATGTGCCATGTATTTAAAGAGTTCCTGAGGAAGAACTTAGAAGTCTATGTTGATGATCTTTGTGCTCATTCCAACATTAGACAAACCCATATTCCTGAACTCAGACAAATCTTTGACAAATGTAGAGAATATCAAGTCTGCCTAAACCCAAAAAAGTGCGTCTTTATGGTCAGGCAAGGCAAGATTCTAGGACACATAGTGTCAAAGAATGGCATATCCACTGATGAAGAGAAAGTGAGAGCCATAGCAGAGCTACCTAGGCCAAGGAATGTCAAGGAAGTACAAGCTTTCATGGGGCATTGTGGTTACTACCGCCGGTTCATTCACATGTATGCCGTCATTGCAAAGCCCATGTACGGACTTTTGACTAGCTTTGAGTGGACTAAGGAGTGTGAAAATTCCTTCAATGAGCTCAAACGGCGATTGTGTTCCGCACCAATCTTAACCACACCAGATTGGAATAAGCCATTCCACGTTCATGTGGATGCATCCAATTATGCCATTGGATGTGTGCTTGCTCAACCTACTGGTGAAGGTAATATGGATCTTCCTATTGCCTATGCTAGTAGACAATTGAATGCAGCTGAACGAAATTATACCACTACTGAGAGAGAAGGCTTAGGCATGGTATATGCAGTTAAGAAATTTAGACACTGTTTGCTTGCAAATAAGTTTAAATTTTTTACTGATCATCAGGCATTGCTATACCTCGTAAACAAGCCATGCAATACAGGAAGATTAGTAAGATGGTTTCTCTTGCTAATGGAATATGATTTTGAGGTTGTGGTAAGGAAAGGGAAGACTCATTTGAGAGCAGATCACCTTTCTAGGCTCACATCGGGAGAAGCCCCACAAGGAGTGTCAGATGACCTTCCTGATGCTTACTTGTTTAATTTGGAGGTGGTGCCGCAGTGGGCTAAGCCATTGGTACCAGTGTTGACATACGGACCTAACCACCCAGTAATAAACACACAGGATAGAGAGGTAGTAAAAGCCCAAAAGTATCACATCATGGCAGGAAGTATGTACAAGCACACAGATCAAGGGATCTTGGCTTGTTGTGTGGAAGAGGATGAGTACGCTAAATGGTTGCAATTGATGTCCAAAAGTTGTGCAAGGAATGCCCAATCTGTCGCACTAAACCACCTGTGGAACATGCCACTCTTTATCAAGTTTCCATAGTGCCAGATTGGAGTGAACCACTAGTATCCTTTCTGAGGACGAAAACATTCCCTCAAGACATGACGCTTGCTAGGAAAAGGAGTTTAGAACAAGAAGCCCATGATTACTCACTCATTGGTGATAATCTATACAAGCGTGGTAAAGATGGTTACCTGAGACTATGTGTCCATGAAAGTGAATATCTCAAGATCTTGGAAACTGCTCACCAAGGAGTAGCAGGAGGACACTTTGGACCAGATCGGGTGATCAAGGCAATACTATTTGCGGGCTTCTGGTGGCCAACCCTTCACATGGATGCACATACCTATGTGAAACGGTGTGATGTGTGTCAGAGAACTCAGTATCCTATACGCAAAGATGAGATGCCACTGAAACCTATGATGGGTGGACGTGCATTCTCTAAGTGGGGAATAGACTTCGTAGGTCCTATTAATCCCCCAGCCAAGGGTTCACATGCTGAATACATCATTGTTGCGACAGACTATCTAACCAAGTGGGTAGAGGTAAAAGCTACGACAAAGAACGATGCTCAGACAACTGCTAAATTCTTGTTTGAGAATGTATTCACTAGATACGGGCTACCTATAGAGCTAGTTAGTGATAGAGGCACTCACTTCTTGAATGAAGTTATTGAAAATCTGCTTCAAGAATTCTTGGTAGTACATAAGAAGTCTGCCCCCTACCACCCACAAGCTAATGGGCAAGCCGAAAGCACAAACAAGATCTTATGCAATGTACTGACGAAATTAGTGAATAATAAACGCTCTGATTGGGACAAACAGCTACATCATGCTGTTTGGGCATACCGAGTTGCCTATAAAACGGTACTCCAAGCCACACCCTTTCAGATGGTATTCGGTCAGAATGCGGTGCTACCATTAGACTTCTTAATACCCACATTGAAGGTAGCATAGGAGCATGAGTGGACAGGTCATGAACTCTCATCTAGAATCTTTGACCTTGAACGACTAGGTGAAACGAGACTCAGAGCTGCAGCAAGAATTTACGCAGCTAAGAAGAGGAAGAAAGCATACTTTGATGCCCACGTTAAGGATAAAGGTTTGAAGGCAGGCGACCTAGTACTAGTCTACACTTTGAAACAACACGCGAGAAAACTAGAGAAGAGAGGCTACGGACCTATGATCATAAATAGGATCTCCACAAGTGGAGCAGTACAACTAGCCACTTTAGAGGGTGATGTTCTCCCAAGCTACATAAGCGGATGCAGGGTCAAATTGTATCAGGAACCTCTCACAGAGGAAATGCTAAGTCGACTCAATACTGCTAAGAAACGCAAAGAAGAAGAAAAGCGAATTCGAGAAGAAGCCCAAGCAGAAGCCTTAGAGCGCATACAGAAAATGAAGTTGAGAAGACAGGGTAGAGAGCAACCTAGGACAGATGCATATGCAGATCAAGGATATCATGTGGCTATGTGTGAAATTTTAGGTGTCAGCTCTCATAGGATAATTGATCGACGTCCTTCTATAACCTTAGAAATAGGACAAGGAAAGGGTGCAAGGACTGTAAGAGCCTTGATTGACTCAGGTGCAGCCACTAGTGCTGTCAAATTGTCCTACTGTCAAGAGTTGAAATTAACTGTCAATCCTATAGAAGCATATATCATAGGATTGGGAGGTGTGGAAACCCCTTGCATGGGCGAGGTGGAACTTCCCCTCTATATTCAAGACGAAGTAATGACAATCAAAGTACTAGTGTGTCAAGATGAGGCCTCACTGAGCCTCTTGTCTTGGGTCAGGACTGGATCTATGATCATGCGGTCAACCTAAACTTAAGAAGTGGACTTCTTCAGGTATGGGTAAATCATAGTCGAATTACAGTTGAATTGGAAAATGAGGCACTCAAGGAACTAGGTAAGGCACGAACTCCTGGTCCTTCCAGGGGCGCACATGAAGCTGACAATGATGTTCTTGTCCAAAAATGTATTATGCAGAAAGAGGATTGTCTCAACAACAGAGTCAAGAATAAGACGGTACTCCCTTCTTTCCCAAAGGCCAAAAGGATGCAGCAGCCAACGACAGATCAAATACAGAAGAAGCAGAACACTACCTATACTGGAGGCCAAAAAAAGGAGCAAAGCAGATTGTTTCAGCCAATGAAACAAGTATGGAGGTGAAAAGGCGAACACCTTGTTCCGACCAGGCCAACACCACGGCCTAAACCTCTTATTAGTAATCAACAACACGACACTAATAAGAAGTCCTTTATAAGTTCTTCGGCTAACGTGAAGTCTATTTGGGTACCCAAGAAGTCGATGAAGGCTAGCCCACAATCAAGACAAATTTGGGTGCCTAAGGCTTGTTTGGGGGCTCAAATGGCTACACTAAGACCACACCCTATACAGCATGATCCACTCACTTGCACAACCGATACCCACTCGTTTTCAACACTCAGGAACACACCAAGGCCCATGAACACAAATAGAATCACTTGTAAATGGGTCCCTAAAAGGACTCATTTTCAAGCCGACACCCCTATAAAGCTCTCCAGAGTCTCTACGAAACCAAGAGCAAAACCCATCCACTGCATTTGGCAACCTAAAGCTTGTAATAAACCCCCGGACTCAAGTTGTAAATCCATGCCCACCTACTAACTACATCACTCTCACACTACATCATTCCACCTAGCTCTTAGGTCTAACCAATCCCTAACTACACACACAAGCACCGAGCACTTACTAACCCCCTAATCTCTCCCGAACCCCATGTTAATGTTGTAGCGGGGACACAAACGGTTCTATCTTGTCCTTTACAATGTTAACACCTGTTTCTACATTCTCACAGAATCACGAGGCAAGAAGTAACATGGCAGATACGGCAGGAACTAGCTCTCAGGCAGGCACCAGCCCCCAAGTCGTGGACATTGAAAGTCTCCCAGTTGAGGAGGAATTGAAGGAACGCCCAGCGGCATTGAGGGCATTACACGCCATACCAGTTCAGAATCCTCCACAAGGGCACACTATGCCAGTCAGTAAAAACTCTCATTGGTTCAGTGATGTGGCAGGACCCCTAGGTGAAGGCACTTATATGTGGGAGGCCGAGATAGAATTCAATGGGCGTTGGGGCAGGTATCACTTTTTCACCAGGGAATTTGAAAGACTGCAGAATAATGAGGGATTGAAACCTATATGGAAGAAGGCAGGACTCTACGAGTACTTCAAATTCCAATTGCCAAAGCCGGATTTTCTAAGATGCTCTTATTTAATTAGCACCCTTACTCCGAGCAAAGACAAAAAGGGATACAGCTCCTTTGTCCTCCCATCTCTCACAAGGGGCAATGAGCTCAAGCGTTTCAGATTGACTATCAACTTGGTAAGGGAAGCTCTGGACATGAAAGGTATGCACATTCCTACGGAGAAAGAGACTATGGTCCCCGACAATATGAAGAATAGGAATCTGACAAAGTTAAAAGACATGGTGGCAATGACGCCTACAATTGCCATTCATTTGCGAATGGTCATGCAGCACTTTGCATTTCCCGCCCAAGAGAGGTTCACAATGCCACCTAAAAAGATATGGTTTAGTTTATACTTGGCTGATGCTTTTGATTTGACAATCAACATGCCTCACTGGATTATCGACCAAATCCACTTGGCTCATCAAAGGTGGTATAAAAAACAAAAGTCTGTATTGTACGGATGCTGTGCACTCACCCGCATTGTATATAGATGTTTAGCTTATGATGTACCAGTACAGAGGGCTCTCATTTGGACTAGAGTGCAGGAGTTTCAACGTAGACTGTCAGCTGCAGGGCCTCCCTCAAAGAAGATGAGAGGCGTTGTCCAGATGCCTTGTGCACAAGCCTGCGGTGCAACCCTAACACCTGAAACAACTCTAAGGCTTCCCAGACGAGTGCAACCATTTACTATCAGGTTACCCAGGCACAGCACAGATGGCCCTAATCTTGTGTTTCCACCTGTACCTACGGATCTGGAATTTCCTCACGGCTTCACTTTTGGAAGATCTAACGGATGAAGAAGTTGCCAGAATCATTTAAGCTGTTAATGCGGAAGTCGAAGCAGAGCAGGGTAGTGGACAACAAACTGCTACAGAACAACCCCAGCCAAGACAACCAGAAAGTGGTGGAAGTGGAGGATGAAGAAGAAGAAGAACAAGAGGATGAACAGGAAGGATTTTCTGATGAGGAGGCGCATGACTATGAGCAAGAAGTTATACAGGAGCTAGAGGGTGCCCCAGCATATACAAAGGAGTTGAAAAAGCTCTACGATACCATCAACAGGGTCCAACAACAACATAAGTTATCCCTTGCAGCAGGGAAGGCTATCATGCACCAAATCCTTGAGGAGGAAGGAGTCGACGAACAATATCGTGCCACACTGGATATGATCTCTGATGCTTTAGGAGTACCTGAGACAGTGCATACTGCCCTGGCACAATCACGCAGAATGGAAAGAAGATACGGAAGACGTCCCCCATGAGCAGGGAAGCAGATGAATGTCTTAGTATCCGAAACACAAGGGACAGCCACGACCACGGGCACAGCACACACTATGCACGATACTGAAGAGACCCATGTGTCCAGTGCACCCCCATCACCCCCCTTGCCACCCCCGCCTCCCACTCCACCACATTCACCTCCCATTACCAATGTAACAACCACCGTCACCGCCTCCGAGTCCACTGCCATGACTGAAGCACAAACCGCCAATCAACCCACACACCCTCTCAACACCTCCCTTGTATACACCTCCACTAACACTGTAATCCTAACGGCAGCTACTGACATCCCCATTCCCCCACTCACACTTTCGGGCAGTTCATATTCACAATTGCACACACCACTGTACACATTCACCACAATCACTGCACCCACAATTCCACTATTCACAATCACTCCCACTACTGCGTCCACCGTGGATTTTATGGACATATCACCCTCCACCGCACCTCTCCCTCCCCCCATACGGCCACAATCTCCCATTCCCCCACCACCCACTTCACCATTTTCCAGCACCGCATTCACACTTCCCTTCCCCTTTCCCTTTCCTTCTGCATTTAACACCCTTCCTGCACCCACCCCCATTAATAATGTATTTAATAACATGTATCAGTGCATGTCTCAGTTAGAGCAACACTATCAGCACCTCAATGCTCAGCATACAAGTTTGTTCAGGAGTCATGAAACATTACAAGGAAGATTCATGGACTTAGAGAAAGAAAAGAGGCTCTTACAATAGCAGTTTAGTGCATTGCAAGAACAACATGAGCAATTAGTGGCAAATCCACCGTAGTCAGATGCAGAAGAAAGACAACGAATGGATGATCTGCTACACTCCCAAATCACAGAGAACCTCAAGCTCCGTCGCAACATGGCTCTATTACGGAAGCATATGTCTGCAGCCCTGGAAGAAAATAGACGGCTTCAGACACAAAACGAAGAGAACTTGGAAGTAGCCATGGAAGGTTCCCCACAAGAAATTGACCCGAAGAAGTTCAAGGCCATTCCCTCGGACAATATGCAAATCATATTGGAAACCCATGCTGATCTCCTCGAAGCCCATGCAGCCTTAGAAAAAGAAAGAGACGAACTACTAAGGCAATTGGCAGCTCAACCAGAACCACCAAAAGAAGTCCCAACCACCACTGACACAACTGACGACGTAGCAGCGCTCAAAGCACAACTCGAAGAATTACAAAAGAAAGTCCTCGAATATGAACGCCAACCCTCCCCCTTGGTGGAACCAGAACTTGATGACCTAGTACCCATCGAAGTAGAGGAATCTTTTGAGGACCCGTATGTTCCGATGCCAGCACCGGGAGGCAAGCAAACAGACGAGGGCATGGACACCCTTGAAATAGAGGCTCCTGAATGGATGCAGAAATTGGAAAAAGTGGCCACAACCCATGATGATAGGATGGCAGTCCAGATAGCATCTATGTCACGCTTGGAAGAGGTGGTCATAAAATCGGACTATTTTAGGAACCTCTCTCATCATAGGTGGATCGGCACATCCGACGATTTGTATGTTCCCTTCTGTGTCCTAATGGCTGACTACAATGCTGAAATAAAGCAACATACCTCAAAGGAACCAACCTCCACCACACAATTCGCACCGGAAGACATCCCAGCGAGTGCCAAGCAGGGCAATATTCATCAACCGATGTGGAGGATTCGGCTGCTTGAAACCTACCCGGAAATGAATCGCACATGGAATAACATGCCCCTGTATATCAAGTTCAATCCCTGCTACTGCCGTGTATTTCGAAGAAGGTCGTGGCCGGAATATACAAAAATGGTGCTGACAACGAGAGGATGTGAGAAATGGCTCAATTATGTCTACTTAGCGCCACCCAAAGGCCAACCTACTGTAGGATACATGATCTCGACTATTTGGCATTGGGGTGTCAGGTTCAAAAACGTACCAGATGTCATGACCCAAATGTGCCTTAAAATTTTTGAACTCATGATAGTCACCTTCAGAACCTTCAAGAATGTTAAGGAACCTCATCTCTCTGCGCTCGGATTCAATGAAGGCAATCAGGATCTTGTTTATGACATGAGCACAACGCCCTCTATTAATGTTGTTTATGCATGGCATGCCCGCATAAAGTACCTACCGGCCTGCTTCAAACAGACATTGGAAGAGATGTTTGTCACAGGGTTCTGGGAATATCACTCAGAGATCTTCATTCCCAGGCCCTCACATTTATTACAATTGTTTGCAGTGGAACAAGCTCTCCATTCAGAAAAGTTATGTATGCCACATCCAGAGGTTCCCGGGCCGGTAGATTGGGATGCTCTACTCACAGACTTGGCCAAAGGATTGAGGATTGCCGAACATCACTTAGCGCAAGACGTTGTCGAATACTACGTCCAACAACCCTCCCAACAAGGGTCTGTCAGGGACGACAGACGCGAGAGAAGGGGGGGGGGTGTTAGCAACAGACAAGGAATTGAAGGACTGACAAGGCATGGCAGTCAGAGAAGAGAGTCAGAGGGGAGAGAAGGCACAAGCAGACAAGGGATTCAATGACGATCTGGCAAGTAGGCCAATAATTTTCTTCATGAAGAAGCAAGTACGAACATTCACGCAGATCTAGCACTAAGGCAACCCTTTAATTTTTCAAAACCCTTACACCAATTAAAAGTGATTCTCATCACTAACAACCCCTGTAAATACCATGTTCACCTTTTGTAGCTCCATTTTGTGCAAGCCAAGGAGTCCTCGAGCTTGAGGAGCCTTAGAAGTAGTTGCTTACCAATTTTCGTATTTTTTAGATCTCGTTTGAGCCCTCAAATAAGCCCTGGAACCTAATTTTTAACTAGGCCGGACACTAGGTGTGGACAGGGCCAAAACCTAGTCAAAAACTATAAATAGAGCTAGAGAGCTCATTTTTGAGGTTAGATTGTAATTGAATTGAACTTGTAAGAGCTTTATTAAAGTAATCTAAGAACTCCATTGCTTCTCACTCTTTGTCTTGCCGTGTGTGCGCGTGTGTGTGTATGTGTGTGCATGTTTGTGTGCTTCTCACTCACGCACTTGTGCCTCCACTTGCTCAAGGTCTTCATACCATCCTCACGTCTTCCCGGATTGACATTAAAGGAGGTGCTACTCATCACTGAGCTACACATACTCTGGCTCCCAATTAGGTTCACTCGGTTCCTCACTGTAGTAGGACTCACCATGTTCAGGAGACTGCATGTAGTAAGCCTGGGGACTATCAACATGCGTAGAATCAAAGCTATGGTCACTGGGATCACTTTCTGAAATTAATGGTGTTACTGGGACTATAGCTCTATTCAGGTTTTCTTCTACAGCTGCATACTTTACCAGAATCACATTAGTAGGAGCACGTGGTTGTTGTGCTAGCACTGGCTGGGGTCTCAGTTGGGCCTGATATTGCGGTTGGTAATTTTGTTGAGGCCTACTATACCGTTGTGGTGGGTATTGACTCTGGTATCTGCCTTGTTGAGGGTATGGCTGAGGGTAGGTTTGCCTAACCGCTTGCTTATTGTATGGGCAGTCTTGTGCTGTGTGATTTGTGTATCTTCGTTCTATGGTGCAGTACTGGCTACTAGGATTTACTTGGGGTTGAGCCATAATGGGACATACATTCGCCATATGGTCACCTCCACAAGTATAGCATCTTTTCACAGGGGCAAATCTTGGGATCTGTTTGCTAGTGACACCTAATTTCTGAGCTACTTTCTCTGCTAATTCCTCAATAGATGTGGATTGTGTGGAACAGAGGCTAGAAGAACTATCAGTATCTTTATAGATCATCGCGATCGATGGTGTCGGTCGCGATTGATAGGGTCAGTCGGTCGTTTCTATCGGTTGCGATCGATAAAATCTGTCGATCGTGGCTGTCGATCGCGATCGATGGTGTCGGTCGCGATTGAGAGAGAAACACGGAATTTTTTAGTTTTGTTTAGTGATTTGGAATGTGCTCCTTGTGCATGTCATGGTGGTGTACTTTGTTTTACTAGAAGACGAAAATTTCTGTCGATCACGATCGACAGACGTCGATGACACAGAGACAGTTTCGAACTTTTTCGTACCTGCGCAGCCTGCTGGAGGGTTGATACAGCTGTACCTGCAATATCACTCACAAAACATGCAAAAAAGCAATGCACACAATTCGCTCTCTCGCTCTCTCTCACAAGTGGAATGAAGGAAATGGAAGGGAGAAGGTGATATGATCAAAAAAGAAAAGTAAAGAAATTACCTACAACGCCAACATCTCAACTCTACGTCTTACCATCACACGCTCGTCCTCAAAGCTTGATCCCCGGCAACGGCGCCAAATTTTGGTGTAGCTCAGTGATGAGTAGCACCTCCTTTAATGTCAATCCGGGAAGACGTGAGGATGGTATGATGACCTCGAGCAAGTGAAGGCACAAGTGCGTGAGTGAGAAGCACACTAACATGCACACACATACACACACACACGCACACAAGGTAAGACAAAGAGTGAGAAGCAATGGAGTTCTTTAGATTACTTCCAAAAAGCTCATACAAGTTCAAATCAATTACAAGCTAACCTCGAAAATGAGCTCTCTAGCTCTATTTATAGTTTTTGACTAGGTTTTGGCCGTGTCCAGACCTAGTGTCCGGCCTAGTTAAAAATTAGGTTCTAGGGCCTATTTGAAGACTCAAACGAAGTCTAAAAATTATGAAAATTGGTAGGTAGCTACTTTGAATGCTCCTCAAGCTCAAGGACTCCTTGGCTTGCACAAAATGGAGCTACAAAAATATGAAATGGTATCTACAATGGCTTTTAGTGATGAAACTCACTATTGTTGTAGGGATTTCTTCTAACGATTTGACATACACATCTTCGAGCTCCCTACTTGCTCCTTCTCCTTGTGTGTCCACCTCTTTGATATGCTTTAGTGTCCTGAAAAAATAATGGCCTACTTGCCAGATTGTCGTTGACTACTCTGTCTGCTTGTGCCTTCTCTTCGCTCTGACTCCCTTTGTAAGCTTCCTTGCCTTGTGAGTCCTTCAGTTCCTTGACTACTACTAACAATATGGAATGGTTTATTCCAATTGGGTATCTTCAAGATAGGATTTGAACTTAATCGTTGTTTCAATTTTTTAAATGCCTTTTCACAATCTTCAGTCCAAGTGAATTGGGTCAATAACCCATATAGCACCTTAGCAATTATAGTGTACATGTGGATAAATCGATGATAGTACCCACAATGACCCATAAAGGCTTGTACTTCCTTTGCATTTTTAGGTCTTGGTATGTCTAAAATTACTTTAATCTTATCCTCATCTATGTAGATTCCATTTCTTGATACAATGTGTCCCAAGATCTTTCCTTGCCTTACTACGAAGACACATTTTTCTGGATTCAAGCATACTCGATATTGTCAGGATTTTTTGAATATCCTCGTTAGTTCTAGAATATGTTCACTTCTCTTACTAGAATAGGTGTTGAAATCATCTACATATACTTCCATACTCTTCCTAAAAAATTACTTGGACACATGACACATCAGTCTTTGGAAGGTTGCAGGGGCATCAGTGAACCCAAATGGCATCACTCTAAAAGCATATACTCCCCATTCAGTTGCAAAAGCTATCTTATGTTGGTCTTCTGTAGCAATGGCTACTTGGTTATACCCAGAGAATCCATCGAGGAAGCTATAGACTTCCTTGCCTGCAACTCTTTCCAATAGATGGTCGGTGATTGGTAATGGGTAGCTATCACGAATGGTAGCTATGTTCACTTTCTTTAAGTTAATATAGACTCTCACTTTTCCATTCTTCTTGGGTACTACAACTAAATGTGACACCCGTTCTATGTGCTCTATCTCATAAATGAATCCTACTGCTAACAGTTTGTTGATCTCGTCTTTAATCTTTGTAGAATAAACATCATTGTATGTGTATGGGCATTGCTTTGAAGGTCTTGCATCAGGTGTCATTGGGATTCTATGGGAACAAATGGATGCATCTACTCCCTTGAGGTCTTTGTAGGTACATGCAAATACATCTCGGTATTCTATCGTGAACACTTTAGGTGTTTCTTCTTCATTGACTATCTGGATTGCTTCTAAATACCATTCTTTTGAATCAAATTATTGTTCCATTTCTATACTTTCATAGTTCTCACTCCATTCTTTTTCCAGTACTTCTCCTGCTTCCACTTCCTACATGATTACCATGTAAAGGTTTACGTCATAAACTTTTTCATCCACACATTCATTCATGGTTAATACTCCCTCATTTACACACACATCTAAGGTGTCTAGGATCTCCATCCATCCATCCATGTGGTTCAAATGCTTCGTCTGGGAAAATTTGAGGCATATAGAATGGATCATCTATGGTTGGTAATTGTGATGTCCTATTGGCCATAATTGAGTTTTGTTTTCTTCTCCTTTGGCCTCTTTTCACATCCATAGCTGAACATCTTCATTAATCCATGATTGATCACTAGTTCCTACACTATGGATGGACAAATCATCTTCTTCTTGGTGGAGTGGGTTCCATTGTAATGGGGGTACATCTCTATAAGAAAAGGTGTGTAAATGTATCTTAGTAGTTGTCACTTGGTCTTGTAAATATAAGGCATCTCTTCCCCAATCTTGTACTACCTTGAGTTGTCTCATGAATGGACGTCCTAAAATCATTTCGTAATTATTGGCTTCCCAAACTAAAATATAGCTAGAGTATGTTCAAACTCTACTCTGTAGGTAGTGAGCTTAATCTTATCCAATATTCCTAATGGTCTTTCCACGTGAACATTTGCTAGTTGAAGCTTCATGCACATTGGTCATAGGGCTTGTTTTCCCCATTTTTCCCAAATCTCTTTTGTAGCTATGCCTACACAGGCTCAGGTGTCTAAGATGGCTTTGGTCATATAATCGTTAAAGGTGATGGGTAAACATGTATTACCTTCATCTCTAAATTCTCCAACTTTATCGATTGGGATTTGAATGGTTGGTGGAACATTAGCTTCTTTCTTTTCCTTCATAGGTTCTCCAGTTTCTATTCTCAAGTGTCGGACTAATTGCTTCCACAATTGTGTCTTGTCTCGTAGTAATTCTTCTATTGTCAATAAGCATTGTATCTTAGTCTTCTTGAGTTCTGCTACATTGTGTGATGTCTTATATCTTGAGACCTATCTTCCTTTCCCCGAATCGTGGGAGCATGGAATACTACAGACCTTCTCTTGTATTCTCCCATATAATTGGGTAGCGTAGAAATGATGTTCAATTCCTCCCTATTTTGTTCTAAAATGGAAACTTCTTCATACACCTTCTAAATTTGGTATCCGTTGATTTTCCCAAGTGTGTAGTTCTTTGAAGGGTGATGGTGAATTCTCATTCCTTTTCCATCATTATTCGTGGATTTTGTCCCACAAGTCTTGTGGCCATTTGGCCTCTAGTTCTGGAATGATAAAAATCTGTTTGACCTGGATACTCTGCTGGTCTTTTTTGCTATGCTCCTCATTTGGTGTCTTTACTTGTCTTCAATTGTTATTTTCTACACATTCATTGAACTGGCTTTCAGGGATCCTCATCTCGGGAAAGACTGGGGTAGTATGCTCCAGTGTGATTTGAGCTATCTCTATGAGTTTCTTGCATATTGCCAATCTCTCCTTCTCTAGCTCTCCTTGTGGGTAGAGTTTCTCATGTTGCTCTATGCTTGGTCTGGTCACGATTCTGGATAGATAAGCCTTCAACCACACATCCAAGTCTTTTGGCACTTGATCTGCTAGAATTGATCCTGGTTTGGCTAATCTTGATGCTTGAACAGTCAGTTGGGTGTTTCCTTGTGTGTCTAGCTCTTGAGGTTTCTTACTTTCCCTTGTAGCTTTTTCATTCTCTTCATTTTTCTTCTTCAACCATTTATCCCTGAGTCTCTTCTAATCTTCCATCTTTGAGTCTTCCTTGTTTTGTTTGTTTCTCATAGATCTTCTGAATCCTCCACTATCTTAATCTTAGGTCCTACACTTTTCTCCATTTCATGTTCTGAATCCATTTCTTTTGCTACTGGTCCCTTAGCTTGGCCTCAAGTAATGGCCTTTAGTGGCATTGTGTATTCTTTTTCACTTCCAAATGATTCAATGAATTCTATTACATCGATCTGGTTACTGATATGAACCTTACTAGGATTTTTGGGCAGCTTTTAAATAGGTGCTCCTTGCCACAATCATTGCAAGATCCTTCCCATGTTCTAGGGCGTGGTGGATTGTAAGGCAATTGTACATTCCCATATGAAGTGATCTCCATCGCATCCATAACATGGTCCTCTTGGTGCAGGTGGTCTAATAGGCTGTCTCATTGGGGCTTGTGCTTTAGGTGCAATATACATTAGGTTCTCATATTCCAATCCATAAGAGTTTTCATACCCTTCATAACCGTATTATTGTTGCTCGTAGTTTTGGTCGTACTCTATTAGATTGACATCATAAGAATAGTATTCTCCCTGGGCCTACTCATATCCCTGATTTGTTGTTTTTGCACTAGCTAAAGATGTAGCTGGTACTATAGCTCTTTCCAAAATTTCCTTTGGTTGAGTATATTTGACTAGCACTACATTCTAGGGATGGGGTGGTTGTTGTCCTAACACAGGTTGTGGTTGTCCATATCCTCCTTGCTCATATGGCATGGGTGCTCCCTATGGTCCTAGATAAGGTTTGTATCTAGGAACCCCTCTACCTTGTTCCCTAAGAGGATATCCATAAGGTTTTTATTGAGGTTGGGTCACTGGCCTCGGTTGTCTATTAAATGGGCAATTTTCAATATTCTCGTTTGTATATTTTTTGCTCAATATGACAATACAGGTTGGGTCCTTGAGGTGGCTGCTTGGTGTATGGGTAAGGTTGTTGCACACCTAAAGCTAGTGTAGCTTTGGAGGAGATTTTGATAGCCAACCATCAGCATATTGCTAAGTGTGTACCTAAGTCAAGAAGACTTAAGGACTTGTGCCAAAGAGACTATACCTCATTTGCCACACAAGTGCATATAGTGGGAAATTGATACACGCTTACTTGTCAATCCGATCAAACGACCTAACCAAGCGTATGAGGACATGTGCTCATGTGATGGAAAATGAAGTGGTTCAGCTCATATGCATGAGAAAAGACTAATCTACCTCTCAATCTCACTGAAATACTGAAGGTGTCTATCGTGATACCACTTACAAGAGTTTTCAGTAAATTGAGGATTTCTCCCAGCTTTGAACTCCAAATAGAGTCAATAGCGGACTCGTTTCAAAGATCTCGATGAGACGCATCTACTGGAGTGGTTTCACTCGATTCTGACAACCGTGCTTCAAGTTATGGCCAAAATAGTGAATGGTGGGAAACACCCACACTCACTCCACAACTCCTACAAGCTCACACACACACTATAGTAGCTCAAAAACAGTGGGGAGGGGTAGACAACAGTCCTACACACACATTCCAAGCATTACACACACATAGAAGATCAAAGAGAAGATGGAAATCTCCAAGAAAGAAGAAAATTTGAAAATCAGGAGCTCTCTTTCTTCACAATGGCAAAAAGTCTCTACAAAGAGTCACCAAGTGACTTATATACATGTGCCATAAATTTGGTCCTTTCACACAAGAGACCGGCACTTTATTACTAAAAAGTGAATTTCCTACTAATTTAAAAGGGATATATTATAATGAATTGAGAATATGCATCTAGAGGACTCCTCTAGTGCATTTACATGGCTTGAGGGAATTCTTTAAGACTTTGAAGAAGAAAAAGTATGCCCATTAATTTGAAAATTTTGGGGCTCCTCTTTTGTGCTTCTTTGCTCTGCAACACTCTCCCCCTCTTTGTCTCTGTCGTCCCTTGACATGCTTTTGCTTCTTGTTTGTAGCGCGTCTAAGAGTTCTGAATACACGCACCCGGCGGTCGAAGCAGCAACAAGGATTGTCAGACAATTGGTTATCTTATCCGAGGTATGTCCTTTGCTTCATTTTTCCCCTTGGTATTCCGTACATCACAAATCTGGTTTGTTGTATTCAGTCGGGCTACCACGCACGCCACCAGTGACTAAGAATGTGCTATTCTTAGTCACTCTCTTCAACTTTTCAGCCTCTACCTCTTTCTAACTTTTGGTCTTCTGATTTGTCTTTGTCTTCACATATCTAACCTGTTGTATTGCTTTGAGCTTGTTTACTTTGTTGCCAATGCACGCTATCAGTGGGAGGATTATTACCTGCCAAGTATTGTCTTGCACTTCTTCATGGATAGTTCCTGGCCCTCGTCCGTCCTTCCCCTAAAATGTCCTGGTTCTTGATATTCTTTAATTCCATTCCTCATGACCTAGATGTTTCGCGTTGTTGCCTGATGCGTGCCCCTGTGGGGCTTTGGGCAGAGGGTGGTTCTTTTTCTTTGTCTTCATTCTTTATTGAATAGTTTTGGTCTTTGATTTTCTTCTTCTTTTCTTCTTGCTCGATTCCCCTTCCACACGTCCCTCCTCCTGAACTCTGTCATCCCCGACAAGATTTTCGTGGTGACGTGAGTACGTTTGTATGGCTGCTTGCTCTCTTTGATTCAGCAAATTGGCATGACATATCATAAATTCCTTCCACTGGCTGGACTTCACTCCATCCTCTGGTGCTTGTCGGTGATCCGCAAAAAAGTTGGTTTCATAAGCCACCAGTCGTGCATCAAGGTTCGAAGTCATCTTGACGAAAATTTCTGAATCTATTTCGAAGAAGCCAGTAAAAAATGCTTCTTCAAATGTCTGCATGTACGTGCTTGGCAAAACATAAGTCTTGAATAATATGCCATAAGTGTTAAGCAGCTCGGAATGGTAGAAAGATAAAAAACGAGCGCTTCAGATCCTTGTGTAATGCCGATGAAGTTCAAAAATGTATATTTTGCATGCTGGAAGACTTTAATGACTGTAAGGAGCATGCTAAAAATCTTATTACCAAAGTCCATAGTAAAAAACCTTATTAATCACGAGCTCAATTGTAAAATATCCATTATTGGCTCCATAATAATCTTTCTAGGATGTAGCTAAAACCTCTTGTGATTGAACACATTGAATTCATAATTGCTAACTTCTCCATTAGAAAGTTGAGATAAGATAATGCAAAATTGTTGATTGTAATATGCCAATTTCTGGCAAGCATCCAAACTTAAGTGACCAAACATCAGTCTAAATTCAAGAATAGAACCATATGTTCCTACCAAGCACATGGAGGTGGATGAGAAGTTTTTGAAAGTTTGGAATCATCAAGTTTTAGTGCACTATTATTCAAAGTAGACCCAATAGAAAATAGACTAGCATCAAGGAGTGTGTCTTCTACACTATTCAATGGTTCATCTCAATCTAATTGAGACAAGAGATCCATGACTAATCAGTTCCATGGATAGTATTGTAATCAAATTCTTGAAGCAATGTTACCAAATGAATGAGGCAACACTATGTTTTCTTGATAGATCATAAGGTACCCACTTGACATGATCCATTGTCTCCATAGCCTCTTTATAGCAAGAAGGCTCACCGACATCTATTAACATAACAAAACCCGAACCTAGAACATATCTATCAGCTGGATGTGAGACACGTGTAGAGCATCTCAACGGTTGCTGAATAGGAACATTTGAAGACTTATGTAATTGGACATTCTCTTGAGCATCCCTATGTGTAGCATTTTTATGCATGCTAACTAGAGGATTAATATCCTCAAACACCGCTCTTCTCAATTCAACCTCCTTAATGGGTTCTTTATGCATCTTAGAATCATTGAAAATGACATCAATACTTCTAATCACTGATCATGTTTTAGGATCCCATAAGCAATATCCAAATTATGTTTCTCGACCATATCCAAGAAAAATGCATTTCTTTGACTTATGGTCCAACTTTTGTCTAAGAATCTTGGGTATATGAACAATATGCTTCACACCAAAAACTCAAAGATGATCATAATATGGTGGCTTTCCTTTCCATAACTCTTGTGCTAGTTTTATGTTGGAGCAAGTCTATGACAAGCCTAAGTATTGGCTTGAGTCCCACAAATTCAAAGAAGAAGCCTTAAAATGAAGACAATGTAAAGTTCACTTGTGAACTACCTCTTGTAACGTTTGAAGACTTTACTTAATGTAAAAGTGAAAGAATCTTAAGTGGTTGAGTCCACTTGATAAAAAAGGGAAAGAGGAGCCATGAATTCATGATTTGTGGTAGATAGAGAATCAAATCAATCACTAGTTGATTGGAGAGTGATTGAGGGAAGTTAGCCTCCCAAGCTCAACTATAAATAGATGGCAGCTTTAGTCGTGGTCAGAGAGACCTCAGAGAAGACCTCGAAGAGCTGAGCTTTATGCCATATCAAGGTGTGGTTTCAAGGCACACACATGTATCAGTAAGTCCATTGTGTTGTAAAATCAATATACTTTCATTTTCATGATCATTTGAGTTCATATTTCCATGTTCTTGTGAAGTGTACTACTCACTGCCATATCTCTCAGTTTTCTCAATCAGATTGCAGAGATGTTCTCTCTGCGCTTGGTGCATCATTTTCAATGATTTAACTTGCTAAAGTTAGCTCTATAAGTCTACTATATGCTCACCAATTTTCATTTCATTTGGGTGTTTCAATCTTTCGTTATGTTTAGTTTAAGTCAGCTGTGTCTATTCATTTTCACTTCTCTATCAAGTACCCGACTTTTTTACTCATCTTGTCAGAGCTGTTTCTCCGTATATACTTACCCAAATTCAAATATTTAACGTTTTTTGGATTTCGCATACTGACGAGTATAAGCATACAAACTTTCATAATCATTGGATTCTTAAAACTTGAGTGATGTTTATTTTACTCCTCACTCGTCTCATTACTGTAGCGGCCCATGAAAATCGGGATGATGTCATCACTTGTTAAACATCATTCTCAGTCTGTGGTTCATTATTTTTTATGCGATTACTCTTGAAAGTTGTCTCTTTAAGTTAAATAGACTTCCTCAAAAGGAATTAAGCTAATTGCTATTGTGCTCAGAGAATTATGCAAAACACTTGACATGTGTATGAACCAAAATAGCAAGTTCTTCACCTTTGAGCTAACTCCAACTTATCTGTTTTGATCTATTTTTTTTGAGAGTGATCTTCTAAGGTACATAGGGTGTCTAATACATCCATTGACAAGCTAAAAGGGCCCACCACATACTCCAAGAATTCATTTGGCTAGTGTATATCAAGGATTTTGCAACACCTCTTCATCTTCAAGCACATACCTATCCATCTCTTCACAGTGGTATCAGAGCAAGGATGGCATATGGATTTCCTTCATCAATTGACAAATTGGACAAAGGTAACTACTCAGCTTGGTCATCAAGAATGGAAGCTTATCTCCAAGGTAGAAGTTTATATGGTTATGTGGTTGGAGATGAAGTTATGCCAAGTTTCAGGAACAAAAGTCAACCAACACAAGAAGAGCAAGAAAGATTGAGCACATGGTGCTCCAAGGATGCACTTGCAAGGTCTTATCTCCTCAACTCTATCTCAGATTTTTTGTTGCCTCACATTAGAAGTTGTAAGACATCTCAGGAAGTGTGGGATGCACTTGAAGCTTTCTTCTCTTCAAGTACTAAAGCTAGGAAGCATCAACTATGGCTGTATTTCACAACTCTCAAGAAGGCTCCCAAACAAAATGTGACTGATTTTGTCACAAAGCTCAAGGACATAGCAGATCAGTTGGGAAGCATTGGAGAGGTAATAGACGAAGAGAAAATTGTAAGGTAGGTCATCAATGGATTGAAAGCAGATGACAAGTGGGAAGCATTCACCACAGCTATGGATTCGTACATGGACATGCATGTACCTGATTTCAATACACTCATTGGACAATTACTCACTCAAGAGGCAAATCTTATAAAAATTGGAGAAAGCTCTAAAGGTAATCAATCTTCAGCTTTATACACTGATAAAAGCAAGTCCAAAGATAACAAAGGAAAGGCAAAGAAAATGGATGATGAAGCAGGTACATATCAAGTTAACTATGCAAGTAGAGGAAGACATGGCAGAGGTAGAGGAAGAGGAGGTAGACAAGGTTGGGGGAGATCCCAAGACTCCAACCCATGTTCTATTTGTGGACTAACTAATCATACAACTGAAAATTGCTTTAGGAATTCCAGGAATCAAAGAGGAAGAGGATACAATAGAGGAAGTTATGGCTTACTCAAGAGGAAGGTTCAACAACTACCATGGCAATTACAACAACTACAATCATTCAAACTATCAAGGAGGCTACAAAGGAAGGAGAGACTTCAATAACTACACAGAAGACTCAAACAAAGAGCATTCATTATTGATCATGAACATGGCTATGCCATAATGTAAATCTGATGAGCATGTTTTCTACATAGATTCAGGTTGCTCCAATCATGTGGCAAGAAATGTAGCTCTCCTATCAGATTTGGAAGATCCAAGGAATAAGCATGAGGTACAAATAGGAGATGACAAAAGACATCCTGTGGAGAAAATAGGCAATGTGAAAGCACTTGATGGAAACATCAACCTACTCACTAAGGTACTCTATGTCCCTACCATTACAAAGAATTTGATAAGTGTTGGGCAAATAATAGAGAAAGGATTGCAAGTCAGGTTCACAAGAGGAGGAGCATATGTGGAAGACCCTAGCCAAGGGTTCAGAAGAATAACAAAGGGAGAAAAGACAGGTAGACTATTCACCTTTGAGTTGCAAGACACAAGGAACATAGCTCTCTTCAATTATGGTAATCAAACACTCATAGAACTAGAGGTATGGCACAAGAGATTAGCACATATTGGCGAAAGATCATTAAAGCAAATTTGCATGGACCAAAGTGTACTTGGACTCCCTAACTTGTCAAAACAACACATGATTTATAAGTGTAGTGCATGTCAATTTGGAAAGTCTCACAGGTTACCATTCATGAAGAAAGGTTATATGCATGGAGATCTCTTGGAGTTGGTTCATACAGATGTATGGGGACCTAACAAGGATGCTTCAATATCTGGATCAAGGTATTATGTCTCCTTTATTGATGATTGCAGCAGATGGACTATCCTATTCTTTATGAAACACAAAGATGAAGTTTTTTCATGTTTCAAAAGATATTTGGCTCTTGTGGAGAATCAAACAGGTAAATCACTAAAAATTCTAAGGTCAGATGGAGGGGGAGAATACTTCTCCCATGAGTTTGATTCTTTTCTTCAAGAAAGAGGAATCAAAAGAGAGGTAACTACAAGGTACACTCCTGAGCAAAATGGAGTGGCAGAAAGAAGGAATAGGACAATTGTTGAAGCTACAAGGTCTATGTTGAATGAAAACCATTTACCTAATTACTTATGGGCTGAGGCTGTATCTACACCCACTTACTTGATTAACAGGTTGCCTTCAAAATCCCTTGATGGGATGACTCCATATGAGGCTTGGAATGGAAGAAGACCAAGCTTAGATCATTGTAAAATTTTTGGTTGCATTGCTTATGCTCATGTTCCTTCACAGGTTAGAGGCAAGATGGATCCAAAGGCAGAAAGGTGCATATTCATTGGATATGACAACAATCAAAAGGGTTACAAGTTATACGATCCTATCAACAAAGGATTCTTGGTAATCACAGATGTAGTTTTTGATGAGAACATCTCATGGTATGAAGATTCATGCAGGAAGGTCAATTTACCATATGATCTTGAAGAAGATTTTCCAAAGCTTGGTAGAGAACAACCAAAGATTGAAGAACAAGACACCTCAGAGGATGATGCAGAATCTTAGATGGAAAAGATCAAAGCATGGAAGTCTAAAGGTAAAGCAAAATTGCAGGAACTTGGACATGAGGCAGAATCATCACATCATGGCCTAAGAAGATCTATGAGGGAAAAGAAAAAACCAGAAAGGCATGGGTTTGACACCTCATTAGTAACTAAACATTCTATCTACATAGCACAGGACATAAACCAAGAGGAGCCATCATCATTTGAAGAGGCCAAAGCAAAAACAGAATGGAAGCATGCAATGAAGGAAGAAATTGAAGCACTTGAGGAAAACAACACTTGGGATTCGGTGCCCAATGAAGGTAATAGGCTCAAGATGGGTCTAGAAGCTCAATAAGAATTCTGATGGTTCCATAAATAGGTATAAGGCAAGACTTGTAGCAAAAGTCTTTGCACAAACTCAAGGAGTTGATTATGAAGAAACTTTTTCTCTTGTATCTAAGATGCCTACAATCAGAGTGTTACTTAGTATTTCTCGTGGAAGATACTTCAACTAGATGTAAAGAATGCATTCTTGAATGGTTGGATAACAGAAGAGGTATATATGGCACAACCACCTGGTTTTGAGAATCAAGTTTATCCTGATTATGTGTGTAAACTTAACAAAGCATTGTATGGTCTCAAGCAAGCCCCAAGAGCTTGGACTTTCAGGCTTGTTTCATTCTTGCAAGACAAAGGCTTTCAAACAAGCAAGGTAGATCCTTCACTCTTTATTAAAAAGAGTAATTATGAGATCATCTACCTATGTGATTATGTAGATGATATTATATTGACAGGAAATGATGCAGATGGTATGAAGAAGATCAAAGATCAAATGAGAGAAGAGTTCAAGATAAGTGATTTGGGTTCACTTACCTACTTCCTAGGTTTGGAACTTGTCTACAAAGATCATGGTTTGTTTCTCACTCAAAGAAAGTACATTAAGGACATATTGGCAAAATTCAAGATGCAAGATTGTAAGATTGCAGGTACTCCAATGGAGGTCAATCATAAGTTGAGCTCACATCACATCATATAAAAGTCTAGTGGGTAGTCTCAACTATGCCACATTGACAAGAGTAGATATATGTTACAGTGTGAGTGTGCTAAGTCAATTTATGCACACACCAAGGAAACCACACATGGATGCTGCCAAAAGGATTCTCAAGTATCTCAAAGCAACCATAAATGATTTAGGTCTGAAGCTATTTTTTGATGCAGATTGGGCTGGTTCCAAGGAAGATAGAAGGAGCACTTCAGAATATCTTACTTTTGTAGGTTCAAAGCTTATTTCTTGTTCATCCAAGAAGCAACCTACAGTTGCTCTTTCTTCCACAGAGGCTCAGTACAGAGGTCTTGCCATAGCTACTCAGGAAGCTATGTGGATGAAGACATTATTCACAGATCTTGGATTGGAGTTTGGAACTCCAACTATTTTTGGTGACAATATGAGTTCTATTCATTTTGCTACTAATCCTATTTTTCATGCAAGTACTAAACATATTGAAGTTCATTATCACTATGTACGAGAGAAGGCTCTAAGCAAAGAGATTCAAATATCATATGTGTCCACTCATCAACAATGTGTTGATATTCTAACCAAAGCATTGGATGGTACAAAGCTTTGCAAATTCAAGGCTATGATAGGTTTGCAGGTAATCTTGGAAGATTGAAGACCGCAAGCATACTTGGCTTGAGGGGGAACTATTGGAGCAAGTCTATGACCAGCCTAAGTATTGGCTTGAGTCCCAAAAATTCAAAGAAGAAAGCCTTAAAATGAAGACAATGTAAAGTTCACCTGTGAACTACCTCTTGTAACTTTTGAAGACTTTACTTAATGTAAAAGTGAAAGAATCTTAAGTGGTTGAGTCCACCTGATCAAAAAGGGAAAGAGGAGCACAAATTCATGATTTGTGGTAGATAGAGAATCAAATCAATCACTAATTGATTGGAGAGTGATTGAGGGAAGTTAGCCTCCCAAGCTCAACTATAAATAGATGGCAGCTTTAGTCGTGGTCAGAGAGACCTCAGAGAAGACCTCGAAGAGCTGAGCTTTATGCCATATCAAGGTGTGGTTTCAAGGCACACATATGTATCAGTAAGTCCATTGTGTTGTAAAATCAATATACTTTCATTTTCATGATCATTTGAGTTCATATTTCCGTGTTCGTGTGAAGTGTACTACTCATTGCCATATCTCTAAGTTTTCTCAGTCAAATTGCAGAGATGGTTTCTCTCAGCTTGGTGCATCATTTTCAGTGATTTAACTTGGTAAAGTTATCTCTATAAGTCTACTATATGCTCACCAATTTTCATTTCATTTGGGTGTTTCAATCTTTGGTTATGTTCAATCGTAGGCAGCCCTATCTGTTCATTTTCACTTCTCTATCAGGTACCCGACTTTTTTACTCATCTTGTCAGAACGGTTTCTCTGTGTGTACTCACCCAAATTCAATTATTTAAGGCTTTTTGGATTTAGCATACTGTCTAGTATAAGCATACAAATTTTCATAATCATTGCATTCATAGAGATTGAGTTATGTTTATTTTACTGCTCACTGGTCTCATTACTATAGCAGCCCGTGAAAATTGGGATGATGTCATCACTTGTTAAACATCATTCTCTGTGTGTGGTTCATTATTTTTTATGAGATTACTCTTGAAATTTATCTCTTTAAGTTAAATAGACTTCCTCAAAAGGAATTAAGCTAATTAGAGAATTATGCAAAACACTGGACAGGTGTATGAACCAAAATAGCAAGTTCTTCACCTCTAAGCTAACTCGAACTTATCTGTTTTGATCTATCTTTTTGAGACTGATCTTCCAAGGTACATAGGGCATCTAATACATCCATTGGTAGGCTAAAAGGGCCCACCACATACTCCTGGAGTTCATTTGGCTGGTGTAGATCAAGGATTTTGCAACACCTCTTCATCTTCAAGCACATACCTATCCATCTCTTCACATTTTATACCTTTGGCAATATTAGGTGAAATGTGGCATATTCATTTCGTTAAGCATACACCTTGCTACCTCTGCTATGTGTTTGTTCTTTCTCTCTACTTCCCCATTTTTTTGAGGGATAAACCTCCATGTAAATTGTCTTTTGATGCCATTGACTTGAAAAAATTTAGAAAATTCATGGAAGAAGTACTCTCCCCCTCGATCGGATCTCAAAGTTTTGATAAACTTGCCAAACTCCTTCTCCACTTGTGCTTTGAATTTCTTGAACTAGTGGAACACATCTGATTTGTCTCTAATGCAATACAACCATACTTTTCTTGAAAATTCATCAATGGTCACAGAATACCTATTTCTAACAAGGGATGTTTCTCTTGTTGGACCCCAAACATCCATGTGAATGAGGTCTAAAACATTCACACTCACATAGGTACTCTTCTTGAAGGAGAGCCTTGATTGTTTTCCTTGTTGGCAAGCTACACAAATTTCATGCAACATTTTAGATGTAAAATTTGGTAGGCCTCTTACCAAGATCCTCATTTGCATGGCCTTGAGCTTTTGTAGGTTGATATGACCTATTCATTTATCCCATAGGTCCAAATCTGCTATCCTCTTGTCTCCATATGTGACATACATTGAATGGTGTGGCTGATTTATGTCCATTGTGAACATTCTCCCTTGCCTTTTGCCTTTTTCTATGAGATTGAAACCTACCCTTGGATCCTCAACAAAACATCCTCTTTTATTGAACCTAACTTGATAGCCTTTTTCTACCATTTGGCCTACCAAAGTCAAGTTTTTGTAATAGTAGGGACATGTAATACCTCTGATAAGCACTTTTCACTTTGATTTCCTTCCAAACTAATATATCCCACATGCTGAATGGTATGCTCTGAGTTATCACTTGTTTCCACATGTCCTTGATGCTTTGGGACTTGCAAATTACTAAAAAGATCCTTTGGGCATGACATATAATGATTGCTACATCCGTTGTTTACATACGATACATCTTCACTAGCTTGAGTTTATCTTCACCATACCTCATGGGAAGTAAATAATCATTTGCTTGGCTGGATAATGTGTTTTCATAGCTACCTTTCCCTCTATAATATTTTTTGTTGTTGCTTTGATTTCCTGGTCTTTGAGCTCTATGATAACATTCATTTCCAAAATGATCTGGCTTACCACATACAAAGCATCCATTTGAAGTGGGTTGTCCTCTTCCACCAAATCTTCCATCTCTTCCTCTAATTGTTGCTCTTTCATCTCTTTGACCTGCATTTTCTTGTTGTCCTTGACGTCCTTGGTTGCTTTGATATCTTCCTCTTCCTCTTGTAGCACCTCAGTTGTGTCTTCCTCATCCTCTACTTGCATACAACAATTTCCCTTGGCTATCTTTGGCATTATGACCACCAAGGTTCATCTCCTCTATCACCATGAGAATGATTACTTGATCAAAATTAGGAAGAGATTCCCTTACATACACTGAAGTTGTGAAGGCCCTCCATTTTGCATCATCCCTAAGTCCATTTAGGGTACGTGCTACACGATTCTCATCATCTAGTGCACAACCAATTACCCTAATGCATCTGAAAGCCCTTTAATCTTTAATATGTAATATTAGCACCTTGAGAGGGGCCTTTCCTTATATTATTTAGATCATTCTTGAGCTGAATTTTTCTAGCTTTTGTTGAGGTTGAGTACAATCTCTCCAAGCACTCCCACACCTTCTTTGATGTATCCAAATCTTGAATATGTCCTATCATGAAGTTGTTAATATGCTGAGATAAAATAAAACTAACTCTTTTGTCCTTTTCATCCCACTCTCTTACTACTCTTCTCTGGTCATTGGTTGGATTTAACTAATCGATATAGGGTTTTGGCTCTCCACCACTCACAAGTCCCCACAAACCTTTCCGCATCAAAAAATTGCTTACCCTAGATCGCCATGGTTGGTAGTTTCCCTTTTCAAGCTTCTCAATCTGAGCATTGAGATTAGCCATGGTGCCTTCTTGCTCTTTTTAACCTCCCCCTTGATGCAATTAAGTTGAAAAATATGGCTTTTACCTCAAAAAATAGAGCTACTCCTCTTGATGAAGTTTCATCTTTGATACGATGACCTCTTTGCTTCCCCTTGTTGACGTGCCCGTTCTTTGCTTCTTTCCCTCAAGCTTTGATGAGGTCTTTACTTCACTTCAGTAGCTCCTTCTTCTCTCTTTGATACTCCACTTAAAGCTTTGATACCACTGTTGGAGGATAACACCCCTATGTGCACAATGAAAACAAATGAATGCTCCTAGGATCTTGAATTGTTTCAGACATAGGATTTGTGTTTTCTGAGTTTCTCTGAGTACATGTAGAGAATGGAAATGAAACTTTGTAGGCCCAAACTAGACTTAGAGAACTTTCATATGAGAGTATGTTTGGATACTACATGGTGCCTCAAGTAGCTGCAACAAAATAGATGAATTGATCTCTTCATAGAGTATGAGCTAACTACATAGACATTGTTCTGGATATTTCTCTACACTTGTGCAGGAACTGATCCCAAGACTTAAACCGCTCTAAAGAAAACTTATAAGCTTTCCAAAAATACAAAAATCATTGCGAATGGATTCAAAATGAAGGCTTACAAGATTAGGAGGTTTTCCAAGATCATCTAGAGAGATAGAGTATGTAAAAGTGAAATTTCTACAAAATATGCAAGAAGAACTAGTAGGGGGTCTGCTTAAGCAAGGGTACATCTCTGGCACATATCTAAGTCATAATACAACTCATTAAAGGCTTTAAAGGTCACATAACAACCTCTTTAACCAATCAAAAGCATATACATGTCAAAAGGTGAGGTCCAATCACATCAAGAGGTGACCTAAATCTTCTCTAATCAACTTCTTTCTATTATAGACATGATTTGATGCCTTCAACTCATGGAAATCATCCTCCTTTGATTGTGGATGATGTGAAAGGTTCAATTTGGGGCATGTTCCCACACTCTTGATCTTGAAATACAAAACTTTTAACAAGGGAGAGGTTCTCTGCTAGAGAGATCAGTTTGGCCTATGTGCCCACACAGGATAACATTGCATATCTTTTCACAAAGGCTCTACCTCAAGATAATTTTGAAGATCTCCAAAAATCTTTGGGCTTACTTCCTTTTGTGGATTGATCTCTTTCCACATATCTTGGCACTTCCTTATACATGAGTGCCAACTCTTTTTTCACCGCATCACTCTTAGGGGGGATTTGTTGATATATTTTGGTAGTGGTGTGTGTGAACACCCTTAGGACCAATGGTGCAATTTTTTCCCTCTTTAGGAGGTTCATTCCCCTGGCTTTTATATACACCTATAACCCTAATAGGTTACGTATCTTTTTACACTCACTTGGTTATACATTGAGTATTGTGTGTTGTGCTCCAAGCTTCTTCTCCTTTGTTGTGTTGTTCATGTGCTTCTGCAAACTCCAACAGAATGCACATTCATAATTGATTATCTTTTCCTCACTTGAAGAGTTGTTTCCTTATGATCACATAATATTTACTTTGTTCTTCTAAAGCTCTCTTTTTGGCTTGACTTTTACCTTTTGGGTATATTTGTGATTTCAAGAACTCAATAATTAATTTACTCCACTTAGGTGCTATTGTAGAATAGTTCAGAGATGAATGCTTGTTTGGGAAAGAGACTTGGCATAGATTGCAATTAGACACATATTTGTGTACATCCTTTTGCATGTCTGGCTAGTATACTTCTAACCTTATTAATTCTTGAGTCATTCCACTTACCCCTTTATGAGCTTTCATTTATTTTCATGAACTTGTCGAATCAAATTTGTTCTCTTTTCATCCTTTATGCATCTTAGAAGTACTTCATTAGAATCTTTGAAATATAAGCTACTCGGCATGATGTGAAGTTGCTTATTTTCCAAAGCCATTTTCCTTCTACAAAAGTGATTCTATGTTGTAGCCACCTAGTAAGCATAGGTAGCAATTTTCAGCCCATGATGGACATACTTCAAATTTGAACAGGTAAGTATTTAGCAATTCATCAACTATTCTTGTTGAAAGTTCTTTATGAGTCATTCTAGATAGCTGATTAACTCTAATGTGAGTATTTCCATTCTTGACAACCACCTTCAAATCAAATTCCATTAATAAAAGAAACCATCTAACTAGCCTTCTTGTGTTGCTAGGTTTATTGACTAAGTACACTAAAGCTTGACGATCAATAAGAAAAATTGAATTTATTGGCTAGTAGGTAGTGCCAAAATTTCTTCACTGCATACCTTCCCTTTTCGACATAGTGTAATTTTGTTTAGCTTGGTTTAATTGTCTGCTTGTGTGCACAATAGGATGATCTAGTTTTTCTTCATTAGCTAGTTGTGCCAATATGCATCCAATAGAAAAATTACAAGCATCTACATGAATATGGAATGGATTATTCTAAGGACACACTTTCAATCTGGGTGTTGACCTCAACATTGTTTTCAGTTCACTGAATGCTTGTTTGCATTCATCATTACACTTGAATTGAGTTAGCAACCAACACAAGGGTTTAGCTATGATTTCATACATGTGGATAAATTGACGATTGTTGGGAGAGATGGATGGACACTCCAAGTGATGAGTAGGTACTGACAAATCCTGCTTTGTACCAGCCCCTTGTAGCTTCAGAGTTGATATGTGGGTCCTCTTAGCTTTCCAAAGACACCATACAAGTGCCTATGTACTTTGGAAATGATGTATGAGAAGATTGAATCAAAATAGACAACTTCCAAATAGAAGACTCAATGAAAACCTTCTATTTTGGATCATACACCTGCTACTTGTAATGCTCAGTGCTACCAGTACAGTAGGAATTGAAACAATTCCTTTTAGAGGTATTCCATTAGCTTAATAAGATAATGATTCCAAGTGGAATCACTTGAAATGATCCACTATACACAGAGCAATCAACTTAGCAAATAAATCATTAACCCCGATTTTTTAGGACCTCTGTAGAGTTTGACTAGTGAGTGCTTCGATGTGCTTTTCTCCAAATTGGCTGAATGGATTTGCTTCAAAAATTTGTCAGCATGTAAATAACTTTGAGCTGATTCCAACAAGCTATAGATCATTGAATTTGGTTGAGAATTGAGTGAGATATGAACAACACAAGTTGATAGTGAAAAATGACTATAATAGAGAGATCATAGATGAACAATGTAGATGTATTGTATTAATGGACAATGTTGTACAAGATCATAGGCTTGGTAATCATAGCCTTATGATGGATATTAGTGTATGTTGGTGCATTTTACCCAAGCCTACATGCTTGATATGCTTGATATTATGATCATTTGTAAGTCACATGTGTAGTCATGTGAACACCTCTTGTAAAAGAGTACATTTTATCTCTTGTAATTGAAAAAGGAAAAAGGAAAAAGATGGCTTACCTCATCCATGATGTAAAAGCAAATTCGTGGGTATAACTACCTAAAACCATGAATTTTTGAGCTGAGGGAATATCTCCTAACTTTGGGGATCACTTTTAGGTGGAGCCATTCGAATTCGAATTCAAAACTCCCTCCAAGAATAGCTATAAAAAGAGCAAAAAGGAAGAGGCGATTAGCAAGCCTTGTACGTGACCACTTCATGTCATTTTGTAGAGATTGAAGAGCTTACTCCATAGCTCTATCATTCTACTCCCATTGTGAAAACATTCATTGCCAATGTGGTTGTAATCATATGTGAATCTATACATTTGTCATTATCTACTTCTCTGTTTTGTTCTCTGCTATACTCACTCAGAGCAGTGACTTCAGAAGGTCATATCTCGAGTTCTACGCAACCTTCTTTCTTTTTTAGTGTGCGTTGGATATCTCTTACTATCTACGTTTTGCATATCAATTTTCAAGGTCATTCGATTTACATTTTTGGAGATATATGCATTTTACTGCTCACTGGTCTATCTCTACAGAGCCCCGAGAATGGTGGGCATTTTCCAAAAATTGATGAATCTTCTTCTCAGTGCTCAGTCCATCATTTGAAGTGTTTTAACTTGGATTGGGAAGCTTTCTAAGTCTATTTGCTATGCCCAAAAGGAATTTATCTAATTCCTACCAGGTTGAGAGCACTCTTCATTTTTTCCAGCAGGTGTATGTCCAAAAATAGCAAGTTTTGGGAGCTAGTCATCTTGCAACTAGTCTGTCTTGAATTAAACTTTTGAGATACATGTTCCAAAGTACTTGGCTGATATTTTGGTGGATTTAGGAAGCTCAAAGGGTCTACTAATCAACTCTGAAGTCTCAGTTGGATGGTGTGAAGCTGGTTGTAGCAGCACCAACTCATCTTTGGATTGCATCCACCATCTCTCTTCACAATGTAGGCTACAATGTAGGCCTTACACACATACAAAATGGCAATGGAGAGCTCGGGATAATGAAGCTACTTTGTGACTTTTTCAAGCCACCTTTTATAAGTCTTTCATTCAGATTTGAATTTAAATTCAAATTTTGGATCTCTTCTAAGAGTAATCCTTCAATCTAGGAAATATTCCCTCAATGAAGTAATTACTTCTTAACTAACAGATCCACAAGTTTTTGGTAGGTGATTACAAAGATTCTCAAGTCAATAAGAATTGACTTTTACAAAAGGTAAAGAATAAATTCTTCCTAGCAATGGTTTCTATGGAACTTCATATCTTTATGAACCTCAAGCCAAATGTGTGGGCTTGGACTTTGGACCAACATCTCCCCCTCAAGCTAGACATTTAGGCTTGGTCTTCATCTTCAACCTTCATTAATATCCTACAATCCAATCATTGATTTGAACCTACAAAGTTTTGTACCATCTAATGCTTCAGTCAACAAATCTGCACATTGCATATTAGTTGATACATATGCCAATTGAATATACTTGTTCAATAGCTTCTCTCTCACATAATGATAGTGGACCTCTATATGCTTGGTCCTAGCATGATAAATAGGATTTGCTACAAGATGTAATAAGTTTGTATTGTCTCCAAAGATCCTTGGAGATGTATGCAATCCTAATTCTGTATACAACAATCTGATCCATACGGCCTCTTGAGTAGCATTGGCCAATCCTCTATACTTTGCCTCTGTAGAAGATAAAGCAACAGTAGGTTGTTTCTTTGAAGACCATGATATTGGTTTATCACTTGCAAATGATAAGTATCCTGAGGTACTCCTCCTATCATCTTTCCATCTTGCCCAATCTATATCTGGATAAATCTTAATGTCCAAGTCTGATGTATAAGGAAAATATAAACCATGATGTTGAGTACCCTTAAGGTACTTCAAGATCCTTTTGGCAGCCTCCAAATGAGGTGCCCTAGGCTTGTGCATAAACTGACTTAGTACACTTACTCCATAAGCAATGTCAATCCTTGTCAAGGTAGCATAGTTCAAGCTTGTTGGTGCATATCAATCACCAATTGAAGATTTGGAATGAAGAAAATGGATATATTCACAAGAATGAAGGACATGTACACATATGTACATTAGTTATAACACAGATTACATATACTTATGTTTTGATGAGAGTTTGTACATAGATGTCTATAAATACTTTGAGAAAAGTCGGGGCATGTATGAGAGCTTATGAGAGCATATGTAGAAACCAAGATTGAGGAAGTTAGGAGCCAAGAAATAGAGAAAAGTTAGTTTGAGTTAGCTCTCATCACTCAGTTGTAAGTTTCTGAGTTAATGAAGAAAGTTTGCGCCCGATCTTTTCGTGTCTGCTCCTTCTGTGTTTGATCATTTGTGAAATCCTTTTGAGGATATCTAAGTTGTTAGTTAATGAGCCTGTGACCTGAATTTCAGAGTCTAATTGTAATCAGGTTAGGAGAATTGTTAGTAGGAACATTCATATGTGTTGAGTGTCTACAGTTCTCTGAAACAGGCGCAAATTTCGTGTTTAATCTTTTGATCAGTGCTCACTCCATAGTTTAAAGTTTTGTGCAAGCAAGCACTTAATCTTTAAGTTGGAAGGTGATCTACTCGTGGCTAAAAGCATTTGGCAAAACGGATTAGATATTGTGAGAACCAAAGTTAAGAAGTTAGGGGTATAGAATCGACTGTTCTGAGTAACAGATTCTGACATAGGTAACTTGTGAAAACAATTTCTCAAGTTATACTAAAGTTTTTCAAGTGATTCAACTTGGAGGTGATGCGCAATCCCTAGGAGATGATTTGTACAAAGTTTCATCAAAAACTTTACACGTTTGATAAGTCAATGTGAAGAAATTCTGCAGCAGACTTTTATGTGTTTCACTTTCTTCACAGATTTTCTTAATTTTGATAATTTGGAGATTGGACCTATAATAGAGTGAAGGTTTTGACTTACTCTTGACATAGAGGTGTTCTAAACTCAAGAGTAGGTTGTTCTTTTGGAGATTAACACTCTCCATCAGTGGTATCAGAGCAGGAGACATCAAATCAAGGAAAGGAAGGTCCCGACTGCTGCAGATTCAAGAAGTTCAACATTTGAAGAACTAAGAAGTGAAAGCTTGGAGTCAAAAGGCTGAGGAGAAGTCTACTCGACATCAAGAAAGGCAAAAGAAGCCTAATTCGAAGTAAAGGTACATACATTGCTTGTAAAGCTTGAAGTTTTCAATACACAGGTGGACACAAGATGGGAGATGCTCTACAGATAGAGAAATTGGATAGGGAAAACTATCCTGCATGGTCAATGAGAATGGAAGCTCATCTTATGAGCAAAGATTTGATTGGTTACATCACAGGAGAAGAAGAGAAGCCAGAGTTCAGAGATCCTAGTGTTCCAACTAGGGAAGAGTTAGCAGATCTTAAAAATTGGATGAAGAAAGATGCTCAAGCTAGGAGCATTATCTACATGGGAGTCAATGATTACTTGTTACCTCACATTAGAGGTCTTGAAAGTGCTACTGACATATGGAATGCTTTGGAGGAGCATTTTCAGAACACTACAAAGTCAAGGAAGGCATCCTTATGGGCAGAGTTTACTACCTTCAAGAAGAAGGCTTCTCAGTCCATCTCAGATTATGTGACAAGGATGAAAGATATTGCAGATGCTTTAGGAGCTGTTGATGAAGACATTGAGGAAGATAAATTGGTAAGGCAAATTCTTACAGGGTTGAGAGGTGATGACAAATGGAAGCCATTTATTTTGTCTACAGAACTATCACTTGACCATTTCACTCCTGACTTAAATCAATTGTTAGGTCATATGCTAACATTTGAGCAGGATGTTAAAGGAGATGGTGACAAGAGTACAGGTCATGCAATGTACTCAAAGGACAAGAAGAAGAATAGCAAAGGAAAACAACAAGCAAGTGAAGATGAAGGAACAACTACTCAAGCCAACTTCCTAAGAGGAAGAGGAGGTGGCAAAGGTAGAGGAAGAGGCAGGAACAATAAAGATGGAGGCAAAGCTTGCTGGATTTGTGGTAAGACAAATCACTTAGCTAATGATTGTTGGCACAATACTCAGAATAATAATGGATATAATCAAAATTATAATGCAAGAGGAAGAGGTGGCAGAAATCAAAGAGGTAATTACAGAGGTAGAGGTGGAAGGAATTACTTTGGAAGAAATGCAGGTAGAGGATTCCAAAGTCAACAATACAACAACACCTACTACAATTATGCTTCAGATCAAAAGGAAGATTCAACATTGATAATGAATGCAACTTGTGAAAGGCAGAGTGAAGATCAAAGAGTCTTCTACATTGACTCAGGGTGTAGCAATCACCTGAGTGGTAACATATCTTTGATGACTGATTTGGAAAGTAAAGTTTTTAATCATGTTGTCCAAACAGGTGACAACACAAAGCACAATGTGAAGTCAATAGGATCAGTGAAGGCCAAGGATGGAAGCACCTTATTGAGTAAGGTCTTGTATGTTCCTACAATCCCTAAGAATTTGATAAGTGTAGGTCAAATTGTTGAAAAGGGATATGAAGTAAGGTTTACTAATGATGGAGTATATGTGGAAGACCCTAGCCAAGGGTATAAACAGATTGTTTCAGGAAAAAAAGAAGGAAGACTATTTACATTGAAGATTCAAGGTAACATTGGTCATGCTATGTTCACATATGGAGGACATAAGATCTCTGAGTTAGATCTTTGGCACAAGAGGCTTGGACATTTCAATGAAAGAGGTATTAAAGATATGGTTAACAATGGTTCAGTGCTTGGATTGCCTAATGTTGCAGGTCAACATATGACATACAAATGTGAGGCATGTCAATTAGGTAAGGCTCATAAACATTCCTATTCCAAGCATGGTTTTATGCACTCAGAGAAGCTTGAGTTGGTACACACAGATGTGTGGGGACCATCAAAAGATTTCAGTATAAATGGATCAAGGTATTATGTGATTTATGTTGATGATGCTACTAGGTGGATCACTATTTATGTGATCAAAGATAAGTCAGAAGTGTTTAATACATTTAAACACTATCATGCATATGCAGAAAGAATTACAGGTCATAAGTTGAAGAGACTAAGGTCAGATGGAGGGGGAGAGTATTTCTCAAATGAGTTCAGTGATTACTTATGGAATGCAGGTATAAAAAGGGAAATTACTTGCAGGTACTCTCCTCAACAAAATGGTGTTGCAGAAAGGAGAAATAGAACTCTTGTTGAGTTTGCAAGATCCATGATGAAGGAGAAAAATTGCCCTAATTATTTGTGGGCTGAGGCTGTAAATACAGCCACTTATTTGGTCAATAGGTTACCATGTAAAGCCTTGCAGGGTATGACACCATATGAGGCTTGGTGGGGTAAGAGACCTACCTTAGATCATTGCAGAGTTTTTGGGTGTGTGGCATATGCATATGTGCCATCACAATTAAGACACAAATTGGAACCCAAAGCTGAAAAGTATGTTTTCATTGGCTATGATGACAAGCAGATGGGCTATAGGTTGTGGAGTCCATCAACAAAACAATTTATGGTTTCTAAAGATGTTACATTTGATGAACAAAGCACTTGGTATGCAGGTACAATCAAAATCAATACAGATGATGAAGAAGAGGTGAGTCAAAGAAAAGGTAAATCAAAAGTTCAAATATTTGATGAGCAAGAGAATAATGAAGTGCAGGTTGAGGTGGAAGAGACACCAAGATTTGATCCTGAATGTGAAGAGCCAGAAACCTCAAGGAATGGAGAACTCAGAAGGTCAACAAGAAATAGGTGGCAACCTACAAGGTATAGTTATGATACTTCATTTCTAGCCACAAAAGATTATGCTTACATGGTGAATACAGATGAAGACCCTTCTACTTATGAAGAGGCAAAAGGTAAGGAAAAATGGGAGAGTGCTATGCAGGAAGAATATGATGCACTATTGGAGAATCAAACTTGGGATTTGGTTCCTAAACCAAATAGTCAGAAGATTATTGGAAGCAAATGGGTCTACAAGACAAAAAGGTTTGCAGATGGAAGTGTGTCTAGGTACAAAGCTAGACTTGTGGTCAAAGGTTTTGCTCAAACATATGGTATTGATTATGATGAGACCTATAGTCCTGTGGCAAAGATGACAACCATAAGGACACTTATTGCTATTGCTGCATGTAAAGGTTGGAAGCTATGTCAACTTGATGTGAAGAATGCTTTTTTAAATGGTTATATTTCAGATGATGTATTCATGGAGCAACCTCAAGGGTTCAAAGATAAAAGGTATCCAGATTATGTGTGCAAGCTCAAGAGAGCTTTGTATGGCTTGAAGCAAGCTCCAAGGGCATGGAACTATAGACTTGTGAAGTTCCTAAAAGAACTTGGATTTCAGGTGTCTAAAGCAGATAGTAGCTTGCTTGTCAAGGCAAGTGAAAATGGTTTCATATACATGTGCATATATGTTGATGATATAATTCTTACAGGTACAGATGAAGAAGGAATACAAAGGCTTAAGAGGCAAATGGAAAAGGAGTTCAAGATAAGTGACTTGGGAGACTTGTCATACTTCTTGGGCATGGAGATAACATATACTCAACATGGAGTATTTGTGACCCAAGAAAGGTATTTGAAGAACTTGTTAATCAAGTTTAAAATGGATGATTGCAGGGTAGCACCTACACCAATGGAGGTGAATCACAAATTGAGTAAGTATGGAGGTGAAGAATTCAAAGACATGAGACAATATCAGAGTTTGGTTGGTAGCCTTATCTATGCTACTCTAACTAGACCTGATTTATCATATGCAGTAGGGGTTTTGTCTCAATTTATGCATTGCCCAAGGAAAGAACATTGGATTGCAGGACAAAGGGTGTTGAGGTACATTAAGGGTACACTCAATGAAGGTTTGTATTATGGGTTTACCTCAGATACAAATATCAAAATTTATAGTGATGCAGATTGGGCAGGTAATCCAGATGATAGAAGATCTACATTTGGATACATGTGTTATGTGGGAGATAAACTTATCTCATGGTGTTCCAAGAAGCAACATACAGTTGCTTTATCTTCTACAGAAGCAGAGTATAAAGGCATGGTTGAAGCTGCAAAGGAAGTAATTTGGGTCAAGACATTGATGAAGAGTCTTGATATTATGCATGGGATACCAATCATATATGGAGATAACATGAGTTCATTGTATTTAGCTGCTAATCCTGTTTTTCATGCCAGGACCAAACACATTGAGATTCAGTATCACTTTCTAAGAGAGAAAGTGATGGATAAGGAGATTGAAGTCATACATACTTCAACAAAGGATCAGATAGCTGATATGCTTACAAAGAGCTTGGATGGACCAAAGCTACAGAAGTTTAAGGACATGGCAGGTATAAAGAAGAAAGGAGAAACCTCAATTGATGATTGAGGGGGAGCTGTTGGTGCATATCAATCACCAATTGAAGATTTGGAATGAAGAAAATGGATATATTCACAAGAATGAAGGACATGTACACATATGTACATTAGTTATAACACAGATTACATATACTTATGTTTTGATGAGAGTTTGTACATAGATGTCTATAAATACTTTGAGAAAAGTCGGGGCATGTATGAGAGCTTATGAGAGCATATGTAGAAACCAAGATTGAGGAAGTTAGGAGCCAAGAAATAGAGAAAAGTTAGTTTGAGTTAGCTCTCATCACTCAGTTGTAAGTTTCTGAGTTAATGAAGAAAGTTTGCGCCCGATCTTTTCGTGTCTGCTCCTTCTGTGTTTGATCATTTGTGAAATCCTTTTGAGGATATCTAAGTTGTTAGTTAATGAGCCTGTGACCTGAATTTCAGAGTCTAATTGTAATCAGGTTAGGAGAATTGTTAGTAGGAACATTCATATGTGTTGAGTGTCTACAGTTCTCTGAAACAGGCGCAAATTTCGTGTTTAATCTTTTGATCAGTGCTCACTCCATAGTTTAAAGTTTTGTGCAAGCAAGCACTTAATCTTTAAGTTGGAAGGTGATCTACTCGTGGCTAAAAGCATTTGGCAAAACGGATTAGATATTGTGAGAACCAAAGTTAAGAAGTTAGGGGTATAGAATCGACTGTTCTGAGTAACAGATTCTGACATAGGTAACTTGTGAAAACAATTTCTCAAGTTATACTAAAGTTTTTCAAGTGATTCAACTTGGAGGTGATGCGCAATCCCTAGGAGATGATTTGTACAAAGTTTCATCAAAAACTTTACACGTTTGATAAGTCAATGTGAAGAAATTCTGCAGCAGACTTTTATGTGTTTCACTTTCTTCACAGATTTTCTTAATTTTGATAATTTGGAGATTGGACCTATAATAGAGTGAAGGTTTTGACTTACTCTTGACATAGAGGTGTTCTAAACTCAAGAGTAGGTTGTTCTTTTGGAGATTAACACTCTCCATCAAAGCTTCCCACTATGCTTTGATAACCTGCAATGTCCTCAAGTACATCACCTTCATGAGCACTTAACTTTAGGTTTACCTCCATTGGAATACTTGCAACTTTAGCATCCTGCAAATGAAACTTCTTCAACATATCTTGAATATACTTCCTTTGAGTAATGTAAATTCCAGAGTTAGCATAGACTAACTCAAGTCCAAGAAAGTATTTTAGTGATCCAAGGTCACTAATTTTGAATTGCTTCATCATCTGATTCTTGATCTGTTTGATGCCATTAGCATCATTACCTGTAAGTATGATATCATCAACATATACACATAGATATATTACCTCTGAATTACTTCTCTTGATGAACAAGGAAGTATCTGCTTTACTCATGAGAAAACCTTGATCCTGAAGGTATGTGCTTAACCTATGGTTCCATGCCCTAGATGCCTGCTTCAATCCATAAAGAGCTTTATTCAATTTACATACATATGTTACCTTGTTTGGGTCCTCATAGCCAGGAGGTTGTGACATGTACACCTCCTCTGAAATCTAGCCATTTAGAAATGCATTTTTTACATCCAACTAATACATGTTCCAATTTTTTGATGCAACCACACTTACCAATACCCTGATGGTTGGCATTTTGGCCACAGGTGAGAAGGTTTCTTCATAATCAATTCCTTGGGTTTTTGCAAAACCTTTGGCCACAAGTCTAGCTTTGTACCTGCTTATTGACCCATCAGAATTCCTTTTGATCTTATAGATCCATCTAGAACTAATTACCTTCATGGACTCCTTCTTTGGTACTAGTTCTCAAGTATCACTTTCTTTGAGTGCTTCAATTTCATCATCCATAGCTTCCTTCCATTCTGCCTTGGTCTTTGCTTCTTCATATGATGTTGGTTCTTCAATTGACAAATCTTTTGCAAGGTAAACAGAGTGTTTAGTAACTAGGGAAGTGTCATACCCATATCTGATAGGCTTCTTGTTTTCCCTCTGTGATCTTTTGATTGCTTGATTTGATGATTCAGGTATATTCTCCAATTTCTTCATCTTGAGTTTGCCTTTGGACTTCCATGATTTGAACTCTTCAAGGTTGATGATGTCTTCATCATCTGAATTGATGTCTCCATTCTGAGTAGGCTCCTCCTTGGTAAGGCTTGGAAACTCCTTTTCCAAGCCATAAGTTAGTTTTACTTTCTTGCAATCACTATCAAACCAAGATTCATTTTCATCAAAGGCAACATCTCTACTTACCATGAATCCCTTGTTTGAAGGATTGTAGAACCTCTATCCTTTCTGATTTAGATCATACCCTATGAAAATACACTTCTCTACCTTAGGGCCTAGCTTACCTCTTATCTGAGAAGGGATATGCACATATGCTACACATCCAAATATCCTGCAATGATCAAGTGAAGGTCTTCTACCATGCCATGCTTCATATGGGGTCATCCCATCAAGAGATTTGGATGGCAACCTATTTACAAGATAAGTGGTAGTGCATACACTCTCTGCCCACAAGTAGTTAGGTAATTTTTTTTCATTTAACATTGACCTAGCTGTTTCAATAATCAATCTATTTCTTCTTTCTGCTACCCCATTCTGCTCAGGGGTATACCTTGTGGTAATTTCTCTCTTAATTCCTCTATCCTGCAAGAATGCATCAAAATCATTTGAGAAGTACTCACCTCCTCCATCTGACCTTAGCCTTTTTAGATTTCTCCCTGTTTGATTCTCAACAAGTGCAAGATACTTCTTAAAGCAATTGAATACTTCATCCTTGTGCTTCATAAAGTACAATAGAGTCCACCTACTATAATCATCAATGAAAGATGCATAATACCTTGATCCAGAGATTGAGGGATCTTTACTTGGTCCCCAAACATCTGTATGAACAAGTTCTAGGTAGTCCTCATGCATGTAGCCTTTTCTTGAGAATGGTAACTTGTGAGACTTTCAAAACTGACAAGCACCACATTTATAAATCATGTGTTGCTTGAATACATTAGGTATCCCAAGCACACATTGATCTCTGCATATTTGTTTCCAAGTTCTTTCACCAACATGCCCTAATATTTTATGCCAAATTTCAAGCTCTGATAATGTTTGATCTTTATAACTGTAAAGTGCAATGTTCCTTGTATCCTCAAGTTCAAAAGTGAATAATCTACCTGATTTTTCTCCTTTGGAAATTCTCTTGAACCCATGCTTGGGATCCTCCACAAATGCTCCATATTGGTTGAATCTAACCTACAGACCTTTTTCCACAATCTATCCAACACTCATCAAATTCTTGGTAATAGTTGGTACATATAGAACCCTACTCAAAAAATTCTTGTTTCCATCAGAGCTCTTAACATTACCTACTTTAATCACTGAGTGCTTGGTGTCATCACCTTTTTGTACCTGATGCTTACCCTTTGGTTCCTTAAGTTCAAAGAGAAGAGCTACATTGCCTGCCACATGATTTGAGCATCCTGAGTCACTGTGGAAGAGATGGTCATCATTTATACCTGGTTTTGATGTCATGTTCATAATCAGAAGAGAATCTTCTTGCTTCTCTGTGTAGTTCTTGTAATCCTTCCTGGATTTGTATCCTCAATGGTAGTTGCTATTGTAGTTGTTGTTGTAGTTGTTTTTGTATCCTTGGTGGTGATTGAATCTACCTCTTGATTGTGTATATCCACCTCTTTGATATCCTCTTCCTCTCTGATTCTTGAAGTTCCTGAAACACTCATCTGTAGTATGATTTGATAGACCACAAATATTGCATGGTGAGGAGTTATAAGGTCTCTCCCTACCTTGCTTACCTCCTCTGCCCCTTCCTCTTGATGATCTACCTCTCCCTACATAGTTGGTTTGGGAGGTAGTTCCTTCATCTTCTACCTTCTTGTTCTTGCCTTTCTCTTTAGACTTATTCTTATCAATGTATAGGGCAGAAGATCTATTACCTCTTGATGAATTTCCATTCTTGTTGAGCTTGGATTCATGGGTGAATAGTTGCCTCATGAGTGTGGTAAGGTCTAGAATCTGCATGTCCATGTACAAGTCCATGGTATTTGTGAAGCTCTCCCATTTGTCATCAACTTTAATACCATTGATTACTTTCCTTACAATTTGCTCCTCATAAATTTCTTCTCCTATGCTTGCCAACTGATCTGGTACATCTTTAACTTTGGTCACATACTCTGAGATAGCTTGCTTAGGTTTCTTCCTTTGAGTTGTGAATTCAATCCACAATTGATTCTTCGTGGCTCTTCTGTTGGAAGAGAATTAAGAGGATAATGTTTCCCAAGTCTCTTGGGATATCTTACAATTTCTAATATGTGGAAGAAGAAAATCAGAGATTGAGTTAAGTAAGTAGGACCTTGCTAATGCATCCTTCGCACACCATGTGTTGAGTCTTTCATGCTCCTCTCTTGTAGGTTGTCCTTTGCTTCTGAATATGGGCATCTCCTCATCTCCTGAGATGTATCCATGGAGGCTCCTTCCTTGCAAGTATGTCTTCATCCTCAAGGACCATGCTTGATAGTTGCTCCTGTCCAATTTATCAATGAAAGAAGGAAAACCATCTCCCATTTTACCTTAACTTTGCTCTGATACCACTGTTGGGAGAGATGGATGGACACTCCAAGTGATGAGTAGGTACTACCAAATCTTGCTTTGTACCAGCCCCTTGTATCTTCAGAGTTGATATGTGGGCCCTATTAGCTTTCCAAAGACACCATACAAGTGCCTATGTACTTTGGAAATGATTTATGAAAAGATTGAATCAAAACAGACAACTTCCAAATAGAAGACTCAATGAAAACCTTCTATTTTGGATCATACACCTGCTGCTTGTAATGCTCAGTGCTACCAGTACAGTAGGAATTGAAAAAATTCCTTTTTGAGGTATTCAATTAGCTTAGTAAGCTAATTATTCCAAGTAGAATCACTTGAAATGATCCACTATACACAGAGCAATCAACTTAGCAAATAAATCATTACCCCTGATTTTTTAGGACCTCTATAGGGTTTGACTAGTGAGTGCTTCGATGTGCTTTTCTCCAAATTGGCTGAATGGATTTGCTTCAACGTTTTTCAGCATGTAGATAACTTTGAGAAGATTCCAATAAGCTATAGATCATTGAAGTTGGTTGAGAATTGAGTGAGATATGAGTAGCACAAGTTGCCAGTGAAGAATGACAAGTTGACAGTGAAGAATGACTATAACAGAGAGATCATAGATGAACAATGTAGATGTGTTGTATTAATGGACAATGTTGTACAAGATCATAGGCTTGGTAATCATAGCCTTATGATGGATAGTAGTGTAGGCTACAATGTAGGCCTTACACACATACAAAATGGCAATGGAGAGCTCCGGATAATGAAGCTACTTCATGCGACTTTTTCAAGCCACCTTTTATAAGTCTTCCATTTAGATTTGAATTTGAATTCAAATTTTGGCTCTCTTCTAAAAGTAATCCTTCAATCTAGGAAATATTCCCTCAATGAAGTAGTGACTTCTTAACTAACATATCCACGAGTTTTTGGTAGGTGATTACAAAGATTGTCAAGTCAATAAGAATTGACTTTTACAAAAGGTAAAGATAAAATTCTTCCTAGCAATGATTTCTATGGAACTTTATATCTTTATGAACCTCAAGCCAAATGTGTGGGCTTAGACTTTGCACCAACAATGTGATTTTTTCTTCATCCATAGAGATACCATTTTTTTATACTATGTATCCTAGTATCTTGCCTTGTGTTACCATAAAGACACTTTTTAGGATTTAAAAATACTCGATATTGCCTGCCAGTGTCAAATATGCATCTCAACTTTGTTATATGAGCAGATCTTTGGGAAGAGTAAGTACATAGGTCATCCACATATACTTCCATAATCTTACCTAAGAATTCCTTGGAAACATGAAACATCAATCTTTTGAAAGTGGTTGGGGCATTAGTTAGGCCAAAGCTCATAAGCCTAAAAGCGAGCTGAATATTTGCATTCATCCAAGATGGGTCACTAGATCCTACACTATGGATTGATACATCATCTTCCTCTTTATGGATGGGATTCCATTGAAGAGGTGGGACATCCCTATAAGAGACATTTTGGAGATCTATTTTAGTTGTTGTGCCTAAAGATTGAAGATATAAAGCATCTTTCTTCCAATCTTGAACTACTTTTAATTGTCTCATGAATGGTTACCTCAAATTATTTCATAATTTCTTGCCTTGCCAAGTTGACATATGACTAACATGTGTCCAAACTCTACTCTACATGTAGCCAAGATTACTTTCAAGGAGTCCTAAATGACTCTATACATGAACATCTACCAATTGAAATTTCATTTTAGTAGGTGTTGGAACTCAAGGTCAAGCACAAGCATGGAAGCACATCAGAAAGGTGGACACACACAAGAAGAAGGAGCAAATAGGGAGCTCCATGAAGTACATGTCAACTTTTCAGAAGAATCCCCTACAAAAATAGTGATTTCCATCACTAAAACCTTTGTAAATACCATTTTCTATTTTTGTAGCTCCATTTTGTGCAAGTCGAGGAGTCCTCGAGCTTGAGGAGCATTAGAAGTGTCATCCTACCAATTTTATAATTTTTAGACTCTGTTTGAGCCTTCAAATAAGCCCTAGAACCTAACTTTTAACTAGGCCGGACACTAGGTCTGGATAGGGCCAAAACTAGTCCAAAAACTATAAAAAGAGCTAGAGAGCTCATTTTTGGGGTTAGCTTCTTGTAGATTTCAGTTTTGTAATAGATTTCTCTAGTAATAGAAAATCCTTCCATTGTTCCTCTTTTTGATCTTACCTTGTGCGCGTGTGTGTGTATGTGTGTGCATGTTTGTGTGCTTTCACTCACGCACTTGTGCCTTCACTTGCTCGTGGTCTTCATACCGGTCCTCATGTCTCCGCGGATTGACAAGTAAAGGAGGTGGTGCTTACGCTTGAGCTACAGTAGGACTTAAGGCTAGTTTTCCCCATTTTTTTCCAGCTTTCTTTGGTAGCAATCCCTACTCCACTAGTGTCTAGTATGGCTTTTGTCATGTATCCTCTAAATTAGATTGAACTCAAGTGTTTCCTTCATCACGTTAATTGAAATCTCCTACTTTGTCCACATGTATTTTCACTTTAGGGGTTTCTTCCTTCACCTTATCCTTCTCTGAGCTAATTTTTTCTTTAAGATAAAGGTTTGTGGCTAACTTAGTGCACAATTGGGGCTTGACTTGTAACAGTTCCTCTAGGGTTAAGGAAAAATGGACGTTAACCTTGTTCAACTATTTTAGAGTGTTTGACACTTCCTTAGATATTCTCTTATCCTTACATCTCAATGAGGGAGCATGGAAGAAATGTGATTTCTTTTTATACTCACCCATGTAGTTCGAAAGTGTGGTCAGTCTAATAGCTTCTTCCGTCTCAAAGTCTTGATGAGACAGATTCTCTATTTCTACTTCTTGCTCAATCATTGTTTGGTTTATGGAAGCATCTAAGTCAATGAAGGGAGGGATATCTCTGTTGGCAGTATACGAGAAGAGGCAAGTACGAGCATACAAGCAGATCTAGCACTAAGGCAACCCTTTATTTTTTTCAAAACCCTTACACCATTTAAAAGTGATTCTCATCACTAAAAACCCCTATAAATACCATTTTCACCTTTTTGTAGCTCCATTTTGTACAAGCCGAGGAGTCCTCGAGCTTGAGGAGCCTTAGAAGTAGTTGCCTACCAATTTTCGTATTTTTTAGACCTCGTTTGAGCCCTCAAATAAGCCTTGGAACCTAATTTTTAACTAGGCCGGGCACTAGGTCTGGACAGGGCCAAAGCTAGTCAAAAACTATAAATAGAGCTAGAGAGCTCATTTTTGGGGCTAGCTTCTTGTAGTTTTGAGCTTGTATGAGAACTTTGTTGCAATAGAAGTGATTCCATTGTCTTACTCTCTTTGTTCTTGCCGTGTGTGCGCGTGTGTGTGTATGTGTGTGCATGTTAGTGTGCTTCTCACTCACACATTTGTGCCTTCACTTGCTCGAGGTCTTCATACCATCCTCATGTCTTCCCGGATTGACATTAAAGGAGGTGCTACTCATCACTGAGCTACACCAAATTTTGGCGCCGTTGCCGGGGATTCGAGCTTTGAGGACGAGCGTGTGATGGTAAGACGTAGAGAGGACGCGTTGGAATGGTAAGTAGTCGGTAAATTTCTGATTTTTCTCCATCTCCATCTCCATCTTCACCTCCTTCTCCATCTCCACCTCCACCTCCTTCTCCACTACATATTCCCTCTTCCTTGTCATTCCCCTCATTTGTTGTGTGCGAGTTTGAGAGAGAGCGAGCGTGTGTGTTCTTGTTTTGTGTGTTTTTGCATGTTTCTTGCAGGTTGCAGCTCCATCATCATCTCCAGCAAGCTCAGCAGGTACGGAATCTGCCTGCACAGTCCCCGAGGCATCGAGCTCGAGCTATCGCGACACTCCGAAAACTTTGACTAATCGCGTTTCTGAGTGCACCACGACACTGCGCAGGCTGAGAGCTCCTAGGATCATTAGACAGAACTGAAAAATTCACCATATCCCGAGCTATCGTGACACCTCGAGGTATCGCGACACTCACGAGGTATCGCGACACTCACAACCTATCGCGACTGATGTGTTCTAATGCCCAAGGAAAAAGTGATTATACGAGACTTTATTTTGTTCAAACCCCTCGCAATCGGTCCAATTGGATTACCTAGAGCCCACAAGTAACTTATGATTGATTAGCCGAGAGCACAGGTTTGGTGAATTTGAAAGGATATTTTGCTTGTATGTTGCTCGAACGGTGTTGAAGAGATTTTCGAGTCATTAGAGCAGTTCAAACCTTTAGGATCAAGAGGCCAAAAAAAACTTGATGCAACAACGAGCTTCATGTAAAGACCAATAGTAGCGATTCTACAACCTAATCACAACAGGGACTCCAATGCTGTCGCTCCTTAACATTGGGTGCATATATCTTATCGGAGTGGCTTGACTTTGCAAAGACTTCTGGCTAATTCATAGACAAGGTCTTAAGCATCAAGTGGATAGAAACTCCCACTATGGTAACGAGCATCATGTGTACATCAGCAGAAGCTATCCTTCACCCCAAACGAAGCACCAACAACGGGTATCACAACCTTTTTCAAGTTCGCTCACTGCTTCTTTTATGCATCTTCTGCTCGGAAAAAAAATAGTCCTTCTTTGTTGCTCTCTCGGTGCTCCCATCGTACTGAAGCACGGTACAACGGTTCTTCGACAGAGATGCCTTCGCATAATGCTCACAGACTGTCTTCTCTCTCTGAGAAGAAACGAATTGATAACCATCTTTTGCCATTGCATTTGTTGAACAGGGGTGTACTGATCACCTCTTGGCACTTCCCTATGACCAGAAGTGAAATATCCTCGGGCAAAGAAATCTACACATTATCCTGTGATATGAAGAGACTTCGTTTTCTTTTTCCTTTTCATTAGAGTTCCTCAGCACCCTAACTATCCAAAAAAATATTTATCATATCTGAAGCCTCAACTTCGTAAGCACTGGGCTGATGACGTTTGTGGATCAGAAAGACTAAACACCTACAGTAGCAGAGAAGCTCGACGTAGCTTGAGAACTCATGAGCAAGAGGCGAGGCCCTCACAGGTCAAGGCATTCCCAAAAGAGAAGGAGCTGATGGATTTCCATGAAAGCTACCAACCAGGCATATTATGATAAATCGATCAAAAAGAGAACACCGCGGATGTGTACTACACACAGGCAAGTCTGTCTCTCTCCAAGCACTAAACACCTCGGACCCTCAGGCCCTGTGTGTGTCTCAACTACGTCATTTTCTCTTCAAGCAAAAGGATTTGGGATGGACCCAATAAGATTTGGGATGGACCCCCATAATTTACCCTGCCGCTCGAGCAGCCAGCAATTCCCCCAAAAAACGATGCTATCCCCCCCCCTCAATGAATGGTGCATTAATATGAAATACCCAGACATTCTCTGGATTTGTTTCACCATAGATGATGCCTCATCAATCATGTTACGAATCAACAGAATGATTCCATTCCATTATACAATTGAAAAGAACCTTACAGTAGTGCTAAAATCCAAGTGTCCCCCTAATGCTTTTGCACCGGCATCATGAAGAAACAAGCGTTGCTTGAACAAAGCCAAAGTTCAGAGAAAAGAAGCGAAGATTTTCCCACCTGAAAGTCATCGACAGAAATCAATGATGAAAACGATAAGTCTTCAAGCTCAAAACTCTTCTCTCCTCTACATTAACAGTGGTTTCAAAGGAAGAGGATGATTCGATTGAAAGCACGCCATCTGATCCAACTTTGTCAATTGCATCAGCAATCAGTGTTCGAACATAGTCGTCATTCCCAGCAGATATAGATGCGACAGCTTTGATATCCTCTGAACCTTTGACAGGTCGAGCTTTTTCTTTAACTCTTCCACAAGGGCAGCAACAGTCTTGTCAATGCCTTTCTTCACTACGATAGGATTGGCTCCTGATGTCACATTAAGAAGACCCAATCGAATCAGTTCCCTGGCCAGAACGGAGGCAGTTGTTGTGCCATCACCTGCTGAATCATTCGTCTTACTGGCTACCTCTCTCATCAAAGCAGCCCCCTCTTCATCAAATGAGCCATAAGATAGCGAATCCGAGCAGTCTCGCCCAAAAAAAACACCCAGCCGAAGAAGAAGCTCTGTGATCGAGGTCGCTCCCTTTTTATATCCCTTCAGCACCTGTCTCTACCCTTGCCTTCGTCTCCAGTACTCAAAGGGCCCGTCAGAGCCGAACGATACTCTCGTCTGACAGAAGAAACCGCCCCCCCCCCAAAGCCCCTGGTTCCCGGCACGCTGGTCCACCCGCCATGATGGCTTTGGAGAATCAACGACTCCACTCTACCACTCCTTGGCACAGCCCCTCAATAAGCAAGCATGCTCCCTCCCCCTTTTCGGTTTCTCTTGTCAGAGAAAAAAACGGACCTGCCCCCACATTTCCCTGTTTCGAAGATGCTAAGGACATGCAGCCTCGCATGGTCACATGGCATCCTGACATCCATAGAGATCTCAGATATTCATAGCGATTAATTCCAGCAAGGAGAGCCTCATCCCCATATGGACTGTCCCGTATCTCGAGCTTCTACTATTGGCAGATTATAGTGCAATTACAAATGGAGGAAGATCACTCCTGGGGCCTACAATTGACCGATACACATAGACACTCTCCACTTGTTCTTCACCTCCTTTTTTCTGTTCGTAAAAAACGAGAGGGAGAGAGCCCTTGAGCATTCCCCCTTTATCTGTACAACGGCACCCACAAAAAACTCCTCGATGCCCTCTTCTCCCCCATTCACCCGTTGCCACACATATCGAGGGAGCATTATCAAATCCTTTACATATGATATCACTATGCAATTTTAGCCCCAGATCAGCAGCTCTTACATCACCACATGCATTCAGTACACAAGCATAAGCAATAGTATTCAAGGGAACCCAATTATTTTGCATCTCTTCGTAGCAGTCAAGAATCAATTCATTGTACCCATGATCTGAGTAACCTGCCATAAGCGTTGTCCATGAGATCACATCCTGAGCTGGAAGTCTTTCAAAAACACACTCTGCTTCAGAAAGAGCTCCACATTTACAGTACATGTCAAGAATTGCACCACCAAGGAGTAGTTCTACCTCCATACCCTTCATCACAATGTCTGCATGTATCTCTTGACCTTTACCTAAGAGTGTTTCACCGCCACAAGATTTTAAGCCCAAAACAAATGTGACGACACTCAAAGGCCTTCCTTCATGTTGAATTAACTCAAAAAAGTGGAGAGCCTCCTTACTAGATTTCTATTCTACATAACCTTCCATCAGAGCATTGCAGAGAACTTCATCAGGTGAGACAGCCATGTCAAAAAGAGCTTGTGCGTCTTCAAGAAATCCACACTTGGCATACATATTGACTAATGCACATCCAAGAACAACATCAGATAATAACAATCATTGTTTGGCACTTTCATTGTGCAATCTTCCATAAGTGCATTCCAACCCGCAACGTCCCTAATCTGAAGCTTATTGAAAACTTATAGGTTTCTATGATCAAGCCACAACTTGCATACATGGCCTCAAAATGGTTGTGGCCTTCACTCACCAAGCTTGCATGACAATAGGCATTCAATACATAAACAAGAAATGCAAGAATCTGAATGGGCTTTCCCCCAAACTGCATCTGCTCAACACAAATGATTGCATCCTAAGCATGCTCATATTTTCCATAATCGGAACTCCAAACACCAAGGGCATTCCCCTCTGAACAAGATGTAGCCATGTAGTTTGCAAATACCTTCCATCCCATTGATTAACTCTGCAAGTACCTGAAATCAAATGTATTTTCCTGCCAAATAGAACCACATTAGTGCATCAAAACCAACCAAATTGTGGGCTAACATACTCCCCTCTTCTTAATTGCGAAGTCGTCCCCGACGAGCCAAATTGTTCCTGCGCTCAAATCATCCAACATGTGCTGATCACTCAATCAAATACAAATCTTTACCTTGCATGACCATACTCTTCTTCCTCAATGTAGCACCTGAAATCATACTCATACAATCATTTGTTAGTACCAAAATTCAATCATTTCACTTACCATCTTTGTCCATCTTGATGTATCTTCATTGACATGTGTAGCTCAAGCATAAGCACCACCTCCTTTACTTGTTAATCCGCGGAGACGTGAGGACCGGTATGAAGACCACGAGCAAGTGAAGGCACAAGTGCGTGAGTGAAAGCACACAAACATGCACACACATACACACACACGCGCACAAAGTAAGATCAAAGAGAGGAACAATGGAAAGCTTAGATTGCAAAAGAGTTCTCTTACAAAAGTTCTATTCTCTAACAAGCTAACCCCCAAAAATGAGCTCTCTAGCTCTTTTTATAGTTTTTTGACTAGTTTTGGCCCTGTCCAGACGTAGTGTCTGGCCTAGTTAAAAATTAGGTTCCAGGGCTTATTTGAGGGCTCAAACGAAGTCTAAAAATTATGAAAATTGGTACGATGGTACTTCTAATACTCCTCAAGCTGGAGGACTCCTCGGCTTGAACAAAATGGAGTTACTAAAAATAGATAATGGTATTTACAATGGTTTCTAGTGATGAAAATCACTATTTTTGTAGGGGATTCTTCTGAAAATTTGACATACACTTCTTGGAGCTCCCTACTTGCTCTCTCTTCTTCTATGTCCACTTCTTTGATGTGCTTCCATGCTTTGTCCTTGACCTTGAGCTTCAACACTCCCCCCCCTCTCCAACAAGCTATAGAGCTCAAAAAATGGACTTTGGATGAGAAAGTTATGTCAAATCAGGCTCCTGTGGGTCAAAACAGGCAAACAGGACCTTTGGAGAAAATCGCGATTTTGTGAACTTTCTGAAAATCGCGATGCTGTGAAGTCAAAAAAATCGCGATGTTGAGCACAAAATCGTGTTTTTGAAAATCGCGATTTTGAGCAGAAAATCGTGATTTGAAAATCGCGATGTTGATCACAAAATCGTGTTTCAGAGAATCGCGATGTTGATCACAAAATCGTGTTTCAGAGAATCGCGATGTTGATCACAAAATCGTGTTTCAGAGAATCGCGATGTTGATCACAAAATCGTGTTTCAGAGAATCGCGATGTTGATCATAAAATCGTGTTTCTGAAAATCGTGATGTTGATCACAAAATCGTGTTTCTGAAAATCGCGATTTTGACTCAGAGAACCGTGATTCACAAAATCGTGTTTTTGACTGAAAATCGTGTTTTCTCAAAATCGTGTTTTTGACTTGAAAATCGCGATTTTGTCCCACAGAATCGTGTTTTTCTCAAAATCGTATTTTTGGCTGAAAATCGTGATTTGTGAGAATCGCGATTTTGAGCAGAAAGTCGTGTTTTTCACAAAATCGTGTTTTTTGCTGAAAATCGTGATTGGTGAGAATCGCGATTTTGAGCAGAGAATCGTGTTTTTTTTTGAGAATCGCGATTTTTTTCAACCACTTTTAGGCGGGAAAACTGAAAATCGTGATTTTTCAAAAAATTTTGAATTTTCACAGAATCGCGATTTTCATCACAGAATCGCGTTTTTTGGCGGGAAATTCAAATTTCTGAGCGCCGGCTATGGCGAGCTCCGTATGAGCAGAAAATCATAAAAAAAATGCAGCGCTTGCTCTCCCTTGCACCTCCTAACTCCTTCCCACACAATAATGCATGAAAAATGGTATGAAGATGGTGAAAATGCACTAAAAAACAAGAATTTTCTATGAAGAAGAAGATGGAAGAAGGTGGAGATGATGATGATGATGAAGATGAAGAGGAAAAAACAGAAAATGAACTGAAATGACAGTTTTTTTACCTTCCAACGTCGCAAATCTACGATCTTACCATCACCACGCTCGTCCTCGAAGCTCTCTCCCCGGCAACGGCGCCAAAATTTGGTGTAGCTCAAGCGTAAGCACCACCTCCTTTACTTGTCAATCCGCGGAGACGTGAGGACCGGTATGAAGACCACGAGCAAGTGAAGGCACAAGTGCGTGAGTGAAAGCACACAAACATGCACACACACACGCGCACAAAGTAAGATCAAAGAGAGGAACAATGGAAAGCTTAGATTGCAAAAGAGTTCTCTTACAAAAGTTCTATTCTCTAACAAGCTAACCCCCAAAAATGAGCTCTCTAGCTCTTTTTATAGTTTTTTGACTAGTTTTGGCCCTGTCCAGACCTAGTGTTCGGCCTAGTTAAAAATTAGGTTCCAGGGCTTATTTGAGGGCTCAAACGAAGTCTAAAAATTATGAAAATTGGTACGATGGTACTTCTAATACTCCTCAAGCTGGAGGACTCCTCGGCTTGAACAAAATGGAGTTACTAAAAATAGATAATGGTATTTACAATGGTTTCTAGTGATGAAAATCACTATTTTTGTAGGGGATTCTTCTGAAAATTTGACATACACTTCTTGGAGCTCCCTACTTGCTCTCTCTTCTTCTATGTCCACTTCTTTGATGTGCTTCCATGCTTTGTCCTTGACCTTGAGCTTCAACAACATGTCCACCTGTCTGCAAACTTCATCAAACATATTAGATCATTTTTCATCAAACACCACATCTACTACCAAAATGAGAAACATCCATATCAATCATCCATATCACACATATATACTCAACACACGCATCACGATCTCGCATCACACATGCATGTTCGACATCCTTTTTGCACACACCATGTACTCATGCAAGCAGAAAGCATCCCCACATTCCCTTTTCAACACTCTTTTGTCTATACGATCACTCCCTCGTTTCTCTTCCCAATTCTAAACCAAATTCTATCGCCCATTTCCCGTTTCCTTCCCACCTAGGGTTTTCTACTCCCACTTACCTTTTCATCTACTCTGTGCTCTTTTGTTCATCAGTCAGATCCTATGCTTGGTCGCCACCACCTCTCCTAGGCTGATGGACACACGACAAAGACCACTCAAGCCTAACACGAGCTCGCCTCGACAGGACCACTCATCATCAACGCGATTCAGGACTTCTCAAGTTGTCATACCACCTAAGAGCCAAACTGAACACTTCTGGAAGGTTTGCAGACAAACAATGCAACTAGCACGATTGGATTCCTCAAGTCCAAGCTTTCCATAGACACATCGCAACCAAAACCCTAGCCGAGCTTAAGCTTCAATTTGACATGTTCCATCGGGAGCCCACACATAACCCAAATCCCCACAACACAAACACATATATTCCCATCCGAGCATCATGCTCTCTCACCTCTCTTATGTCCCCCCTCGAGCGAGGAATTTGTCTCATTCATTTTTTTTTCATATTTTTTCTCTCTTTTTTCATCTTTTTTTTTTCACATCTTTACTCACACTTGCCGGCCTACGCCGAAGCCGGATGCGACTCGTGGACTCGACCACCCGATCGAGTTTGTTCCACCCATCTACCAACCCAACGCAGCGCACGACACACAGACAGCTAGCCCTATGTGAAACCGACGTCGGTTCGTGGCTTTGACCACCCGGCCAAAGTGGGTCCACCCACCTATCGGCCCACATAGGCGCATAGCCACACTCACACATACACAAACATATATTTTTCTCATTTTCTTTTCATTCCCGCATCTCGAGAATTAGGAGACAAAAGAAAGGACCTTTTCCCAACCATCCCAATCACGACACACATACATATATCCCCCCATGGACATCCCGATGAGACATATCTTCTCTCTGCTGCTACTCAAGCCAAAATCCGACCACTAATGCCATGGTCAACCCGTCCTCTCAAAACCCGCACATACTAACCACCTCGTCAACCTGAAACCTCAAAAAGTGTCACTTCAGTTCCAGGCGTACAACAGACTCGATCCATCCATCCTCACATCTTTGACTCGCAACCCGCAAAGCAAACCCTAATCAAACTCAAGCCGTCCTAACCGGCATCCATCATATCATCTTTTTCTTTTTCATCTCCATCCTCTGCCTCGCAGAGATTCCACATGATTCGACAGCTTGCTGATATTGTCCTCTAGCCAGGCGATACGGTCTGGAAGGCCACCATTCATTACTACACCTCTTAATGCCTCGAGCTTCAAAGCTAAATCCCTTATCCCTTCTTTTTTTTGCTCATCACTATCTTGGAGTCGAAAAATCTCATCATCCACTTGATGGAACCGAACCCACATTTTCTTCTTCTCCTCTTCTAAATGGCTCATCTTTCTTTCTATTTCCAAAGGAACCTCCTCGCTCCTCCCGACTTGGCCAAACAACTTTTCAACCTCTTCTCGAATCGACCTCTCCTCCCAGATTCTACTCATATTTTCTACTTCCAGATCATCCACTTTTTTCGACAACTCCTTCGCCTTTTCTAACTCCATGCCTATCGCCTCTAACTTGTCCAACATCACTTTTAGCTCTTCCTCCGTTTTCCTCACTCTCGGGTCTTCCGCTTGTCCTCGCGTCTCGTCACCCTTCCGATTCATCCACCTACCGAGCTTGCTACTCAGCTTTGCATTCTCTTTTTCTACCCGTCTCACTTTCTCATGGCTCTCTGCTTGGGCACTTTTCATTCTTTCTAACTCGAGGTGGAACTCGTCACATGCCTTACCCGCTTGATCACTGTATCGACAGATTATGCTTTGTACCTTCTCGATTTCATGCTCCATTCCTTCGACTCTCCTCATTAGGTCATCCTCATCTCTTGAGAGCTCTTCTTCGATCGCAACTCCAAAGCAGTCGGCTACCATCAAGCCGGATCTCAAGTCCCAGACCACATTTTCACTCTCGGGCTTCACAAGATCTTGCCTCCAGCTTTTGTTTACTCTTTTCCACTCCTTGTTTTCATTTTTCAACATTCGTACTTGCTTTTCCCAAGTTCCTAGGACCTCGGCCATTTTCACTTGATTTTCCTCTAATTTCTCTATTTTGATCCTCTCATTATCTCGCTCCACATGCAACCAATTGACTTGACATTCCAAGCTCTTCACAAGTTCTACCAAGTCTCGATCATGAGATCCAGTGTCCTTGCTTTCACTTGCTCTCGTAGTCTCCGTCGATGAAGTAACTCCACCTTTGTCAACTTCCACATACAAAGAGGATAAGCACCTATCTGGTTCATTCGTTGCGACCTTTAGGTCAATCACCTCTTTTGAGCCACACACGTGCTCGCATAGTCTCTTTTTCCCGCAGTCCTCACATGTGGGGACAAAATCCAGCGGGGTGCATACGCGAGGGCAATATTTGGCTATATGCCCAATCTGCTCGCAACACCAGCATCTCACATAATTTGATATCGGGCCAAATCGCCACCCTCGGTTCACATGATGTCTCATGGTCGGATGAGAATATATCCATCTCCTATTTTGTCCAAAATTCGGTTGCTTCATGTTGGCATTCTCCAAACCACATGCTCGCTTTTGTTGGGCCATTTCTTTAATGAAGGTCAAAGAAGATTTGGGATCGACTTGGCTGTGCCACACGATTGGGGCACCAAGCGAACTTGTAGCACTCTCGATGAGATGTGCTAAGCCAATTCCCGGCAGACGCACCAAAATGTTATGGTCTTGTTTCCCTCGTAAGTGAAGCTAGAGATGCATTATAGAGAAGCAAAAATTCAACAATATAAGAGGCATTTCGGTTGAATCCTAAAGTAGGAACATATTAATGGAACACTGAATTCAAAATTTCAATCCATACACCGCTTTTCTTCCTCGTCATACTTAGATGAGGAGTCGAGCACAAGAATGCCTAACCACGAGCTTTATTTTGCATATTGTGAGATCCTCTAGTAGAATAACTGTACACTGAATTTTGTGTATCTCGTCATCAATATATGTTAACATGTAGAGAGACTTAAATAAAATAGGAGGGTAAGATATTGAATTTAGCACACCAAATCTCCAACATTGCATTAGAGATGCAGGGCAGATTAAACCTTCTAAAGCTAGAACCCGAGACAATCCTAGGCTACCTAAATCCTGCCCACGATCTTAAATACAGAATAGGAAGAACTTTCCAGACGTCATTCATAGCGCCAAAGTGCTTCAACAATGGATCCTCGAGACATTCTTCATCCTCATGTTTGTCACCAAAGTGCAGTAAGCCTTCTCTTAGAAGGACATAAGGGAAGAATTCAGCTCTACTGATTCCAATGCAATTGCCTACGGTACAACTGCAAAGACGTGTAGCTGAGAACATTCATTGTCAATAGCAACATAAAGAATCAAGTACAGCATACAAACACCAATTAGAGCTTGCAGATTGAAAGCAAAGAAGCAACCAAAAACGAAAAAGAAGTCACATAGCTCCCCGCTTCCGAACACCCCGACACTGGAAACAATTATTAAACCACTCTACTGACCCAGATAGCAGAAAATTAAGCAGTCAATAGCTGCACACCTAGATTATCGTTACAGAGGCCGTTAGGATGGAGGAATTATTGATCTTCTTATAGTCCCATCTAGATGTATGCGAATATAAAAGAAGAGGGAAGCTCACATCCCACTAACTCCTTTCTGAAGTATCATAATGCAAAAATTGTCCGCGAGAAACATGCGCAGACAGAAACTAGTTCTTAATCTCTACGAAAGTCATCTGGAAGTTGTTTCCAATCCACCTTTGCCTCAAGACACAAAATTTAGCACAAATCATGGTGTTCCTCAATATGATTGATAACATCGATTTGGCAACGATGTGACTGTGTACCTGATAGACTGAAGCTGCATGCGAAGGCGCTCCTCTTCTGACTGGGCGAAGGCCTTGTTGGTAACGTCTTTGGGAGTCGTAGGAGCAGAACGCTTCCCCTTTTCAGCTTCCAAAGCAGCCTTCCCTTCAACTCCCCTGTGTTCTCCCCGATGGATACCCTTTATCCTCCTGAAAACTGCCCGCGGGATGCCTTCTGTGCCCCACCCTTATCTCCCATCGGCGCTCTTCTTCTACCCCTTTTCGGTTTCTCTTGTCAGAGGGAAAAAAACGGACTGCCCCCACATTTTATATGCCACCTTAGTTGTGATGCTGATAGGCAATCTAATTTCATATCTCGTAAGGGAAGACCTTGAAGAGTAACAACTTGTGGCGTTGCAGTACTCTGACAAAGCAGATTGTAGAATTGTGTCATAGGCTAACATGCTTCCAGTTGGCGACCACTTCACACCAAATGTCCAGCCAAAGACATCGCACACTTCAAAAAGTTGCTCTCCAAACTTCATCTCTCCAAACGAAGTATTCGCATCACCTCTACTGTCAACCCCTTTTATATAAACAGAAAACACCCTACATTTACAATCAGTGGATGTAGTTGCAAGAACAACATTATTTGGATGCCATGAAACATTTGTTACAGTTGAGCTGTGCTTCTTTCGGATTATTTTGCTAACCCACCAATTATTTTCGGTTTCATAATAGAAGATGCAAACAACTTTTGCACCACTTCCAACAGCAAATTTGTTTTCTTTGGGACTCCACTTTACTGAGATAGCAGCTCGATTCAGTCTTAGAATTACTAGTGTTGGATTCCAGGCCTCCCTTTCAAAGGTCCAAACATAAGAGTTTCTATCATGTGAAGCTGTTACAATCTTATTCGAGATTGGGCCCCAATCGATTCCGGATATCAGTTGATCATGCTGAGATCCCGATTTTACATGCCGTACAACTTGCTTATGCTCATCCAGGCACCGTGCAAGCTCCCATGTTCCCTTGTTGTCCCCCAAAAAGAGTAATGGATAGCAATCAAAGCCTCCTGCCACAAGCCTGTTCTCTAAGAGAAACAACACCCCATGCACAGTTGAGGGGCCAAGACCTTTTCAACAGAATTATGCAGCTCTTCATGCGCATTCCTTCAGTGTCCACACCATTATGAAATGAAATTGCGTTATATTTATCAGTTCCATAGACTGTTGAAGTTTCATGGTACCAATTCCCCCCCTTCAATGATGAGAAAAGGCCAAAAAAAAACCACTTCTGCCCCAAGCAACGGAAAGCGGCCCCTTGTCTTCTCAAAAAGTAAGAGCTCCCCTCAGCATTCCTCTTTGACCAAGAAGTCATCATGTAGCCCCCAAATAATTCCCATTAATCATCGAATCACTCTTCAAGTACCTGAAATCAAACGCATTTTCCTGCCAAATAGAACCACATTAGTGCATCAAAACCAACCATTTTGTGAGCTAACAGCGACACCTCACGAGCTATCACGACACCTCACGAGCTATCGCGACACTTGGGAGTATCGCGACACCTCACGACCTATCGCGACACCTCACGAGCTATCGCGACACTTGGGAGTATCGCGACACTTGGGAGTATCGCGACACCTCACGACCTATCGCGACACCTCACGACCTATCGCGACACCTCACGACCTATCGCGACACCTCACGACCTATCGCGACACCTCACGAGCTATCGCGACACCTCACGAGCTATCGCGACACTTGGGAGTATCGCGACACCTCACGACCTATCGCAACACCTCACGACCTATCGCGACACCTCACGAGCTATCGCGACACTTGGGAGTATCGCGACACCTCACGACCTATCGTGACACCTCACGAGCTATCGCGACACTTGGGAGCTATCGCGACACTTCGACCCGACCTATCGCGATACATGGGCTTAACGCATGAAAATTTAGAGTAATTTAATTGACTGAAGTAAGGTATCTTTGGGCTTAATCTTGGACACATTGGGAGGATATAAGAGCCTTAGGAGTGGGCAAAAGACCTAGAAACTAGGGAGGAATTTCCTGAACCCTGAGAGCTTGTTTGGACCCCTAAGTGCCTGAATGGTCATAACTTCACCATACGAACTCCGATTGATGAGATTTTGGTCTCGTTGGAAAGCTTGTTGAAAATCCTACGTGGACCTCGACTGGTTTTTTGTAGAATCATACGTGGAGTTTTAGAACATGTATTTTCAAGTTGGCCTTTAGGTGAGACTAGGTGGTCCTAAGATTGAGGGGGTTCAGTGAGTTACTCCAGGGGGGACTGAAAATATTGATGTGTGTCTTTCAATTACTTGTGGTAATAGAGCTATACTGACTGGTGAGCTTTTGCAGGAACATTGTGTGCACTCAAGGCAATCAAAAGCAAGCTAGCAAGGGTGAGTACCAAGCTTGGGAGAAGGCTTCCTGGGCTTGTGTAGCAGTCTGGTCAACCAGCTAATTGAGGTTGGAAGATCTCTCAACCCTCCTTTGTCAATTCCTAGCCTAGGCTAAGTACGACTTAGGTGTGGTAATTAATTAGGGCAATGTTAGGCACGAATCAAGTCCAAGAGAATTAATCAACCAAGTGCAAGAATTAAGTAGGTCTTAAGTGCGAAAACCCTAAGGGACTAAAGGTAAACTGGAGTCGATCACTTATCAAGTGCGAAATTCACTTAAGTACTCCTGACGGCGCGATTTCAGACAAGATCATAAACATAATATTCAACTCAAAAGAACAAAGTGATTGGTGCAAATTAACCTGCAACGAGAGTGTGCTTGGGTCCAAGGGGGTAGATAAATCAGGCATATGAACCTTAGATCAGGCAGACACTTAGGCCGAGACAGACAAAGCCTCATATCTTCTGAAGCTAGTGTCAATCACATTGCCAGGTCTTGGGCCCAACAGTTGAGTGATTACCCATACACTCCCAGATCAGAAACAAGTGATTCTGAGATGTCCTATCACATGGAGAGACCAGTAGGTAGTTCAGGGGTGGCTTATCTAGAAAAGCCAGAGGGACCTTACAAGACTCAATTGGAATACATCAGGACGAATCGTCTAGGTGCTCGCATCTACGAAGACGGACTGAGAAGATCTGTGGTCCATATTAAGAACCTCGATCAACCCCATGGACTAGAACACCCGGTAGTCAAGTTCGAGAATGGAGCATACCTGGATAAAGAGGGGACTATTTATGTAGTCACCACTCTTCCTGATAGAACAGACGAGTTTGGAAATGTGATTGCAGAGACCGACATGGGTGATATAGAACAAGGAAATTTAGAGAAAGAGCCGAGAACTCCCCGGGGTAAATCTGTCTTGACCAGAATCATGACTCCAGAGTGGATTCCACAGGATAATAAAAGCATAGATCTGCTTTTAAACCGAGAAACCGATGAGGCTTTTTGGAGATATAAATCTGCTCAACCTCACGAAGTGAGTGCCCTCACAATCTATGAGTTTAAAGACCCTGATAGCCCAGGCCAAGTAACCTACCTAGACAATGCATCAGAGAGAATCTTCATGGTCACTGAGCATGGCAGACATGCCTACACATGGAAGGGTGAATTTGTTTTTCCCCAACCAAGGTCTAATGTGTCCTTTGGTCACCAAGGAGCTGGGACCTCCCAAGCTCATGGAGCTCAAAGAGATAGAAGTAGAGACAAACCTGAGGTAAGTTTTGCCAACTCCCTGGGAAGAGAAAGAACGGGAACAGAAAGGAATAGAGTGGAACCTGAGAGACATAGAACCCCATGGAATCAAGGGAATGCTGACGATTTTCCTTTGCCAAGGCCGAGAGAACACACTAGGACCCTGCGACCAACTCAACTGGTGAAGTCCATGAAGAATTATTTCGATGGCACGGGAGACCCTTATGACCATGTGGCAGAATTTCGGCAAGTATTGAAAGTTGAACAGGTAGAGGACCTATTCACACAATATAATGCTTTTGGTCTAACCCTTAGGAACACTGCCCTTACGTGGTTTCAACCACTAAACGAGAGGCATTTCAGAAACATAGACCAGCTCTTAGAGGCATTTATCATTGAGTTTTCTAAGAGTGGAATCAGGCACAACACTTCCTCACTAATTCATAGCTTCAAACAAACACCTCAAGAGACGGTCAAACTAGCTGGAAGAAGATTTAGGCAGTACCTGGAGAGATGCCCGATGCCGGAGTTACCCACACCAGCCAAACAAGTGGCCTTGTTCTTAGATGGATTGTTGAGCACCAAGCTCAGGTCATATGTGTATCTGAAGGACCCCAGAACGATAGAAGAGTGCGTGCGCATGTGCATAGACATTGAGGACAATCTAGGTGAGGAATTAGAACTATCAAAAATCTATAAGGATTCTGATAGCTCTAGTAGCCTCACATCTGGTCAATCCACATCCATTGAGGAGCTTGCAGAGAAGGTAGCTCAAAAACTAGGTGTCTCTAGCAAACAAATTCCAAGATTTTCCCCAGTTAAGCGGTGTTACACTTGTGGCGGTGACCATATGGCAAATGTATGTCCCATTATGGCCCAACCCCAGGCGAATCCTAGTAGCCAGTACTGCACCATAGAGCGCAGGTACACCAACCACATTGCACAAGACTGCCCATATAACAAACAAACTGTTAGGCAAAATTACCCTCAGCCATATCCACAACAGGGTAGATACCAGAATCAGTACCCACCACAACAATACAATAGACCACAACAAACTTAACAGCCACCTTATCAAGGGCAGCAGAGACCTCAACCAGTCCTAGTGCAGCAACCCCTTGCTCCAACCAATGTGATCCCAGTGAAATATGCATCTGCTGAAGAAAATCCGAACAGAGCCATAGTCCCAGTCACCCCATTGCTATCAGATAGTGATCCAAGTGACCATAGTTTTGACTCCACACATATTGATAGCCCACAGGCTTACTACATGCAGTCACCCGAGCATAACGAGTCATACTATTATGAGGACCCAAGTGAAAATAGTGGGGAGCCTGAGTATGCCAACGTCATGTACACAAACCCCAACTCTAGACCTCAACCTAGGCATGTACGACCCCCATTTCCTAGAGGACCATGCTTCAGATGTCAGGGAGATCACCTTATATGTGATTGTCCACTGCCTACCCCTACACAACCTCAACCAGTAACAATTCAGGGTTTCTATCAAGACTGCGGGAAAGAGCATCTCCTACGAGATTGCCCAAAGAACCCTAAGAACATGCCTAAAATCACTCCTATCAATGTTGTTGGGTTAGTTGTAGACTCCACAGGGAGTGTGACTTCCACTGCACCTGTGCAAGTGATCACAAGAGCCCAAGCACTACAACAAAACCAAGGTGTTGGTCAGGAAAAGAGCCCCGAGGTGAGTGAAACAGAGAGCATAACCAAAAAGAGGACTAGAGCCTGGAAGGATAGTCCTGAAAGAATGAAAAGGCAATGGGCAAAAAAGATGAGCGAACTTGAAGAAAGCTTGAGAGAAACCAAAGCAAAAATCATAGAGATCACATCTCAACCGCACTCTCACACATTCCCACCGCTACCATCCCCATCACCCTCCATCCCTCCACCCTCTAATACACCCCACGTAACCCACCCACCACCCCGAGTAGGATCAGTATTAGCTGATCCCACTCCTGAAGACATAGACATGATGCTTAAAGCATATCAGGCCAGAATCCAAGAGGGGCCAAATGTAACGGATCATGACAAGTGCTACCCTAGAGCTGACCTAGAGATAGAAAGAACCAAGCTTTGCGCGAAAATGGTCGCATTGGCTCAGACTATGTTTGAAGCCAGTCGCCTTTTCAATTACTCGGGCTCAGCCAAGACACAATTACACTTGGATGGACTTCTAGAGAAGTTAGAGGGCATAATTGCAAGATCTGCCAAGGAAGACAAAAATCAAGAAAGAGATAAAGCAAGCAAAAACATGACCCATCCCCCACCGAAAGCTTATGTGCCCAATTCCAATGAACCAGACAACCCCCCCTCCCTAGAAAGAATAGAGAGGCTAACTGCACAATCAGAAAAGGAACCCGCCTCTCAAAATAAGGGCAAGGCAAGTGAGAACGTGAGCCTACCTCCCCTGGAAGCCTACGTTGATGGAGAGTGTTAATCTCCAAAAGAACAACCTACTCTTGTGATTAGAGCACCTCTATACCAAGAGTAAGTCAAAACCTTCACTAAATTAGAGGTCCAATCTCCAAATTATCAAAATTGAGAAAATCTGTGAAAAAGATAAAACACAGAAAAGTCTGCTGCACTATTTCTCCACATTGACCTATCAAACATGTAAAGTTTTTTATGAAACTTTGTATGAATCATCTCCTAGAGATTGCGCATCTCCTCCAAGTTGAATTACTTCAAAAGCCTTAGTATAACTTGAGAAATTTACTTCACAAGTTACCTATGTCCAAATCTGTACTTCTGAGAAGTCGATTTGACACCCCTAACTTCTTAACTTTGGTTCTCACAATGTCGAACCCGTTTTACAAAATGCTTCTAGCCATAAGTAGCTTATCTTTCAACTTAAAGATTAAGCCCTCACTCATGCAAAACTTTAAACTGTGCTGGGAGAAATGATCAAAACAATAACTTCGAAATCTGCGCCTGTTTTAGGAACCTGTGAACACACTTCACATATGAATGTTCCTGCACTTAATTCTCTAAGCCTGATTGCAATTGGAAGCTAAAACTTTGTACAAAGGTCAAGCACCTTCCAACTTAGACTTGTACAAAAGCATTTCACGATTGATCTACTGTAGAAGGAGAACACGCAGAAACATCGGGCGCAAGATTTTCAATTACTCAGAAAAGTTTACAACTGAGTGATGAGAGCTAACTCAACTAACTTTTTCTCTATCTCATGACTTCTAACTTCCTCAATCTTGGCTTCTAACTATTGTCACATATGCTCTCATACATGCCCCGACTTTTCTCAAAGTATTTATAGATAATTTGTACAAGATTCTTACTCAAACAAAGATCTAAGTCACCTATGACTATACTAATGTACATATGTGTACACTTCTCTTATCCTCTGAATATGTCTTTCTTCCAAGCTTCAATAGTTGATCCTTCCTTCACTCTTTAACCTTCCAAGCCTTCAATTGGTGATTGGTCTGCACCAACAGCTCCCCCTCAATCATCAATTGAGGTCTTCACTATCTTCTTTATACCTGCCATGTCTTTGAACCTTTGTAACTTTGGTCCATCCAAGCCTTTTGTAAGCATATCAGCTATCTGATCTTTTGTTGAAGTATGGATTACTTCAATCTCTTTATCCATCACCTTCTCTCTTAGAAAGTGATACTGAATCTCAATGTGTTTGGTCCTGGCATGAAAAACAGGATTAGCAGCTAAATACAATGAACTCATGTTATCTCCATATATAATTGGTACCCCATGCATAATGTCAAGACTCTTCATCAAGGTCTTGAGCCAAATCACTTCCTTTGCAGCTTCAACCATGCCTTTATACTCAGCTTCTGTAGAAGACAAAGCAACTGTATGTTGCTTCTTAGAACACCATGAGATTAACTTATCTCCCACATAACACATGTATCCATAGGTTGATCTTCTATCATCTCGATTACCTGCCCAATCTGCATCACTATAAACTTTGATATTTGTATCTGAGGTAAACCCATAATACAAACCTTCATTGAGTGTACCCTTAATGTACCTCAACACCCTTTGTCCTGCAATCCAATGTTCTTTCCTTGGGCAATGCATAAATTGAGACAAAACCCCTACTGCATATGATAAATCAGGTCTAGTTAGAGTAGCATAGATAAGACTACCAACCAAACTCTGATATTGTCTCATGTCCTTGAATTCTTCACCTCCATACTTACTCAATTTGTGATTCACCTCCATTGGTGTAGGTGCTACCCTGCAATCATCCATTTTAAACTTGATTAACAAGTTCTTCAAATACCTTTCTTGGGTCACAAATACTCCATGTTGAGTATATGTAATCTCCATGCCCAAGAAGTATGATAAGTCTCCCAAGTCACTTATCTTGAACTCCTTTTCCATTTGCCTCTTAAGCTTTTGTATTCCTTCTTCATCTGTACCTGTAAGAATTATATCATCAACATATATACACATGTCCCATTTTCACTTGCCTTGACAAGCGAGCTACTATCTGCTTTAGACACCTGAAAACCAAGTTCTTTAAGGAACTTCACAAGTCTATAGTTCCATGCCCTTGGGGCCTGCTTCAAGCCATACAAAGCTCTCTTGAGCTTGCACACATGATCTGGATACCTTTTATCTCTGAACCCTTGAGGTTGCTCCATGAATACATCATCTGAAATGTAACCATTCAAAAAAGCATTTTTCACATCAAGTTGACATAGCTTCCAACCTTTACATGCAGCAATAGCAATAAGTGTCCTTATGGTTGTCATCTTTGCCACAGGACTATAGGTCTCATCATAATCAATACCATATGTTTGAGCAAAGCCTTTGACAACAAGTCTAGCTTTGTATCTAGACACACTTCCATCTGCAAACCTTTTTGTCTTGTAGACCCACTTGCATCCAATAATCTTCTGACTATTTGGTTTAGGAACCAAATCCCAAGTTTGATTCTCCAATAGTGCATCATATTCCTCCTGCATAGCATTCTCCCATTTTTCCTTACCTTTTGCCTCTTCATATGTAGAAGGGTCTTCATCTGTATTCACCATATAAGCATAATCTTTTGTGGCTAGAAATGAAGTATCATAACTATACCTTGTAGGTTGCCACCTATTTCTTGTTGACCTTCTGAGTTCTCCACTCCTTGAGGTTTCTGGCTCTTCACATTCAGGATCAAATCTTGGTGTCTCTTCCACTTCAACCTGCACTTCATTATTCTCTTGCTCATCAAATATTTGAACTTTTGATTTACCTTTTCTTTGACTCACTTCTTCTTCATCACCTGTATTGATATTGATTGTACCTGCATACCAAGTGCTTTGTTCATCAAATGTAACATCCTTAGAAACCATAAATTGCTTTGTTGATGGACTCCACAATCTATAGCCCATCTGCTTATCATCATAGCCAATGAAAACATACTTTTCAGCTTTAGGCTCCAACTTGTGCCTTAATTGTGATGGCACATATGCATATGCCACACACCCAAAAACTCTGCAATGATCCAAGGTAGGTCTTTTACCCCACCAAGCCTCATATGGTGTCATACCCTGCAAGGCTTTACATGGTAGCCTATTGACCAAATAAGTAGCTGTATTTACAGCTTTAGCCCACAAATAATTAGGGCAATTTTTCTCCTTCATCATGGATCTTGCAAACTCAACAATTGTTCTATTTCTCCTTTCTGCAACACCATTTTGTTGAGGAGAGTACCTGCAAGTAACTTCCCTTTTTATACCTGCATTCCATAAGTAATCACTGAACTCATTTGAGAAATACTCTCCCCCTCCATCTGACCTTAGTCTTTTCAACTTATGACCTGTAATTCTTTCTGCATATGCATGATAGTGTTTAAATGTATTAAACACTTCTGACTTATCTTTGATCACATAGATAGTGATCCACCTAGTAGCATCATCAACATAAATCACATAATACCTTGATCCATTTATACTGAAATCTTTTGATGGTCCCCACACATCTGTGTGTACCAACTCAAGCTTCTCTGAGTACATAAAACCATGCTTGGAATAGGAATGTTTATGAGCCTTACCTAATTGACATGCCTCACATTTGTATGTCATATGTTGACCTGCAACATTAGGCAATCCAAGCACTGAACCATTGTTAACCATATCTTTAATACCTCTTTCATTGAAATGTCCAAGCCTCTTGTGCCAAAGATCTAACTCAGAGATCTTATGACCTCCATATGTGAACATAGCATGACCAATGTTGCCTTGAATCTTCAATGTAAATAATCTTCCTTCCTTTTTCCCTGAAACAATCTGTTTATACCCTTGGCTAGGGTCTTCCACATATACTCCATCATTAGTGAACCTTACTTCATATCCCTTTTCAACAATTTGACCTACACTTATCAAATTCTTAGGGATTGTAGGAACATACAAAACCTTACTCAATAAGGTGCTTCCATCCTTGGCCTTCACTGATCCAATTGACTTCACATTGTGCTTTGTGTTGTCACCTGTTTGAACAACATGATTAAAAACTTTACTTTCCAAATCAGTCATCAAAGATATGTTACCACTCAGGTGATTGCTACACCCTGAGTCAATGTAGAAGACTCTTTGATCTTCACTCTGCCTTTCACAAGTTGCATTCATTATCAATGTTGAATCTTCCTTTTGATCTGAAGCATAATTGTAGTAGGTGTTGTTGTATTGTTGACTTTGGAATCCTCTACCTGCATTTCTTCCAAAGTAATTCCTTCCACCTCTACCTCTGTAATTACCTCTTTGATTTCTGCCACCTCTTCCTCTTGAATTATAATTTTGATTGTATCCACCATTATTCTGATTATTATGCCAACAATCATTAGCTAAGTGATTTGTCTTACCACAAATCCAGCAAGCTTTGCCTCCATCTTTGTTGTTCCTGCCTCTTCCTCTACCTTTGCCACCTCCTCTTCCTCTTAGGAAGTTGGCTTGAGTAGTTGTTCCTTCATCTTCACCTGCTTGTTGTTTTCCTTTGCTATTCTTCTTCTTGTCCTTTGAGTACATTGCATGTCCTGTACTCTTGTCACCATCTCCTTTAACATCCTGCTCAAATGTTAGCATATGACCTAACAATTGATTTAAATCAGGAGTGAAATGGTCAAGTGATAGTTCTGTAGACAAAATAAATGGCTTCCATTTGTCATCACCTCTCAACCCTGTAAGGATTTGCCTTACCAATTTATCCTCCTCAATGTCTTCATCAACAGCTCCTAAAGCATCTGCAATATCTTTCATCCTTGTTACATAGTCTGAGATGGATTGAGAGGCCTTCTTCTTGAAGGTAGTAAACTCTGCCCATAAGGATGCCTTCCTTGACTTTGTAGTGTTCTGGAAATGCTCCTCCAAAGCATTCCATATGTCAGTTGCACTTTCAAGACCTCTAATATGAGGTAACAAGTAATCATTGACTCCCATATAGATAATGCTCCTAGCTTGAGCATCTTTCTTCATCCAATTTTTCAGATCTGCTAACTCTTCCCTAGTTGGAACACTAGGATCTCTGAACTCTGGCTTCTCTTCTTCTCCTGTGATGTAACCAATTAAATCTTTGCTCATAAGATGAGCTTCCATCCTCATTGACCATGCAGGATAGTTTTCCCTATCCAATTTCTCTATCTGTAGAGCATCTCCCATCTTGTATCCACCTGTGTATTGAAATCTTCAAGCTTTACAAACAATGTATGTACCTTTACTTCGAATTAGACTCCTTTTGCCTTTCTTGATGTCGAGTAGTCTTCTCCTCAGGCTTTTGACTCCAAGCTTTCACTTCTTAGTTCTTCAAATGTTGAACTTCTTGAATCAGCAGCAGTCGGGACCTTCCTTTCCTTGATTTTGATGTCTCTTGCTCTGATACCACTGATGGAGAGTGTTAATCTCCAAAAGAACAACCTACTCTTGTGATTAGAGCACCTCTATACCAAGAGTAAGTCAAAACCTTCACTAAATTAGAGGTCCAATCTCCAAATTATCAAAATTGAGAAAATCTGTGAAAAAGATAAAACGCAGAAAAGTCTGCTGCACTATTTCTCCACATTGACCTATCAAACATGTAAAGTTTTTGATGAAACTTTGTATGAATCATCTCCTAGAGATTGTGCATCTCCTCCAAGTTGAATTACTTCAAAAGCCTTAGTATAACTTAAGAAATTTACTTCACAAGTTACCTATGTCCAAATCTGTACTTTTGAGAAGTCGATTTGACACCCCTAACTTCTTAACTTTGGTTCTCACAATGTCGAACCCGTTTTACAAAATGCTTCTAGCCATAAGTAGCTTATCTTTCAACTTAAAGATTAAGCCCTCACTCATGCAAAACTTTAAACTGTGCTGGGAGAAATGATCAAAACAATAACTTCAAAATCTGCGCCTGTTTTAGAAACCTGTGAACACACTTCACATATGAATGTTCCTGCACTTAATTCTCTAAGCCTGATTGCAATTGGAAGCTAAAACTTTGTACAGAGGTCAAGCACCTTCCAACTTAGACTTGTACAAAAGCATTTCACGATTGATCTACTGTAGAAGGAGAACACGCAGAAACATCGGGCACAAGATTTTCAATTACTCAGAAAAGTTTACAACTGAGTGATGAGAGCTAACTCAACTAACTTTTTCTCTATCTCATGACTTCTAACTTCCTCAATCTTGGCTTCTAACTATTGTCACATATGCTCTCATACATGCCCCGACTTTTCTCAAAGTATTTATAGATAATTTGTACAAGATTCTTACTCAAACAAAGATCTAAGTCACCTATGACTATACTAATGTACATATGTGTACACTTCTCTTATCCTCTGAATATGTCTTTCTTCCAAGCTTCAATAGTTGATCCTTCCTTCACTCTTTAACCTTCCAAGCCTTCAATTGGTGATTGGTCTGCACCAACATACGTGCCTAACTCTACAGAGCCAGACACATCATCTTCTATGAATCGGTTCACACCAGAATTCCTACGCGAGATTCAAGAAGACAAATGGGCTAAAGAGAGTGAAGTCCCTCCTCCTTTTGAACTTGTGGATGATGCACGCGACCAATTCCCACAAGACATCCCATCCATTTATGAGGAGCAGGAGAGCACCCACTCTCAGGAAAGACTAGACTTTGAGTCTAACTCTCTACAAGAATTACCCCACTTCACAGGCCCATGGGAAGCTAAGTCTACTTGTATGAGAGCACCCACGGTCATGGTACGAAATGAGGACTCAGTCTTACCTAGGAACACAGAGGTAGTGAAAAACACTAAAGTGCAGTGCAATCTCAAGTTAGAAGAGCTACTCAAGGTTAGACCTGAATTATGGAAACATGTCGCCAAACAAGTACCAGCGATAGTGAAACCTCATTCCCAGGTAGGATCACATAGGACAGTGCCAGAGATACCCTTGGATAAGATAGGAGATATGTGTGAAGGTGAAGAAGGGAACACCTATCTTCCCATTACCTACCAGGAGTACACCACCAAGGCAATTTTGGACTCAGGTGCAGGAGTTGCAATTGCTACAACTTCCCTATGGAAGCGATGGGGCAAGCCAGCACTCCGACCAACGAGAATGAAATTGCAGATGGCTGATGGTCATATTGAAAGGCCCTTAGGATTGCTAGAAGGAATAACTCTCACTACATGTGGGGTTGAGTTTGAGCATACTTTTGCTATATGCGACTTTAGCAAAAACCAAGCCTACGAGATGATTTTGGGAAGGCTATTTATGCGGCAATTGCAAGTAGTCCAGGATTGGGGAACCAATTCCTTGTATTTGCAACATCTAGGTGTTACAACCAAAGTCAATCTTAAGGATTACTCTCATAGAGACGTACCGCCTATTCAATGGAATCCCATCCATAGAGCCAAAGATGAGACTGAGTCTGTGCATTCCATAGAATCCGGATCCTCGTGGATGCATGAAGACACCCACTTATGGATGTGTAAGGTAGCAGTAGAAGAAGAGAAGAGAGAGAAAGCCAGAGAGGTAGGTGCAAAAGAAAACCATAGATCAATTCAAGACCCAGCCTATGCACCTGTAGTCTTTCCTGATGAGGAATTTGAACCCCATTGCTAGGCAGAAATCCTAGCAACAATGGATGTAGCCATCAATGAAGAGCAGTGGACACCTCATTGTGATGAGGATGGCTATGACATTTCAGTCTTGTCAATAGAGCCAATCATGGGAGATGCAGTTTTAGAAGAATGCAAACCTATCCTTGATGCATTTGAGGATGCGAGTGACTCCGATCTAGAGTCAATCATCATGGACCCACCTTTTGCATCAGATGAAGAATACTTCTATGAAGTAGAATTTCAACCCCAGAGGCACGGAGAGCTTACAAATGAGGTGAGGTTAGCCACACAAGTAGCTTCTAAAAGCGGAGGAAAGAAAAGAAAGAAGAAGGAAGTCACTCTGGAGGCAGAAGAATCCTTGTTTGAGGTCCCTGAAAACTTTAAAAAATATGAGATAGACGATAGGAGGGTCATGATAAGAATGCCTAAACGTGAGGCACAAGCAGGATAAGCCTATGATAGCAAGGAAACTACCAAGAAAATAGTTGTCGCCATCGAGGAAGGAGAAGAAAGATGCACATACATAGGTCATGACCTGACAGAAGAGGAAGAACAAGAGCTGATAGCCTTGCTAAGAGAATACCGAGATGTATTTGCTTGGAGTTATAAGGACTTGAAAGGGGTAGACCCTGATATATGTTCACATACAATCCCCATGACCTCAGACGCCAGACCCTCGAAACAGAAGCCCTACACATACAATGATAACTATGCTGCTAAGATCAAAGAGGAGATAGATCGACTGGTTGAAGCCGGATTCATCTATGAAATTGAGCACACTGAGTGGGTATCCCCCATTGTAGTGGTGCCCAAGAAAAATGGAAAGCTGCGTGTGTGTATTAACCTTAAAAAAGTTAATGCCGCCACGATTAGAGACAGTTATCCGCTTCCTATCACTGAGCATCTATTAGAAAGGGTAGCAGGCAAGGAAGTGTACAGCTTCCTAGATGGGTTTTCGGGCTACAATCAAGTAGCCATTGCTCCAGAGGATCAACATAAGACGGCTTTTGCCACGGAGTGGGGCATATTTGCCTTTCGGGTAATGCCATTCGGGCTTACCAATGCACCGGCTACCTTTCAAAGACTAATGTGTCACGTGTTTAAAGAGTTCTTGAGGAAGAATTTGGAAGTCTATGTTGATGATCTTTGCGCTCATTCCAACATTAGACAGACCCATATACCCGAACTCAGACAGATCTTTGACAAATGTAGAGAATATCAAGTCTGCCTGAACCCAGAAAAGTGCGTTTTTATGGTCAGGCAAGGCAAGATTCTAGGACACATAGTGTCAAAGAATGGCATATCCACTGATGAAGAGAAAGTGAGAGCCATAGCAGAGCTACCTAGGCCAAAGAACGTCAAGGAAGTACAGGCTTTCATGGGACATTGTGGTTACTACCGTCGGTTCATCCACATGTATGCTGTCATCGCAAAGCCCATGTACGGACTTCTAACTAACTTTGAGTGGACTGAGGAATGTGAGAATTCCTTCCAGGAGCTTAAACGAAGATTATGTTCAGCACCAATCTTGACCACTCCAGATTGGAGCAAGCCATTCCATGTTCATGTGGATGCCTCCAATTATGCTATTGGATGTGTACTTGCACAACCTACGGGTGAAGGGAACATGGATCTCCCTATTGCCTATGCCAGTAGACAATTGAATGCTGCTGAACGGAACTATACAACCACCGAACGAGAAGGATTAGGCATGGTATATGCAGTTAAAAAGTTTAGACATTATTTGCTTGCAAATAAGTTCAAATTTTTTACTGATCACCAAGCTCTACTGTACCTGGTAAACAAGCCATGTAATACAGGCAGATTAGTAAGATGGTTTCTCTTACTAATGGAGTATGACTTTGAGGTAGTAGTGAGAAAAGGCAGAACTCACCTAAGAGCAGATCATCTCTCAAGGCTCACATCAGGAGAAGCCCCACAAGGAGTGTCAGATGACCTTCCTGATGCTTACTTGTTTAATTTGGAAGTGGTACCGCAGTGGACTAAGCCATTGGTACCAGTATTGACATACGGGCCTAACCACCCAATAATAAACACGCAGGATAGAGAGGTAGTAAAAGCCCAAAAGTATCACATCATGGCAGGAAGTATGTACAAGCACACAGATCCAGGGATCTTGGCCTGTTGTGTGGAAGAGGATGAGTATGCTAAGTGGTTGCAATTGGCACATGTAGGTGCATTAAAGCAACACTACTCAAAACAACGAACCCTACAGACCCTGAGGAGACTAGGAGTGCATTGGCCAACTATGGAAGCTGATGTCCAAAAGTTGTGCAAGGAATGCCCAATCTGTTGCACTAAACCACCTGTGGAACATGCCACTCTTTATCAAGTGTCCATAGTGCCAGATTGGAGTGAACCACTAGTATCCTTCCTGAGGACGAAAACATTCCCTCCAGACATGACTCTGGTTAGGAAAAGAAGTCTAGAACAAGAAGCCCTAGAGTACTCACTCATTGGTGATAATCTCTACAAGCGTGGTAAGGATGGTTACCTGAGACTTTGTGTTCATGAGAGTGAATATCTAAAGATCTTGGAAACTGCTCACCAGGGTGTAGCAGGAGGACACTTTGGTCCAGATAGGGTGATCAAAGCAATTCTATTTGCAGGATTTAGGTGGCCCACCCTTCACATGGATGCACATACCTATGTGAAGAGATGTGAGATTTGTCAGCGAACCCAGCCTCCTATACGCAAAGATGAGATGCCACTGAAGCCTATGATGGGCGGACGTGCATTCTCTAAATGGGGAATAGACTTTGTAGGTCCTATTAATCCCCCAGCTAAGGGCTCACATGCTGAGTATATCATCGTTGCCACGGACTATCTAACCAAGTGGGTAGAGGTAAAAGCCACAACGAAGAACGACGCTCAGACAACTGCTAAATTCTTGTTTGAGAATGTATTCACAAGATACGGGCTACCTATAGAGTTAGTAAGTGACAGGGGCACTCACTTCTTGAATGAAGTTATTGAAAATCTGCTCCAAGAATTCTTGGTAGTACATAAGAAGTCTGCCCCCTATCACCCTCAAGCCAACGGGCAAGCCGAAAGCACCAATAAGATCCTATGCAATGTCTTGACAAAATTAGTGAACAATAAACGCTCTGATTGGGACAAACAACTACACCATGCTGTTTGGGCATACCGAGTCGCCTACAAAACGGTACTCCAAGCCACCCCCTTTTAGATGGTATTTGGCCAAAACGCGGTGCTACCCTTGGACTTCTTGATACCTACATTGAAAGTAGCACAAGAGCACGACTGGACAGGCCATGAACTCTCTTCGAGACTGTTTGATCTTGAGCGATTAGGTGAAACCAGACTAAGAGCAGCTGCAGGAATATATGCAGCCAAGAAACGACAAAAGGCATACTTTGATGCCCATGTGAAGGACAAAGGTTTGAAAGCTGGAGATCTAGTTTTAGTCTACACATTGAAACAACACGCAAGGAAACTAGAAAAGAGAGGCTATGGACCTATGATAATAAATAGGATCTCCACAAGTGGAGCAGTGCAACTAGCCACATTAGAGGGTGATGTTCTCCCAAACTATATTAGCCGATGCAGAGTCAAGCTGTATCAGGAACCCCTCACGGAGGAAATGCTAAGTCGACTCAATACTGCTAAGCAACGTAAAGAGGAGGAAAAACGAATTCGAGAAGAAGCACAGGCAGAGGCCTTAGAGCGCATCAGACGAATGAAGTTGAGGAGACAAGGAGGGATCAGCCTATGATTGACACTCAAGAGTCTCCAGGCTATCACATGGCCATGTGTGAGGCTTCAGGTGAACGTACCCATAAGATAGTGGATCGACGACCTTTTGTGACCCTAGAAATAGGACAAAGAGACAGCACAACAAGCGTGAGAGCTTTAATTGATTCAGGAGCAGCCACAAGTGCAGTTCGGCTTTCTTATTGCCAACAGCTGCAATTGGAGGTAAAACCCCTAGAAGCATATCTGATAGGATTAGGAGGTGTTGAAACCCCTTGCATGGGAGAGGTGGATCTTCCCCTCTACATACAAGAGGTCCTCATGCCAGCAAAAGTGCTAGTGTGTGAAGACGAGGATCTGACCAAACCTCTTGTCTTAGGCCAAGACTGGATCTATGATCACGTAGTCAACCTCAACCTAAGAAGTGGACTTCTTCAGGCTTGGGTAGGCCAAATCCGTCTCACGATTGAATTAGAAAATCAAGCACTCAAACCAATAGAACAGGCACCAACTCCTGGTCCCTCCAGGAATCCACATGAAGATAACAATGTTGTTCTTGTCCAAACTTCTATGGTGCAGAGGATTGTCAATCTTACTGAAGGTACAGGAGCCAATAAGGAGTTCCTAACTGATCCAAAGAAGATTCTAAACGGGCAGACCGAACATCACTCGACACTAAGGAGGCCGCTGATCAAGAGGCAGGAGCGCCAACCCGTGCAACACGGAGCACCTCGTGGCGTGAAGCAGATCTGGATACGCAAGGATGGAAAACCCACCACTCTAATAGCAGACTCCCGAGGAGACAACAAACAAGCCACACCATCACGGACACAAGTGAAGGAGTACACTAGGAAACCTCCTAGGCACACCACATCTATTTGGGTCCCTAAGCGGTCAAGGAAGGCTAGCCCCAATGCTAGACACATATGGGTGCCCAAGGCCTGTTTACGAGCCCAAATAGCTCCAACTCTAGTTACTGGCATAATTCAACACTCTCAAGTCCGCTCGACTAACAACGCAAGAACTCTACCTAAAAACCACTCTGACCCACACTCAGTCACATCGAGGAATGCCTGGAAATGGGTACCCAAAAGGTCCCAAATCCATCACAACCTAGTTCATAAACCGTTGCCTGTCTTTAGCTCTAAGAGCTACGAATCCCCTATCAAAGTTTGGAGACCTAAACCATGTATCAAACCCCCTGACCCAATTTTTGTAAATCCATCCACTCTGACATAGGTGCATTCCGAGTCCACTGCATAACCAAAGTAGGCATCTAGGATGATACTGACCTCTAATCACCACTCACACCTATCACAAGCACTTCATCTCTGACCACTAACCTTCGGGATTGTCATGTTAGTATTGTGAAGGAAACACCATTACATCCTGTTTCCTATGCAACACTAATGTGCCTTTCTTCTTCTAGCAGATAAGCACCCGATTCCCATGGCAGCATTAGCAGGCACAAGCTCTCAGGCAGGCTCTGGTGCTCAAATCAATTGGGATGCCATGCCGGTGGAGGCCCCACCAACAGCTCGGCCTGAAGAGTTCGTGAATGTGCGGAGAATTCCTATTCCAGATCCACCAAATGGCCTAATCGAAAGAGTAAAAGGGCACCCTCATTGGTTCAATGAAATGCCAGGAGACTTGGGAGACGCAGATCATATATGGGAGTCCAAGATGGAGTGTGGAGGAGTGTGGTGGACCTTCCAGTTCTTTTCAAGAGAATTCGAAACCTTATAGAATGCAGCTCCACTTCAAGATATCTGGCAAAAAGCAGGATTACAAACTTATTTTAGTGCAGCTCTGCCTAAACCCGATTTCCTCAGGTGCTACTACCTAATTGCCACACTGAAGCCGACAGGTGATAAAGATCATTCAGGCACATTCTGGGTGCCCTCCTTATCAAATCTGGAGGAAATGAGGAAGTTCGAATTGAATGTTACTTTAATCAGGGAAGCACTTCAGATGTGTGGCACGCATGTACCTTCTGACCGCGACCCCTTGATACCTGAGTCGATGAAAAGCAACAGAATCAAGAAGCTAAAAGAAATGTGCGCCCTCACCCCCAACATCGCCATACCATTACGGATGTGCCTCCAACACTTCGCATTCCCAGCTCAGGACCGTTTCACCCAACCTCACAAGAAAATATGGTATGGGCTATATCTAGCAGAGACTGGAAGCTTGCCCATTAAGATGCCTGTATGGATCTTGGACCAAGTGTATGAAGCAGGCAAGCGGGGTGTGAGGAAGCCTACTTTACACGGCTGCTGTGCACTTACAAGGATTATCTATCGATGTCTTGCATGTGATGTGCCGGTTGCCAGAGCCCTAAAATATTCACAGCTGGAGTTTTTCAAAGGGCGGAAGTCAGGGATCCAACCTGCGAAACGGATGCGTGGATCCCTCTCCTAGGTAATGATCCCTCACGAGGCCACGACCGAAGCTTCCCCCAGAGAAGAAGCCCAGGTCGCACCGGTCACGATCCATCTTCAAGGAGTTCAAGCAGGGGATGTGGTACAACCCACTCCATCCGCCCCTCCACTACCTACCGATGTAGAGTTTGCATCTATGGCCAACTTCACAGAAGATCCAAACTTTGATTTTGAAAGATTTGTGCAGACGGCCCACTTGTCGGACAGTGAAGGTTTCCCTGACAATGACGATCCAGGAGCATCATTCCAAAGAGAACTGCCACAGGGCGAAAGAAGCAGAGTACATGGGGAAGAGGTGGCACAACATCCTCATGACCCAAACACACAAGTTCAGGAAGGTGCACAAAGAAATGAACCAGAAGACAGTGAAGAGGAAGCCCCTGCCTATACCGCACAACTCAAAAGACTATACCGGACAATCAAGTAGGTGCAGAGGAGACACAAGATGTCAGAAGAAGCGAATCGAGCCCTAGTAAACCACATGTTGCAATCGGAGAACATCGACCCACATTTTGTAGAATCGTTGAACCTTTTGGCGGACACCTGTGGCATCGGGGAAGCCATGAGAACATTGGTCTATCAGGCGAACCCTACTTATGATCAAAGAAGGATAGATACAAGGCCACGGCGGGGAAAGATGATTCAAATGGAGGTATCTACCGTATTGCCTACTTCAATGATAGAAGATGTTCAGATGGTTAGCCCTAGTCCCAGTGACGAACCAGATGTAAATACACATTCACCACCTCCGCCATCACCTCCCAGCCAGCCTTCAGAACCCTTTTCCATGAGTCTTTCTGAACAACCGATATCCACCCATGGTGAAACCAATGTACACACCTCCTTTTCTACAGCCTTCCCTTTACCCACAGCCATCACTTCTGCCCAAATTTCTTAACCCCACACAGGTCATCCTGCCACCGATCAAACCATAATAGGTCACCCCTCTTATCTCCCCGCCCTGGGACAACCACTTGCCACTAGCCAAACCTTATCCCAACCTTTTCCATTCACCCACACAGTTCCTTCCTCCCAACCCCTACCCATTGTACCCCTGTTAACCTCCTCAGGCTCAACCCAAGTCACACAACCGTCATTCTGGACAAACCTTGTAAATATACTCCAACAGGTGGAGAATTATAATAAAAAGTCCCTTCCCCAACCCCACTCCCCCACATTCACTGCCACCACTAACACACCACCTACCGTTCCCGTATTCACAATTCACTCTTCACACACTATCACATCCGATCCCATGGATATTTCACCATCCACAGGAGCACCCACCACCACGTCTGTTCCACCATCATCACATCTCACTTCACTCATAGGCACATCATCCACTTTTCCCTTCCCCATTTCCCGACCCTTTGCATGTTCCACCTCTACCCATGCATCCACATCATTTAGTAGTGCACTAGACACCATGGTTGAAGCAGCCACTCAGCTTAAGCAAGAGTATAAGCTATTAGAAGAAAATAACACAGAGCTGTGCAATCTCTCAGCTCAACTCCAGGCACGAGTCGATGCCTTGGAACTAGGTAATACAGCACTACAACACCAGGTGACTGACCTCCAACAATCGAAGACAGAACTCGAAGCTAAGTATGCAGAGACAGGCAAAGCTATGGAGGAACAACTCAGAGAACAAATGGGCCGGCAATGCGAGACTTCAACGCAACATGGCTCTACTACGTCGCCATCTAGCAGCGGCTCAAGAAGAGAACAGAAGGCTACATCAACAAAACCAGGAGAACCTAGAAGCGACCATGGAAAACACCCCGGGAGCACCTATAGACCCTGCAAAATTCCAGGCTGTCCCCTCAGAGCATATTCAACAGGTTTTAGAAGGTTATGCGACCCTCCTGGAGGCCCATGATCAGTTGGCAGACCAGATAAGGGAACTACGAGGATCCAAAGTACCGACAACACACCCACCCACACCTAAAGAGACAGTCGAGGCCGCTACTTCACCAGAACCTGAACCTTCAACCAACAGTGAGGTACTTGAGCTACGACAACAGGTTGCAGAACTAAAAATCAAGTTGTTACAGTATGAACGACCTCCCTCTCCACCCGATCAAACCATAGAAGAAGAAACAGTAGTCATTCCAGTGGAGGAGACATTTGAAGACAATTATGAGCCTCAACCCCTTCCAGGAGGCAGAATTACGGAGGAAGGCCAAGACACATATGAGGAGCCCCCATCGGCATGGATGAAGCAGGTAGAGGAGATGGGCCACACTCACGAAGAGCGCGTAGCAACTCAGATGCTGGCCATGAAAACCATTGAGGAGTCTATACTCAAGTCTGAATATTTCTCGCACTTGGCTCCTAGGCGGTTGATAACTAGCTTAGAGTTACAATATAAACCTTATTTTGTATTATTGGCGGACTACAATGCTGAGATCAAACGCATAACCAACAAGTATCCCTCTTTCGCAACACAGTTCGAACCCGAGGACATCCCAGAAGCCGCCAAAAAAGGGGCCATATTCCAGCCCATATGGAGACAAAAGGTATTGGAGACCTATCCGGAAATGTTACGAACATGGGATCATGCTCCCATGCATCTGAAATATAACCCATGCTTTGGACCGGTACAAAGAAGACGCTCCTGGAAAGCATTCGCCATCAAGGTTCAGAACAATGTGAATTGCAAACAGTGGCTGAACTACCCCAAAATGGCACCACCGACAACAGCGTACATGATGGCTACCATCTGATATTGGCTTCCACGCCTCCACTCCATGCCAGATGTAGCTGCACAGATGCTACTCAAGATATTTGATATGATGCAGGTTGTGCTCAAAACCTTCCGCAACGTATGTAACATTCAGCCTCCGATTCCCGGCTTCATCAATGGCAATTATGACCTCCTGTATGATATGAGCACAACCCCAAGCATACGAGTTGCTTATGCATGGCACACACGCATCAGATATCTCCCTGCCTGCTATAAGCAAACCTTCGACGACATGTTCACCACGGGATTTTGGGAAGCACATTCAGAGGTATTTGCACCACGACCAACCCACCTGCTGCAACTATTTGCGTTCGAGCAAACAATGCATTCAGAGCTCTACACTATGCCACAACCTAACATGCCTGGAGCCGTGAATTGGGATGCCCTCTAGAGCGATTTGGTCCGGGGACTACATATAAAAGAACAAGAATTGGCAACCGACCTCCTGCAGAAGTACATCGATCAAACAGTGGAGCAGAGGTCTGTTAGAGGCGACAGACACTAGGGGGGGAGAGTGTTGGCAGTATACGAGAAGAGGCAAGTACGAGCATACAAGCAGATCTAGCACTAAGGAAACCCTTTATTTTTTTCAAAACCCTTACACCATTTAAAAGTGATTATCATCACTAAAAACCCCTGTAAATACCATTTTCACCTTTTTGTAGCTCCATTTTGTACAAGCCGAGGAGTCCTCGAGCTTGAGGAGCCTTAGAAGTAGTTGCCTACCAATTTTCGTATTTTTTAGACCTCGTTTGAGCCCTCAAATAAGCCCTGGAACCTAATTTTTAACTAGGCCAGACACTAGGTCTGGACAGGGCCAAAGCTAGTCAAAAACTATAAATAGAGCTAGAGAGCTCATTTTTTGGGGCTAGCTTCTTGTAGTTTTGAGCTTGTATGAGAACTTTGTTGCAATAGAAGTGATTCCATTGTCTTACTCTCTTTGTTCTTGCCGTGTGTGCACGTGTGTGTGTATGTGTGTGCATGTTAGTGTGCTTCTCACTCACACATTTGTGCCTTCACTTGCTCGAGGTCTTCATACCATCCTCATGTCTTCCCGGATTGACATTAAAGGAGGTGCTACTCATCATTGAGCTACAATCTCCTTCAGTCTCCTTCCATATATTCACTTGGAGTTTGCCCCATAGGTCATGTGGTTCCAATTTACTTCTACATGAGAAATCAAGGAATCAATGTCCATGGTTTCTAATCCTAATGCCTCTTGAAACAATTTGGGTAGTTCATGTTCTTCCTATCTTGAGTCAAAACTTTCTAAGAATTCTTGGAATGCCTCCTCTGGAATTCCCATCTCTAGAATATTTGGAATAGGTTTATCTATCATAGTATGAGAAACTTCAATAAGGCTTTTGCATAATTTGAGTCTCTCTTTTTCAAAATCTCTTGTAGGGTAATTTTGTTCATGATGCTCTAGACTAGGTCCTTCCCCTATTCTAGATTGGTAGGCTTTCATTAACATTTATAAGTCTTTAGGCATAGGATCCACTAGAATTGATCCTGCTGGTCCTTTGTCTATTCTCGCTTCACCACATCACTTTCTTGTTTAGGTTGGCTTACCCGTGTAGAATATATCTCTTGTATAGACTTTTGTTTTTCTTCATCCAATTTCCTCATCCATTTGCTTTTGATATTTTCTCTTCTAGTTTTCCATTTTTGAGCCTTTTTGTTCTTATAGCTTTCAAACAACTCTTCAAAATCTTATACCATTAGGGGTGAGGATTCTTCTCCCTTCTCACTTATAGGAATCTTGGGCCTCTTATCACTAAGGATTTCTATCTATTTCTCTAACTTCGGCTCTTCTGATAGCCTTCAGTCGTACTAGGTACTCCTTATCACTACTAGAATACTTAGTTACCTCAATCACATTGATCTAAGTGGAAGATGTTCTAGTAGGATTCTTTAGACAATCTCGAAACAAGTGTTCTTTTCCACAATCAATACAATATCCATCTCAACTTTTTTGAGGATGTGGGTGCTAGGGAATTTTACATTTTCTAATTATATGATCATCCTCCACACCAATAACAAAGTCCTTTGGGGTTGATGGTCTTACTTGTCTTACCAGAGCTTTAGATCTAGGTGCAACATACATTATGTTGGCCTATTCCAACCCATAGGAGTCTGGTCCACTGATGTTCTTGTTCAACCTTAAGAGCGGGTATCAAAAAGTGCAAAGGTAGCACAATGTTTTCACCAAAAACCATTTTAAAGGGAGTTGCATTGAGTACGGTCTTGTAGGCCGCTAGATATGCCCAAACAACATGATGTAACTGTTTGTCCCAATCTAAATGTTTGTTGTTCATGAGTTCATCAATACATTACAAAGGATCTTGTTAGTGCTTTTGGCTTGACCATTGGCCTGAGGATGATATGGTCTAGATTTCTTGTGAATCACCATAAAATCTTGTAACAAATCTTCAATGACCAGGTTTAGAAAGGGGCCAAATTTACCTCCTGCAACACCTTGTTGTGCAGTCTCTAATACGCTCAAGTAGTCACTCTCATGAACACATTGTCTTAGGTATCTGTCTCTTCCTTGTTTGCATAGGTTATCACCAATAACAGAGTAGTCCTGGGCTTCCTGCTTTTGACTGTGTTGTCTTGCTAAAGTCATTCCTTGAGGGAATGTTTTCATCCTCAAGTATGTCACCATTGGTTCACTCCATTCTAGTGTGGGAGACATACGATACAAAGTGGCATATTCCACTGGGGGACTTTCACAACAAATAGGATATTCTTTACATAGCCTGTTGACATTTGCTTCCATAATAGGCCAATATACTCCTAATCTATGCAAAGTCTGCAATGTATGATTTTTTGAATGATGTTTCTTTAATGCACCTACATGTGCTAATTGCAAACAATTCTTATGTTTTGATTTGTCTACACAACAAGCAAGAACTTTCTAATCATCTTGTTTGTATATGTTGCCTACTAGTATCTGGTATCATAATCCTAGGATTCTTAGGTCCAAATGTGAGAATAGGGACATTAGTCTTGGCCCATGCAGGTACTATCTCAAGGTTGAATAGGTATGCATCTGGTAGTTCATATGCTATTCCTTGAGGAGCTTCTCCCATAGTTAATAATCGTGAAAGGTGATCTTCTCTAAGGTGGCTCTTTCCTTGTCTAACTACTACCTCAAAGTCATATTCCATTAATAAGAGAAACCAATGTATCAATCGTCCAGTGTTACAAGGCTTATTGCCTAAGTATAACGATGCCTGATGATCCGTGAAGAAGTTGAACTTGTTCACCAATAAGTAATGTTTGAATTTCTTTATTGCATATATCATTCCTAATCCTTCACGCTCCATCGTGGTGTAATTTCTTTCTACTGCATTCAAATGTCTACTTGTGTAAGCTATGGGAAGATCCATATTAACTTCATTCGTAGGTTATGCCAACACACATCCTATGGCATAATTGGATGCATCCACATGTACATGGAGTGACTTACTCCAATCTAGTGTTGTTAATAATGGTGTTGGCCACAAATGTCATTTAAGTTCATTGAATGAGTTCTCACATTCATCCATCCATTCAAACTTGGCCAAAAGAGAGTACAAAGGCTTTGCTATGATTGCCTAGATGTGTATAAATCATCGGTAATAACCACAATGTCCCATGAAAGCATGTACTTCTTTCACATTTTTCGGCCTAGGTAGGTCGGCAATTACTTTGACTTTCTCTTCATCTATAGATATGCCATTCTTTGACACAATGTGTCCTAGAATTTTGCCTTTCTTGACCATGAAAACACACTTTTTTGGGTTCAAGCAAGCCCGATATTCTCGACATTTGTCAAATACTTCTCTTAATTCAGGGATAGGAGTCTACCTCATGTTAGAATGTGCACATATGTTGTCCACATAAAATTCCAAATTCTTTCGTAAGAATTCCTTAAAAACATGACACATTAGTCATTGGAAAGTGGTGGGTGCATTTGTGAGCCCAAATGGCAATACACGAAATGCAAATATGCCCCATTCTATGGCAAAAGCCGTCTTGTCTTGATCTTCAGGAGCAATGGCTACCTGATTATAACCTGAGAATTTGTCAAGAAAGCTATAACTTCCTTGCCTGCGACTCTTTCCAATAAATGTTTCATAATAGGAAGAGGATAAATGTCTCTAATCGTGGTGGCATTAACTTTTTTAAGGTTAATACACACATGCAATTTTTTGTTTTTCTTGGGCATGACCACAATGGGGGAGACCCATTCGGTATGCTCAATTTCGTAACTAAATCCTGCTTCTATCAATTGATCTATCTCCTCTTTAATATTGACAGCATAGGTATCGTTATACATGTATGGTTTTTGCTTAGTAGGTTTGGCCTCTAGAGTCATAGGAATTCTATGGGAGCATATATCCGGGTCTACTCCTTTCAAGTCCTTGTAACTCCCAACAAACACATCTCTATATTCACGTAGTAAGGCTATTAACTCTTCTTCTTCTTCATTCATTAAGTGATGCCCTACATATGTGCATTTTTCTTCTCCTTCTTCTATGGTGACTATAATTTTCTTGGATTTCTCTCTATCATATGTGTCTCCAATGCCTACTTCTCTTTTAGGCATCCATACCATGATCCTTCTATCTTCTATTTCATACTTTTTGGAGTTCTCCGGTACTTATATGAGTGGCTCTTCTTCTTCTTCTGTCTTAGGTGATTTCTTTCTCTTCTTTTGTCTATTTTCTGTATCTTCTATGAGTGAATCTTAGGGGTTTGGCTTCCACTAAGTAGAGATATTCCTCTTCTATCAAACAAAAGGGTTCCATGATAATGGACTCTAAGTCCTCATCACTCCTCTCGTCCGATTCTTGGTTCACTTGCATGCATTCTTCTAGGATAAAGTCTTCCTCTAAGGGCTCTATCATAAAGATTGAAATATCATATCCATCCTCATCACAGTGAGGGGTCCACTGTTCTTCATTTACTGCTATATCCATCATGGCTAAGATCTCTGCCCAATTGTGAGGCTCGAATTCCTCGTCTGGAAACACTAGGTGCATAAGTAGGATCTTTTAGATTTCGTGGATGTCATTCTAAGCCTAGAGTTATGCCTTCTAATCGTTCTTCCTCTTGATTGGCTACTTTACATATCCATAGATAAGTGTCCTCATGCAACCATCATGGGTCTGATTCTAATGAGTGCATAGACCCTGTTTCTTTGTGTTTTATATGGATGGTATTCCATTGAATTGGGGGTATATCTTGATGGGAATAATCTTTGAGATTAACCTAGATTCTCCGAATTCACTAGTCTCAGCTACCTTTTTGGGTTTGGTTGTTGGTTTTGCAATAGTGCATGGGCTCTTCTTATAGCTTAAATAGGTACATATGTAGGTGTGGATCCGTCTGAGGTGTGCAAAATACCTATCACGTTAATGGGTGTAACTTTTGATGCATTAGCAGGGTTCTTAAGGCAATCCCATGAAAGCCTGTACTTTTTCACATTTTTTCGGCCTAGGTAGGTCTGCAATTACTTTGACTTTCTCTTCATCTATAGATATGCCATTCTTTGACACAATGTGTCCTAGAATTTTGCCTTTCTTGACCATGAAAACGCACTTTTCTGGGTTCAAGCAAACCTGATATTCTCGACATTTGTCAAATACTTGTCTTACTTCAGGGATAGGAGTCTGCCTCATGTTAGAATGTGCACATATGTTGTCCACATAAAATTCCAAATTCTTTCGTAAGAATTCCTTAAAAACATGACACATTAGTCATTGGAAAGTGGCGGGTGCATTTGTGAGTGCAACTGGCAATACACAAAATGCAAATATGCCCCATTCTATGGCAAAAGCCGTCTTGTGTTGATCTTCAGGAGCAATGGCTACCAGATTATAACCTGAGAATCTATCAAGAAAGCTATAAAATTCCTTGCCCGCGACTCTTTCCAATAAATGTTTCGTAATAGGAAGAGGATAACTGTCTCTTATCTTGGTGGCATTAAATTTTTTAAGGTTAATACACACACGCAATTTTTCATTTTCTTGGGCATGACCACAATGGGGGAGACCCAGTCGGTATGCTCAATTTCGTAACTTCTATCAATCGATCTATCTCCTCTTTAATTTTGGCAGCATAGGTATCATTATGCATGTATGATTTTTGCTTAGTAGGTTTGGCCTCTAGAGCCATAGGAATTCTATGGGAGCATATATCTGTGTCTAATCCTTTTAAGTCCTTGTAATTCCCAACAAAAACATATCTATATTCACGTACTAGGGCCATTAACTCTTCTTCTTCTTCATTCATTAAGTGATGCCCTACATATGTGCATTTTTCTTCTCCTTCTTCTATGGTGACTATAATTTTATTGGTTTCCTCTCTATTATCATATGTGTCTTCGACGCCTACTTCTCTTTTAGGCATCCATACCATGATCCTTCTATCTTCTATTTCATACTTTTTGAAGTTCTCCGGTACTTATATGAGTGACTCTTCTTCTTCTTCTATCTTTGGGGATTTCTTTCTCTTCTTTTGTCTATTTTTTGTATCTTCTATGAGTGACTCACATTGCTTCGTTTGTTCCTTTTCCGTCATAGGGGTTTTGGCTTCCACAAAGTAGAGATATTCCTCTTCTATCAAACAAAAGGGTTCCATTATAATGTACTCTAAGTCCTCATCACTCGTCTTGTCTGATTCTTGGGTCACTTCTATGCATTCTTCTAGGATAAATTCTTCCTCTAAGGGCTCTATCATAAAGATTGAAATATCATATCCATCCTCATCATAGTGAGGGGTCCACTGTTCTTCATTTACTGCTATATCTATCGTGGCTAAGATCTCTGCCCAACTGTGAGGCTCAAATTCCTCGTCTGGAAACACTATAGGTGCATAAGCAGGATCTTTAAGATTTCATGGATGTCATTCTGAGCCTAGAGTTATGGCTTCTAATCGTTCTTCCTCTTGATTGGCTACTTTACACATCCATAGATAAGTGTCCTCCTGCAACCATGATGGGTATGATTCTAATGAGTGCATAGACTTTGTTTCTTCGTGTTTCCTATGGATGGTATTCCACAGAATTGGGGGTATATCTCGATGGGAATAATCTTTGAGATTAACCTAGATTCTCCAACTTCACTAGTCTCAGCTACCTTTTTCGGGTTAGGCTATTTGTTTTGCAATAGTACCTTGGCTCTTGTTATAGCTTGAATAGGTACATATGTAGGTGTGGATCCGTCTGAGGTGTGCAAAATACCTATCACCTTAATGGGTGTCACTTTTGATGCATTAGCAGGGTTCTTAGGGCAATCCCATGAAAGCCTGTACTTCTTTCCCATTTTTCGGCCAAGGTAGGTCTGCAATTACTTTGACTTTCTCTTCATCTATAGATATGCCATTCTTTGACACAATGTGTCCTAGAATTTTGCCTTTCCTGACCATGAAGACACACTTTTCTAGGTTCAAGCAAACTTGATATTCTCGACATTTGTCAAATACTTGTCTTAATTCAGGGATAGGAGTCTACCTCATGTTAGAATGTGCACATATGTTGTCCACATAAAATTCCAAATTCTTTCATAAGAACTCCTTAAAGACATGACATATTAGTCATTGGAAAGTGGCGGGTGCATTTGTGAGCCCAAATGGCAATACAAAAGATGCAAATATGCCCCATTCTATGACAAAATCCGTCTTATGTTGACCTTCAAGAGCAATGGCTACCTAATTATAACCTGAGAATCTGTCAAGAAAGCTATAAACTTCCTTGCCCACGACTCTTTCCAATAAATGTTCCATAATAGGAAGAGGATAACTCTCTCTAATCATGGTGGCATTAACTTTTTTAAGGTTAATACACACATGCAATTTTTTGTTTTTCTTGGGCATGACCACATTGGGGGAGACCCATTCGGTATGCTCAATTTCATAAATCAATCGTGCTTCTATCAATTGATCGATCTCCTCTTTAATCTTGGCAGCATAGGTATCATTATGCATGTATGGTTTTTGCTTAGTAGGTTTGGCCTCTAGAGTCATATGAATTCTATGGGAGCATATATCCGGGTCTACTCCTTTCAAGTCCTTGTAACTCCCAACAAACACATCTCTATATTCACGTAGTAGGGCCATTAACTCTTCTTCTTCTTCTTCATTCATTAAGTGATGCCCTACATATGTGCATTTTTCTTCTCCTTCTTCTATGGTGACTACAATTTTCTTGGTTTTCTCTCTATTATCATATGTGTCTCCGATGCCTGCTTCTCTTTTAGGCATCCATACCATGATCCTTCTATCTTATATTTCATACTTTTTGAAGTTCTCCGGTACTTATATGAGTGTCTCTTCTTCTTCTTCTGTCTTAGGTGATTTCTTTCTCTTCTTTTGTCTATTTTCTGTATCTTCTGTGAGTGACTCATGTTGTTTGGTTTGATTTTTCTTGTCCGTCTTAGGGGTTTTGGCTTCCACAAAGTAGAGATATTCCTCTTTTATCAAACAAAAGGGTTCCATGATAATGGATCTAAGTCCTCATCACTCGTCTCGTCTGATTCTTGGGTCACTTCCATGCATTCTTCTAGGATAAAGTCTTTCTCTAAGGGATCTATCATAAAGATTGAAATATCATATCCATCCTCATCACACTGAGGGGTCCACTGTTCTTCATTTACTGCTATATCCATCATGGTTAAGATCTCTGCCCAACTGTGAGGCTCGAATTCCTCGTCTGGAAACACTACAGGTGCATAAGCAAGATCTTTAAATTTCATGGATGTCATTTTGAGCCTAGAGTTATGGCTTCTAGTCATTATTCCTCTTGATTGGCTACTTACACATCCATAGATTAGTGTCCTTGTGCAACCATGATGGGTCTGATTCTAATGAGTGCATAGACTCTTTTTCTTCGTGTCTCCTATGGATGGTATTCCATTGAATTGGGGGTATATCTCGATGGGAATAATCTTTGAGATTAACCTAGATTCTCCAACTTCACTAGTCTCAGCTACCTTTTTTGGGTTAGGCTGTCGGTTTTGCAATAGTGTCTGCGCTCTTGTTATGGCTTGAATAGGTCCATATGTAGGTGTGGATCTGTCTGAGGTGTGCAAAATACCTATCATGTTAATGGGTGTCACTTTTGATGCATTAGCAGGGTCCTTAGGGCAATCCCTTATAATATGCTCTTTACCACATTCTGCACAAAAACTTTGATTGTTATAGTATTGTTACAATCCTGCTATCGGAGGATGTGGGCAATCCTTTATGAAATGATCTCCCTTGCACCTAAAGCATGGTCCTTTAGGGCCTTTTGGTCTTGGTTGTCTCAATTGGGGTCATGGGTTGGGGTTAGTATGCATAACATTGGCATAGTCAAGCTCCCAACTGGGTTCCGATGGCAGACTATCATACTGATATGTTTCCAAGTGTTATGGAGACTCCGTGTAGTATGCTGGTGGGCTATCTACATGGATGGAGTCCAAACTGTTTGAATTATGATCATTTTCTGTGATTAGGGGTGAAGAATGCACTATAGACCTACTCGCGTTTTCTTTTGCGGTAGCATATTTGACTGAAATGACATTGGAGCTAAAACAGGTTGTGGTCGTCGTTGAGTTTGATAAGGGTTATTTCATGGGGGCTTGTAGTAATGAGGCCAAGCATTGTACTAACCTTGATACCTACCTGGTTGCGGGTATACTTGGGGATAGTTCTATTTAACTACTTGTTTGTTATATGGACAATCTTGTGCCGTGTGATTCATGTATCGCCTCTCAATTGTGCCGTACTGGCAACTAGGGTTGGCTTCAGGTTATGTTACATTGGGACACATATTTTCCATATGATCACCACTACAGGTGTAACAACATTTGTTTGTTGTTAACCTGGGCATTTTCTTGCTAGAAACTCCTAATTTCTAGGCCACTTTCTTTGCTAGGTCTTCAATCAAGATGGAATGTTTTGAGGATGATTGAGAGGAGTTATCTGAGTCTTTGTAGACCTTTGAAAGTTCTAATTCATCTCCTAAATTATCTTCAATGTCTATACAAATCCTTACACACTGCTCTAGCATTCTGGATTCCTTCAAATATACATAGGATCATAGTTTAGAGCTTAAAGGCTGTCCAAAAATAAAGATACTTGCTTCGCTTGTGAGGGTAGTTCTGGCATTCGGCATCTTTCAATGTATTGTCTAAGCCTTCATCCTGCAAGTCTGACTGTTTCCTGAGAGGTCTATTTGAAGCTATGAATCAATGAAGAAGTGTTGTTGAGCCCATAAAAGTCATATTGTTTCAAAGTCAACTGTAGTAAAAGTCAACCATAGTCAAAGTCAAAAGGTCAAAGTCAAACCGATCAAAGTCAACATGGTCAAGGTCAAATTCAACATGGGCAAATTCAAAGTGTTTAAAGTTCAAGTGTCAAAGTGCACAAGTAGTGCACAATTAATTGCCCACAAAGGGTAAATTGGAGAGAGTTGGCTGCAAGTGGCAGAGGTATTTCTTTAATTTCCCAAGGTTCAAAGTGTTTTTAAAGTGTAGGTTCAGGTGAACCCTCCCTTATGTGCACAAGTGAAGACTTAAAAGACAAAATTTGAAGGTATGTGAAGCGGCAATGTACACAGAAGTGAAAGTATGGCCCCCCAATTAAAATTTTTGTTTTAGTCTAAAGTCACTACAGGACAAAACAGGGATTCGTTGGCTGTCCACTTGAGGAGACAATCTTGGGACATCAAAGTGAGCACCAAGATACTCTTGCAGTTAGGAGCGTACGTGAATCGACACTCAAATTAAGGCAATGACTATTCTTCGACTAAGCAAGACTAAGAAAGGTGAGCATAGTTAAGCTAGGCAAGAGAGAGAAGTGCAAGAGACACACAATGTGCGACATAGAGAAGTGAAGTGCAAGGTGTGCATGAAGAGTGACTAAGGAAGTATGCAGAGAAGTGCTAAGCTAGTCCCCCAAGGATCCCAAGGTCTCATTGAAGTGTGCACGTGCCGACAGAAGGTATCCATCCCTCCCTCTTAGTGGAAGCTTGGTGCAAGGTGTGCACAAGTGCAAGCTTGGAGAAGGTGGAGGTTTGGTGCAGAGAAGGCCTGCAACAACAAGACCCTTGGGTATTTGGTATTTTGTAATTGAGCACTCTGTGGGATTTTCACAGAAGCATTGGATTGTATTGTGCATCACCATTGTATTTTTCTTATTATAATCAATCGGCAGAGGCTTCCAGTGTGAATCTTTCTTCTTGTCTTTCCCTTTTCTCCTACAAACACTCAAATCCCTTCTTGTCCAAGAATCCCCCAACAAAATTTGGCATGCCTGGTGGGACTCCAAGGAGATTTGAGCATAGGAGAAGCCAAGTGCAAAGGGTAGAAGAGTTCAAGTGCTGATAGTACTACTTCATCAGACTAAGAGGTAAATATTCTTATCAATTATCTCATACTAAGAGGGCTATGAGAAGCTCATGACCGCAACCTAGTCCCAAACATTGAGGATCACCTGCATGGCTACAAGGAGGAATGGATAAGGTCTTGAGCCTCGGGAAATGTGCAAATAATTGCAACTATATCTAGCTATACGAGCTCGATTCATTGTAACCTGCCAAGCTTATCTTACCTCAACCACAAATCTACACAATCAGCTCACTTTTCTGATTCCGCATAGGGTTGCTAAATGTTCAGTTATAAGTTGGTCATAGACTTATTTTTTAGTATTATCCCACCCTTTATCTTGTCTCTATCTCCCGCTTTTTCCCATAAAAGGTCCTTTGTACTTATATTCTCCCTACCCCTAAATTCTCCACTTTGTTCTTTCTGTTTCACTCTCACTCTCGCTTATCCACACCTGCACCCTCACACAGTGACTCACACATTTACACACCAGCATACCCACAGCCTCTCATTCACTCTTCTCTTTTCACTCACACATTGCAGCTTTGAAACATTGCATACTCTAGTACTATGCCATGTCACACTCTCTACTGTCCCTCTCATACACTCTTGCTCAAACACACACCGAGTCACACACACAGTCACTCATACACCCTCAGCCTCAACCATATGCACCTTTGCATGCATTGGAATACGCACAAGCATCCAACCTGAAACACAATCACATAACCTAAATTCTTTGCCAATATTGTTGCTGTATCGTCTTCAGTAATACTTAGTACAGAAGGTAAACAACGTAGACCACTAATCAAGTTAAAGGCAGCACAGAGAGTTGAAATATAATCTCAATGGGAAATTTGGACTTCTAAATACAATGAAGCAGAATAGAGAAACTAAAGCTACTCCCCAAAAAAATTGTGTCAAGTAAAGGAAGAAATGTAGTTCTTGGTGCATTAGCAGCCCTGGACTATAAGAGTATTTTATATCACCTTGATTTTTTTTCTCTTTTTGTTTTTCTTTGAATAATCCTGACAAAATAGTCGAAAACAACTTCTGTAATTACAAGAACACCGGATCTATTTACCTATACATATTCAGAGAAGACATGGAAGAGAAAACCTGCTTATGACTGCCCATGAAGCTAATTGTCCGCTCACCCTTGTGCATTAATGATTATTTCTTTTTCACTCTTAGTCCTCCTCGCTGTTGTTCCCCATGAGCTGAGTCGCCTCGTCTCCAATCGATGGTGGGCTAATTTGTTCCTTGATTTAGCTCCCCCATTCTCCTTCCCAATGACACCACATATTTGCCAGAACTCCTAAATGCTTCACAGATCCGTATTTTGATAATATGAGAAGTTTCCAACCTATCGGCCCTTATAGATGCGGACGTTGTTAGCTTCTCTAACAGTTTCCCAAAGAAGAAAGCTAAGAACTATGTGCAATCCCTCTCTATAAACTTCTCCATATCTTATATATCATACATGTTTATCATATTTTTCGAGGTGTGCATGCACAACATGATGTCTTCCTCAGAATCCAACATCTAGAGCACGATCACTTGTTCAATAATCCAAGACTTGTCTGCCAGTTCCACATCCCTCCTCTCTGCCAAAACTTCTTTCACGTTATTGATTGATGTGTATCCATAATTCTACAGCTGTATATCGAATCATATGCAGCGTCTCATTCGGTGTATGGATGTGGGATAGTATGAATGTAGTTTCCTTCTGTATAATCACATGTGTTAAAATCACGCTTGTCTGCAACTATTGGCACAAAATCTCCAATAAATTCCTATTATACAAGCAAGCTTCATGAAGAGCTCAGAAGTTGGAGTTGCCACCAGATATGATAACACTGAGTCAAAAGCTTATCTACACACCTCTATATCTCCATCAGTTTTCTGGCTTAAGTCATAGTTTCCAGCTATCGATTATAGGCAGCGAAGCTGAGGGACAAGGGCCACCTTTTGCATTAGCTTTCTCTTTGAATCGCCTTTATCCTTTGTTGAACAATCACTCACAAATTTGACATACAGACAGACACAAAGATGAAGAAAGACAAAGAGAAGCAGAAACAAAGCATTCAAAAAATCAAGCCTTAGTGAAGGGACAAATTCACGACTGTAATATAGTTCATAGAAACTTCCACAAATACGAGTTTTGAATCTTGGAACAAAATGTATATATATGAGGTAGAAGATCATAATACGTGAGAGAGAAAAAAAGAGCGAAGAAGAGAGTAGAGAGAGCGCATAGAACCAGATTAGAATAGCACATATAGAAACTCAGAATAGTGATATAGAAGACGCCAGAGATTGCATATGTAAAGATGAATAATAGAACCTGAACTGTCGGGTATTCATCTGAGAGAGATGGTAAGGAATAACTACTCAGAGTAGGAGAGTTTTTCCATAGCTATGAGCAAATTGAGGTGTTGGAACTGAAGGACTCACAAGGCAAGGAAGCTTACGAAGGGAGTCAGAGAGAAGAGAAAGTACAAGCAGACAGAGCAGTCAACGACGATCTAGCAAGTAGGCCAATATTTTCTCAGGACACTAACGCATATAAAAGAGGTGGACACACAAGGAGAATGAGAAAGTAGGGAGCTCCAGGAAATGTATGTCAAAATGTTAATAGAAACCCCTACATAAATAGTGATTTTCATCACTAAAAACCATTGTAAATATCATTTCATATTTTTGTAGCTCCATTTTGTGCAAGCCAAGGAGTCCTTGAGCTTGAGGAGCTTTAGAAGTACCTACCTGTCAGTTTTCACATTTTTAGACTTCGTTTGAACCTCCAAATAGGGTAGAGAACCTAATTTTTAACTAGGCCGGACACTAGGTCTGGACACGGCCAAAACCTAGTCAAAAACTATAAATAGAGCTAGAGAGCTCATTTTTAAGGTTAGCTTGTAATTGATCTAAACTTGTATGAACATTTTGGAAGTAATCTAAAGAACTCCATTGCTCCTCACCCTTTGTCTTACTGTGTGTGCGCGTGTGTGTGTATGTGTGTGCATGCTAGTGTGCTTTGCACTCACGCACTTGTGCCTTCACTTGCTCGAGGTCTTCATACCATCCTCACGTCTTCCCGTATTGACATTAAAGGAGGTGCTACTCATCATTGAGCTACACCAAATTTTGGTGCCGTTGCTGGGGATCGAGCTTTGAGGACGAGCGTGTGATGGTAAGACGTAGATTTGGGACGTTGGCGTTGTAGGTAATTTCTTCACTCTTCTTATTTTTCTCTTTCTTACCTCACCACCATCATCACCATCATCATCATCACCATCTCCCACCTCCATCTCCATCATCGTGAAAATTTTCAGTTTTGATCTTATCACCTTCTCCACCTCATTTCCCTCATTCCACTTGTGAGAGAGAGCAAGAGAGCTGTTTGTGTGTGCTGTTTTTGCATGTTTCTTGAGCTTCATTGCAGGTATTTGCTGTATCATCGTGTCCAGCACGCTGCGCATGGATGGAAACGCTCAGAACTGTCTCTGTGTCGCAGACCTCTATCGATCGCGATCGACAGAAAACTCGATCATTTGGTAAAACAAAGTGCACCACTGTAACAAGCATAAAGAGCACATTCCAAATCACTAAGCAAAACTTAAAAATTCCGTGTTTTTCTATCAATCGCGATCGACACCATCGATCGCGATCGACAGCCGCGACCGACAGACCTGTCGATCGTGACCGACAGACCCCACGACCGACTGACTACCATGTAGGACTCAGTCAATCACGATTGACACCGTCGATCGCGACCGACTGAATTTCAACGATTGATTGACTTTTTTGCGTAGCCACGTGTCCACAGCCCCGATCGATTGAATTCACGGCGAAAAACCCGGAAAACGTGTCGATCGCGATTGACACCATCGATCGCGATTGACAGGACTCACGACCGACTCTGTCGATCGCGATTGACACTATCAATTGCGATTGACGTGTCGATCGCGACCGACAGGCCCCGACGGAGACCTCTGTCAATCGCGATTGACAGACCTGTCCATCGCGATTGACAGGCTTTTCGGCCAAAATTTTAGGGTTAATTTTTCCAAGTCCTTGGGGAATTTTGGGCATAATTAGATAGTCATTAGTGATTTGTGATGTTCCCACACATGTGTTTTTGAGAAAAATCATGTGATCTGTCAGCCTGTTTGAGCCCTGTTTTAGCACTAGAACCCTGAACTGGCATAACTTTCTCATATGTGAAGTTTAAGCATATTCTTTGTATGTGAAGAAATTTGAGTGATTTCATGTTACTGTGAAAGTTAGTTAACAGTTATAGTTTTCTCAGTAAATGTTTTTCGGTACATCTACAAGTTAGATCTCGCAACATAGTGTAAAGTTTTTCATGAGAGATAGCTCATCTTGAAGCCAGTAGTCTCAACTATAAGTTGATCAAAAGACTTCTATGAAACGGGACAAGTACGCACAGTACTGTGTCTGAAAGTAAAGACATCCAAAACTGGTGAAGTTTTTTCTTAAACTTCACATAATGTTCATTCACTGAAGGAAGCTCAGGTATTACTTCCTTACTTCACCAACAATCATTTGAAGTAACTACAAATAAGATTGCAGTTGATTCCGGTAACATTACGGTGACATTTTGGTGACAGTCCGGTGAAGTTCCAGTGATATTTCGGTGAGTTCAAAACATAGTTTTGATATATTTGAGTGACAGAAAGTTTATCTAACAGTAAGCAAACAAAAGATTGTAAAGGTTAAAGTATACCAGATCAGAATTGAAGCCGGAAGGAAAAGCAAAGTTTCTGTAAAGTAAATCTTTGAGATCTCATTAAACACAATTGTAAAGTTTTCTTTCAGGAAGTTTGCTAAGCTACTGATGATTATAGAGGTGTTCTAATATCACTCTAGCTTAGTTCTTGTGGCGTGGTGAATTCCGCAGTTGAGCTTTAACTAGTTAAGCTCACTTGTCGTGTTAACAAATAGTACAAGAGCTCAAGAGTTGATGATAACTTGTTAGAGCTCAACACATGGTATTAGAGCAAGAAAGATTCTGAAGAGCAGAAAGATCCTCAAGAGTAAACGAAAGTGAAGATACAAGAGAATTCGAAGAAATTTCACAAGAAAGGTGAAAGCTGAGATGATCAACAACAAATGGCGTGAGGAAACGTTCCGAAGTAATTCTCAAGGGTAAAGGTTTGTAAAAGGTAAAACCTTTTAACATTACACTCACCGAAAGTAACAGAAACAAGAAGATTATTGAAGATCATATCTCTATTGACAAATTGGACAAATATAATTATCCTGCATGGGTAATGCACATGGAAGTCTTACTTATGAGTAAGGACTTAATGATATATGTGATAGGAGAAGAAAAGAAGCCGACTTTCGAAGATGACAATCAACCAAAGAAAGAAGAGTTAGAAGCCTTGAAGCTGTGGCAGAAGAAAGATGCAACGGCAAGAGCTTATAGCTACAATACCATTACAGATCATCTACTACCGCACATTAGAGGTCTGGAGAAAGCGGAAGACATATGGAGTGCATTGGAAGATCATTTCCAAAATACGACGAAAGCTAGGAAGGCTAGCTTATGGTCAGAGTTTACAATGTTCAAGAAAAAGCAAAGTCAAAGCATTAGTGATTATGTCACTAAGATGAAAGACTTGGCGGATAGTCTTGGATCTATTGATGAAGATATCGAAGATCACAGGTTGATAGCACAAATGCTTGCAGGACTGAGAGGAGATGAAAGGTGGAAACCTTTCGTAATCTCAACCGAACTTTCTTTAAATCATTTTGTAGCAAATTTAAATCAGTTGCTTGGACTAATGCTAACGTTTGAGCAAGATTTGAAGATAGACGGAGATAAAGGACATAGTTCGGTTATGTATGCAAAGAATAAGAAGAAAGGTGATAAAGGTAAAGAAAAAGATGAAGAAGAGATGTCTACTCAAGCAAATTTTTCAAGAAGAAGAGGTAACTAATGTAAGAAGTAGAAGTAGAGGTAAAGGAAGAGGTAATCAGAATAACAACAAGAAGACTCGTTGGATTTGTGGATTAAGCAATCATTTGGCTCATGATTGCTGGCATAATTCTCAAGGATCAAGTCAGAATCAGAACAATAACAGTAGAGGCAGAAGCGGAAGATATCAAAGAGGAAGACAAAGCCAAAGAGGCGGATATGGTAGAGGTGGAGCAAGAAGTTGGGGTCAGACTTGTGAAGTATCTCAATGACCTTGGATACCAAAGCTCAAAGGTTGATGCAAGTCTACTCATTAAGAGAACAGATGAAGGTATGATCTACATTTGTATTTATGTAGATGACATAATAATCACAGGAACCTCAGATGAAGGAATCAAGGAGGTAAAGAGATTGCTTGAAAAAGAGTTCAAGATCAGTGATCTAGGAAATTTATCATACTTTCTTGGAATGGAAGTTACATATACAGATCATGGTGTATATGTTTCGCAAGAAAGGTATCTCCTAAACTTACTGAAGAAGTTTAACATGGAGAATTGTAGAGAGGCTTCAACACCGCTTGAAGTAAATCATAAACTCAGCAAATATGGTGGTGCAGAGTTTAAAGATATGAGGAAGTATCAATCGTTAGTGGGAAGCTTAATTTATGCTACACTAACAAGGCCTGATCTCAGTTATGCAGTGGGATTTCTCTCACAATTCATGCATTGTCCGAAGGATCAACATTGGATTGCACGACAAAGAGTTCTTAGATATGTCAAAAGAACTATAAAAGAAGGATTATATTATCCTTTTATGTCAGATATAAAGCTGAGAACATACACTGACTCAGACTGCGCAGGAAGTCAAGATGACAGAAGGTCAACACATGGGTATATGATATACCTAGGAGATAAGCTTGTAAGCTGGTGTTCAAAGAAGCATCATACAGTGGCTTTATCGTCAATAGAAGCAGAATATAAAGGACTTGTGGAAGCAGCTAAAGAAGTGATATGGATGCAGACCTTGTTCAAAATTATGGGTATTGATCAAGGTATACCTATCATACATGGAGATAATATGAGCTCGTTATATCTTGCAGCAAATCCAGTATTTCATGCAAGAACAAAACACATAGAGATTGCATATCATTTCCTAAGGGAAAAGGTAATGGAAAAAGAGATTGAAATAGTATACACATCTACAAAAGATCAGATAGCATATATTCTGACAAAGAGCTTAGATGCAGTAAAGACAAGCAGATTCAAAGAAATGGCAGGTATAAAAGAAAAGAAGAGTATATGAAAGATCAAAGAATGCAAATTAGTGATTGAGGGGGACCTGTTGAAGAATCACTCACAAATTTGACATACAGACAGACATAAAGATGAAAAAAGACAAAGAGAAGCAGAAACAATGCATTCAAGAAATCAAGCCTTAGTGAAGGGACAAATTCACGACTGTAATATAGTTCATAGAAACTTCCAGAAATACGAGTTTTGAATCTCGGAACAAAATGTATATATATGAGGTAGAAGATCATAATACGTGAGAGAGAAAAAAAGAGCGGAGAAGAGAGCAGAGAGCACATAGAACCGGAATAGAATAGCACATATAGAAACTCAGAATAGTGATATAGAAGACACCAGAGATTGCGTATGTAGAGATGAATAATAGAACCTGAACTGTCGGGTATTCATTTGAGAGAGATGGTAAGGAATAACTACTCAGAGTAGGAGAGTTTTTCCATAGGTATGAGCAAAGTGAGGCCAAGCTATTTTTGTACACATCTTCTCTAATATAAAACACATGTTCATGTGGAAGTTTGAGCATATTCTTCGTATGTGAAGAAATCTGAGTGATTTCATGTTACTGTGAAAGTTAGTTAACAGTTACAGTTTTCTCAGTAAATGTTTTCCAGTACATCTACAAGTTAGATCTTGCAACAGTGTAAAGTTTTTCATGAGAGATAGCTCATCTTGAAGCTAGTAGTCTCAACTATAAGTTGATCAAAAGACTTCTGTGAAACGGGACAAGTACGCACAGTATTGTGTCTAAAAGTAAAGACATCCAGAACTGGTGAAGTTTTTTCTTAAACTTCAGATAGTGTTCATTCACTGAAGTAAGCTCAAGTATTACTTCCTTACTTCATCAACAATCATTTGAAGTAACTACAAACAAGATTGTAGTTGATTCCGGTAACATTACGGTGACATTTCGATGACAGTCCGGTGAAGTTCCGGTGATACTTCGGTGAGTTCAAAACATAGTTTTGATATATTTGAGTGACAGAAAGTTTATCTAACAGTAAGCAAACAAAAGATTGTAAAGGTTAAAGTATACCAGATCAGAATTGAAGCCGGAAGGAAAAGCAAAGTCTCTGTAAAGTAAATCTTTGAGATCTCATTAAACACAATTGTAAAGTTTTCAGTTTTAGGAAGTTTACTAAGCTACTGATGATTAAAGAGCTGTTCTAATATCACTCTAGCTTAGTTCTTGTGGTGTGGTGAATTTCGCAGTTGAGCTTTAACTATTTAAGCTCACTTGCCGCGTCAACAAATAGTACAAGAGCTCAATAGTTGATGAAAACTTGTTAGAGCTCAACATCCTTGTCAGATCTCTTCCTGCTAGACTTCCTGCTAGACTTCTTGCATCACTTTTCCAAGGCATAGAAGATGTTGATGCTGCTTATTGTTGGGAATCCATCCTCTCTCTTGTTCTTTCTTCGGTCTGCTTATTGTTGAGAAAGATGATCTACTTTCTTCATTAACTCTTGGGAATTCAATGTGCACATATGCTGGGGGATTCGTAGAGAGAGGGAAGTCACAACCATGCTGAGGGAAGAAATCCCTTGATATCAGACCGCAGGGGAAAGTAGATCATCTTTCTCAGTGTTAATGGATTCCCAAGAGTTAATGTTCTTTCTTCAGTGTTAATGCTGCTTATTGTGTGGTAACAAGCCAAGAGAACTACTGCCTTCTCTCTTCGTTGTATACTCTGCCATCAATCGAGTTCATCCTGCCCAATTACAAGCAGTCCCTCCTGTCTCCACGTGTCTACCCTGTCCGAAAGAATCCTCTCCACTGCTCTTCAAACAGATGACTTAATTATCAAGCCACTGCCATTTTTGCGAGAATAGCAAAGCTGTTGTCTCCCCCCTTTCTAGCCTCCCCTGCACACCTCCTCAGGCACAGAAAAATCCCCTCCTGTCTCTGATGGCTTCCCCTCCAACAACACCCATAGTGTTCTGTTTCTCTTCCTTCTTTGCTTGAACTTTTATGAATGATCAGCAGAAGACGTTCATGAGGAGAACCTTTGACTGCGTTCCCTCTAGCACCAAATACTTTGATATTCTGTTCCTTAAGTCTCTGCCCAAAGGGGAATCTGAAGTCCTCATTCTCTGTGCACACTTATCAATGGAGGATTGCGATATATAGAGAGCCTGAAATGGCGAAAGCAAAAGTAAATGTGCAATGACCATCAAGCATGGGCAGCACCAATCCAGAATGACCGAGAAGTCCTTGTAGCCCTGATAAAGTGCTCTGAGACATATCCTGACCCAAGGCGATCGAGAAAATGCATATATTAAGCATCACAAAGATAGACACATCTGGATAGCCCTGTGCTTGTCCAAGCTAGCTCAAATTATCAATTTCTTTGTGATGGTGCCTTTTCCTCCTCTCCACAGATCTCTACGTCCCTGTGAATGCCTCCCCTTTTCAGGCCACCTTGCTACTGAGGTTCTAGGATGAAATGGACGCGTCTTCAGAACCCCCAAAAGGAGTGATGGATGAGCCCCACTGTAGACGTAAGTAAAATGGTCTTCAAACTTTGATTTTCTTAGTGTCAGCTATTGACAGAATGCCTTTTTCTCTTCCGTTCTCTAACTTAAAAGACTCTAGAGAAATCCATTAACACTGAGAAAGATGATCTACTTTCCCCTGCGGTCTGATATCAAGGGATTTCTTCCCTCAGCATGGTTGTGACTTCCCTCTCTCTACGAATCCCCCAGCATATGTGCACATTGAATTCTTATTTTGGGGGTGGCCTTTCTTCATAGAAAGTTGTCCACTCAACAACATACCAAGTTTGCTCCTTCAGCAATTGCTAAGGACAGAGAAGTTCCCTTGAAAAAGGGCTAATCAATGGGCAAAAATCACCTTGTTAGAGTCGATAAAATCCTCTTCCAAAGGTCCTTGCTTATCCTCCTTCCACCAGCTCTACTCTCTTCAGGCCCACTCGATCACTGTACACCTCCAAAAATAGCCAGTGAAGAGAGAGTCTCCCCCCCCCCACCAAAGTTGCCTCCCCTTTACTGCTGCGCACTTGTCCACGCCCTCGTGAAGGATGATCCCTCTGCCAAATAACTGTGAATTGGGCTCTCCACCGCGTGAGAGTAATAGGTATGGCCACCCTCGACGACACAGATTGATTCCCCTCCTGCTCTATTATCGCGAGAACTCTTCTCGACAATTGCTCAGAATGATCCCCCTGCCCCCTCGATCATCCTCGTGCCTCCTTGTTTTCTCCCGAGAAACTAGAGAGAGAGTAAATGTGAACCCCACGTTCCAGCCCCCTATTCATTTCCTACACAGAGCCACACAAAAAAAAAAGGAAAAAAAAAAACAAAAAAAAGATCCCCCCCAATTCTCTGCCACTCCCACGTCCCCCCACTCATGGATGTTCATTCATTCTTTTCCTTTTGGTTTTCGTTTTTATTTTGTTTATTGTCTTTTTTCTTTTTATCAGTATTATCTTCCTCCTTTTGTCTCTTTTCTTGTTTTTTTTCCTCTTTTTTTTTAGTTATTTGTTTTCTTTTTCTTCCAAATTCAAAATATATCATCCCTAAAATTTGAGATGCCCAGATGAAAGAACCAGGAAGTTCGCACCTGCATGCATGTCCATACTCACACATTTGTGTTCTCCAACAATTTTACACACATATGATGGTGTGCACATTATCCCATACACTTAATGGCATATACATATACATTTTGATGCATGCTCATCTACACATCTCCCAAATTTTTTGCTAACCATCTATTCATACTCTCCTCCATTATCATGTGTCTACAGGTCTACCTCCCTACAAAAAAATGGAGTGCCCTTCCCCTCTCTCTTTCTATGCTCTTCTTTACCACTTGCATATACAAAAAAACAGAGACAAAAAGGAAAAAAAAAAAACCCATGATCTTCACCCTTCTTTGCATCATCTGCTCTACATCACCACATTTGATCAGAATCTATCATTGTTGAGCAACATCTCTCCTTGCAAGACACCTACAAGCAACATATAATCTGCAAAATGGAAGCATGTTAGTGCACCAAAACAGGTAATTTAGACAGCTAACATACTCCCCCCTTCCGCTCGCAATGGCGTCCTCGACGAGCCAAATTGTTCCTGCACCCCTGCTACCCACATCAAGTCATCCAAATGTTGGAGTTAGACGTCTGTAGGAGCACGTGAACAACACAAGGAGGAAGAAGAAGCTTGGAGCACAAACACACAATACTGAATGTATTACTAGAGAATGTACAAAGATAAGTAGCCCATTAGGGCAATAGGCGTATATACAAGCCGGGGGAAAAAAACCTCCTAAAGAGGGAAAAAAGTGCCCCGGCGGTCCTAGTGTGTTCACACACATCACTACCTAAAATATATCAACAAATCCCCCCTGGGAGTGATGCGGTGAACAAGGAGCTGGCACTCATGTATAAGGAAGTGCTAAGCTATGTGGAAATCACTCCACAAAAGGAAGTAAGCCCAAAGCTTTGCGGAAAGCTTCAAACTTCTCCCTAGGCAGAGCCTTCGTGAAAAGGTCTCCAATGTTCTCCTGCGTGGGCACATATGCCAAGCTGATCTCCCCAGCAGAGAACCTCTCCCTGACATAGTGATAATGCACCTCAATGTGCTTAGTGCGAGCATGGAACACAGGGTTCCTCGCAACTGCCAATGCGCTCTAACTGTCAATGAAGATGGTGGTGGCAGAAGACTGGCCAACACCCAAATCAGCCATAAGGCGTCTGAGCCACACAAACTCAACAGTCGCGGTGAAAGCTACCCTATACTCAGCCTCACAACTGGAAGTGGCCACAGTAGGCTGCTTCTTGCTCAACCAAGATATACATGAGGTACCAAGCATGAAGCAAAAACCACTGGTGGACACACGAGTGTCATAGTAACCAGCCCAATCTAAGTCAGAAAAAGCATGCAAATCTGGCAGTAGTGATCCCCCCTTGGGATAAAACCACTCAAGTAGCAAAAGATGCGCTTAACCGCCTTCCAATGCGTCACTCCTGGGCAATGCATAAACCTGCTCATCTGTGAGACAACAAACTGAATATCTGGCCGAGTAATGCATAAGTAAATCAAGCATCTAACAGCCTGCTGATAGAGAACAGCATCAAATGCATCTCCAGCATCATGAAGACTCAATCGTAAACCTGTCTCCATAGGAGTGGCAATAGGCTTACAGTCTTCAAGGCCAAAACGCTGCAATAATGTGTCAATATATTTCGTTTGACACAAAGCCATTCCACCATCAACTTGCATAAACTGAATGCCCAGATAGTGATGCAAATGCCCCAAATCAGACATCTCAAATGAGGCATGCAAATCAGCCTTGAAATCAGCAATATGCTTCTCAATAGGACCAGTGAGCAGCATGTCATCAACATAGACAACAATGATCATAAGCACATCATTAGCACGCTTAACATATAAGGTGCTTTCAATTGGACTGTTCACAAAACCATGTGCAACCAGATAGGCATGTATCTTCTCATACCAAGCACGTGGTGCTTGCTTTAAACCATATAATGCCTTCTTTAACCTGCACACCTGGTTTTCATGCCCTTTCTGCACAAACCCACGGGGCTGAAGAACATACACTTCTTCATGCAAGTCACCATTCAGAAATGCTGTTTTAATGTCCAACTGATGTACATTCCAACCATGATGGGCTGCAAGTGCATAAATGCTCCGAACAGTAGTCATACGGCATGTAGGTGCAAAGGTCTCATCAAAATCATTGCCTCTTTCCTGCGCATAACCCTTTGCAACAAGCCTAGCCTTATACCTGTCAACTGTACCATCGGGTTTACGCTTCAGCTTGTATACCCACTTAGTGCCAATGGCCTTCTTGCCAGGAGGCAAGTCACATAAAAACCATGTACCATTCTTCATTATAGCATCATATTCAGATTGCATGGCAACCATCCAATTTTTTGAATTCTGTGCTTCATCAAAAGAAATAGGCTCATTCTCATCACAAAGACTAGACGCAGCCATAGCATAGCAATCTGATGCAAAGGAGGCACTATGAGAGCTTGAACGAGTACGGTATGACAAAGGTGCATCTAATTTGTTGTCACGCAAAGTCTGCACCAGCCATTTTGGCATAGTTTTTGCCTGCTCAATATCAGCTCTTTCATCAACAAGTGCATCATGTAAATCTGCATCAGAAATAGAATGATCTGCATCATCATATGAAACCTGCAAAGGCTGAGAAGTTGCCTCATTAGGACCAGCACTAGACTATCCACCTGTAAAAAGAGGCATCAACGTATCATACATGTCTTTGGAGCTAATAGATGTCTCCTTAGTACATGAAAGCAATGGCTGAATAGCATCTTCCACAAAGACAACATCACGGCTAACCAGAATGCGTTTAGTCTGTGGATGATACAGACGATAACCTTTACTTTCAGAACTGTACCCAACAAAAATACATTTTACTACCTTATCATCCAATTTTCTGCGATGTTGTTCAGGCACTAATGCATATGGCAAATAACCAAAAACACGCAGATGAGCAACAGATGGCTTGCGGTCATGCCAAGCGTCATATGGAGTGATAGACTGCAGCGCTTTAGTGGGACACCTGTTCAGTACATATGTTGCACACATGACAGCCTCAAGCCAGAAACTATGTGGTAAAGTCTGACTCTTGACCATGCACCTCGCCATCTCCATGAGTGACCTGTTCTTTCGTTCAGCAACTCCATTCTGTTGAGGTGTATACGGCACTGTACACTGGTGTTTTATCCCACGTTCAGCCAGAAATGCATTAAAATCACAAGACATATATTCCCCCCCTCGATCAGAATGGAGGGTGCCCATTTTACATGCTGACAGATTTTCAGCCAAAACCAAAAACTGTTTAAAGCACATGAACACTTCGGACTTTGCTTTGAGTGGATATACCCATGCATGCCTGGAAAAATCATCAATGAAAGTCAGGAAGTAAAGGTAATTTCCAAAAGAGGGTGTCTGCATAGGACCACAGACATCACTATGTACAAGCTGCAATTTCTGCGTAGCCCGAACTGAACCATCTTTTGGAAAGGAGGAACGCTGCATTTTGCCAAAAATACAGCCTTCACATACATGTTTTCCAGGTGCCTCAAGCTTGGGCAAAGAAGATACCATATCAGATTTCTGCAGGCGTAGCAAACTAGCAAAATTCAGATGACCAAAGCGTGCATGCCAAAGCTTTGCATCTGACATAGCCTGAGAATCATGAACTGCACATGCCGAATCATTCACAGATCTTTCATAGTCTATGAGATTATACAGCCCACGACATAAAATGCCAGAAGCAATAATCACATCGCCATTTGATAGATCATGAACTGTACACCTGTCATCAACGAATTTCACAACCAAGCCAATCTTGGCTAATGCAGAAACTGATAACAGATTCTTCTTGATCCCTGGCACAAATAAGGCATCTGACAAGGTGAAAGAACTACCATCAACAGTATTCAGAATGATCTTACCAACTCCCATAATAGGATAAGAGGAGTTGTTGGCGCATGTGACAGTATTCCTTGTAGGGGCAGGCTCGAGTGAAGAGAAGAAACTGCGCTGCGAGGTAATATGTTTGGTCGCCCCACTGTCAAAGTACCAAACATCTGAGTCCACTACAGACATGCACTGCTCATGAGAAGATGGGTCAAAACTGCAAACAATAGTAAACTCCCATTCTTCTTCCTGCACAAGATTAGCAGACTCTGTTTTTGGTGCAGAGGCTTCTGCAACAACCATTCTAGCCTCCTTTTTCTTTGCCTCTTTTGCAGCCAGTTTTGGACAGTTCTTTATGATATGATCATTCCCTTTACAATACTTGCAAAACAATTTCTGCTTTTCTGATTTCTTCTCATCTTTATCCTGGTTCTTCGAATGTGCAGCATTTGCAGATTTCTACTTACTAGTAGAAGAGCTCCATTTTCCTTTGCTCTTCTGACTAGCCAGGAAAGCTTGATCTGCAACACGCATAATGGACCTGTTCTGCCTGGATTGATCTTCCTACAACAAAACAGAGACTAACTCCTCAAATGATAAGGCATTCGGATTGCCTTTCATCATCAACCGAAGAGTAGAAGCAAAACTCTGATATGAATCAGGAAGACCATTCAGAACGGTCTGCACAAGTGAGCTATCTGGTATATGTGCTCACTCTCCAACTGTTTTCGGAGGTAAGCAACACAAGCCTCATTCCTAGCTTGGTACAATGTGGTAAGTGTATCCCAAGCATCCCTAACTGTTCTGCAAGAGCGAATATGAGGAATAATGGCACGTTTGACAGACAAAGCTATCAATGCATGTGCCTGGGCATCTCTGCCATCCCAACAAATTTGCTCTGTAGTAGGTGCAACAGAAACAGCAGCACAAACAGGAATCTGCGGAATATCATCTTTGACACCATCTTCATCAGCTCTAGCACCTGTATTTGTAGTACCTGTCGTTACAGGTGTAACAGGACGTCTTTCAACACCCTGCACAATGTTCCACAATCCTTTTGCAACCAAAACATGTCGCATCATATAAGCCCATAATGGGTAGTTGGTACCATCCAACTCATCCTCAACAGCCAACATACGGAATACATCACTGCTTTCATCCATGGCCGGTGACTAAAATACCTTGATGCAAAAAATTAACTGTATCTCAAAAAGTTGAACAGAACTGCCCAGACGAGTTCTACTAGACCTGTAGCAGACTTCGAGACGCTTAAACTGGCGAACAGAAACTAGTATATACCTTTGGCACAAAAAGATGAAATAGCCTGCACAAGCGTTGCGATAGTGCGTTCGGAGGTCGAAACGAGCTTAGATCGCGATTTCGGCACCACAGAACGAAGCTTTTTTTATCTCGAAAACACGTTGAGTATGCTCACCAAAATTCGTGCGATTCTGAGACTACAAACGGAGGAGTGTCGACGGCGCCCTAGATGAAGTGATGACCTGCTCTGATACCAATTGTTGGAGTTAGACGTCTGCAGGAGCACGCGAACAGCACAAGGAGGAAGAAGAAGCTTGGAGCACAAACACACAATACTGAATGTATTACTAGAGAATGTACAAAGATAAGTAGCCCATTAGGGCAATAGGTGTATATATAAGCCGGGGGAAAAAAACCTCCTAAAGAGGGAAAAAAGTGCCCCGACGGTCCTAGTGTGTTCACACACATCACTACCTAAAATATATCAACACCAAACACTTCCAAAGATTAATTACTTGTTCCATCCTTTTCCTAACGAGGTACCTGCAATCGTACACTCAATGCCGACTAGTATCAAAATCAATCACATTACTTACCGACCTCATATACTTTCGTGCATCTTCAACTGTCGTATTAGACCACTTTCCATCAAAACACAAATATACATCAGAACAATGGGAACCAACACATCATGAATCCGGATCACACATGCATGCTCGATATCCTTTTTGCACACACCATGTACTCATGCAAGCAGAAAACATCCCCACATTCACTTCTCAACACTTTTTCGTCTATACGATCACTCCCTAGTTTCTCTTCCCATTTCTAACCTGAATTCTCTCAACCATTTCCCATTTCCTTCCCACCTAGGGTTTCCTATTCCCACTTGCCTTTTCATCTATTCTATGCTCTTTCGTTCATCAATCAGATCCTATGCTTGGTCACCCACCCACCTCTCTAACTTGAAAAATATATGGAAAAGACCTCTCAAGTCTAATGTCGGGTCACCTCGACAAGACCGCTCGTCATCAACACGATTCCGGACTTCACAGGTCGTTGCACCACCTAAGAGCAAAATTGACACTTCTCGAAGGTTTGCAGACAAACAAGGGACCTAGCACGCTTGGATCCCTCGATTCCAAGTCTTCCACAGACACGTCACACCCAAAACCCCAGCCGAGCTTAAGCTTCAATTCGACATGCCTCATCAGGAGTCCACACATTCCCAGATCCCCACAAACAAAGACACATATTCCCATCCGAGCATCATGCTCTCTCACCTCTCTTCTGTCCCCCCTCAAGCGAGGAATTCGTCTCATTCATTTTTTCCACATTTTTCTCTCTTTTTTTCATCATTTTTCCACATATTTACTCACACTTGCTGGCCTACGCCGAAGCTGGATGCGACTCGTGGACTCGACCACCCGACGCAACACACGACACACAGACAACTAGCCCTATGCGAAACCGACGTCGGTTTGTGGCTTTGACCACCCGGCCAAAGTGGATCCACCCACCTATCGGCCGAGATAGGCACGTAGCCACATGCACACATACATAAACATATATTTTTTTCATTTTTTTCATTCCCGCATCTCGAGAATTAGGAGACAAAAGAAAGGATCTTTTCCCAACCATCCCAATCACGACACACACATATAAACTCCCCGTGGACATCCCGATGAGACACATCTCCTCTCTGCTGCTACTCAAGCCAAAATCCAACCACTAATGCCATGGTAAACTTTTCCTCTCGAAACCCACACACTAACTACTTTGTCGACCTAAAACCTCAAAAAGTGTCTCTTCAATTCTTAAGTGTACAACAGACTTGGTCCGCCCATCCTCACATCTCTGACTCGCAATCCGCAAAGCAAACCCTAATCAGACTCAAGCCGTCTTTACTGACATCCATCGCCTCATTGACTCCCTTCTCACCTCCAACCTCTGCCTCGCAGAGATTCCACCTCACCTGATAGATGACTTGGAAAACTACCACTAGCCATTGTACTTCTTAGTGCTTCAAGCCTCGCCGCTAGCTCTCTTAATCCTTGTTTGTTGTGCTCAATATCACTCTGATATTGGAACAGGTCAGAGTCAATGCTTCAGAACTGATTCCATATTTGCTCCATCTCTTTATCCTCTCTCACCCTTTTTGCAGATCCGAGGGGAATATCCTCCCTCTTCTCAACTCGAACGGTCAACTTCTCGACTTCCTCTCTAATCGATCTTTCCTCCCAAATCCTACTCATATTTTCTTCATCCAGATCATCTACCTTCTTCGACAATTCATTCTTCGTTGTTTCTAACTCCGTTCCGAATGCATCCAACCTATCCAACACTGCTTTTAGCTCTTCCTCTATTCTACCCACTTTCGGGTCCTCTACCCATTCTCGAGTCTCTTTGTCTTTCAGACTCATGCATCTACCGAGCTTGCTACTCAGTCTTGCATTTTCTTTCTCTACACGTCTCAGTTTCTCATCACTCTCTGCTTGGACACTTTTCATTCTTTCTAACTCCAAGTGGAAATCCTCAGCTACCTTATCCGCTTGGTCATCAGATCTATCAATCATTTCTCGCAATTTCTCAATTTCGTTTCCCATTCGGTCGACTCTGTGTGCCAAGTCATCATCATATTTAGGGGAATCCTCCTTGATCCCAATGCTATGGCAATCAGCTATCATCAAGCCAGTTCTTAGGTCTAAGATCATGTTTTCATGCTCAAACCCCGCAATGCCTTCCCTCAAGCTTTTGTTCGCTTTCAACTCCTTGCTTCTATTCTCGAAAACTTGCAAGTGTTCTACACATTTTGCGATGACCTCTTCTAACCTCACTTGACGTTCCTCAAGCTTTTCTACTTTGGCCCTCTCATTGTCACGTTCCTCACGAAGACATTCCAACTCACGTTGTAGGCTTGCCAAAGAGCTTTCGTTGTCTTCAGCTTTCACATAAAAAGTCGCAACCTGCGGACTAACCTCTTTTGCCACGACCTCCTCAACGAGAACATCCTTTGTGTGACACACGTGCTCACACAACCTTTTCTCTCCACGATCCGTGCATGCAGGAACAAAGTCCAATGAACTAGACACACGAGGGCAAAATTTCACGATGTGCCCTATCTTCTCGCAATGCCAACATCGAATGTAATTCGAGATTGGGCCAACCGAGCGACATTCATATGCACAATTTCTCATTGGGTGCCCAAATCGGCTTTGACTTCTAATCCCTCTCGGAGTCATCATTCTCGACCTAATTTCTTGAACATCTATAACTTGCGTACTTTGCACCATCTCTCTACCTAGACCAATGCACTCAATCTGGGCCGATGGACTGTGCCGCACAATTGGGGCACCGAGCGTACTCGTGGCACGACTCTATGAGGAGTGCCAAGCCAACTCCCTAGTAGGATCGCCAAATGGATAATGTCTTGAGCCTCGGGAAATGTGCAAATAATTGCAACTATATCTAGCTATACAAGCTCGATTCCTTGTAACCTGCCAAGCTTATCTTACCCTCAACCACAAATCTGAACAATCAGCTCACTTTTCTCATTCCACGTAGGATTGCTAAATGTTGAGTTATAAGTTGGTCACAGACTTATTTTTGAGTATTATCCCACCCTTTATCTCGGCTCTATCTCCCGCTTTTTCCCATAAAAGGTCCTTTGTACTTATATTCTCCCTACCCTTGAATTCTCCACTTTGTTCTTCCTGTTTCACTCTCACTCTTGCTTATCCACACCTGCACCCTCACACAGTGACTCACACATTTACACACCAACATACCCACACCCTCTCATTCACTCTTCTCTTTTCACTCACACATTGCAGCTTTGAAACATTGCGTACTCTAGTACTATGCCCTTTCACACTCTCTGTTGTCCCTCTCATACACTCTTGCTCAAACACACACCGAGTCACACACACGATCACTCATACACCCTCAGCCTCAACCATATGCGCCTTTGCATGCATTGGAATACGCATAAGCATCCAACCTGAAACACAATCACATAACCTAAATTGTTTGCCAAAATTGTTGTTGTATCATCTTCGGTAGTACTTAGTACAAAAGGTAAACAACGGAGATCACTGATCAAGTTAAAGGCTGATGGGGGAAGTATCTTAACCCCTAAGCAATGACAAAGCGCGAATGACCTCCACAGGTATCCTTCTTTGACCTCTGCACACCAAAAATGCTCTTACTCAGAGTTTATGCAGACAATTCCAGTGACCTTTTGTAGACCTATAGTAGACACCAAGGGCTTTCCAACAAATGAATTTTCACTTCAAATGGATGCTTACACAAAGAGAAACAATGTCTACAATATGAGCTAGTTGAATGCTCGCAACTGCTAGTTAAGCAGAGACCTCACTTCACTCCAGCAAGCTTTTCTCAGCGATCATACATAGAATGAATCTCACACTTGATTCAACTTTAGAGCACTCTAATAGCTACCCAATGACACTAAAATCATAGCAAATGGATACATAGAGAAGGAGAACCAGCCCTTACAACAGAGAGCAAAATATTTCCAACAGAGCCTACACACCAAGAGAGATATCAATCACACAACTTCACTAAAATGAATGTTGCTCCCACATTACTCAAAGAATGCTCCAGAGAATTTGTGAGCATAAAATAGACTCTAATAGCTATCCAACGAGACAAGAATTACATCAAATGGATACAATATGAGGGAGAACCAATGCTAACAACTTAGGGGTAGAGAGTTGCAACACTGCCTGCGCACACACATAGATATGCCTACTAAAAGAAAACAACAAGCAAGCAAGGGGCTAGTTTAAGCAAGGGGCTTGCTTATAACAACTCCAGCGTTTAGTTCTCACTTTACATGAGCTAAAACTCCAAGAAGATGGCCCAAAAGAAGTCGGGATACATGCTCCTTTTATAGTGAGAAGTGTGCCCCTAAAATCTAGGAACTACCTTTCCAAATCAGCCTCCTAACTTGGAGGACTTAGTTGAGATGACTTGGGGTGTGGTTGAGTGACTTTTCTTGATGGAATCTCGTGGCTTTTGGCTTCCTTTGATTGCTCCACATTTCCATAAAAGATTCCCCACGAATTTTTAGCTTGAAGCATGACTTTTAACACTCCCCCTCAAGCTTCAATTCTTCGTCCTCATCCAAGCTGCTTCATGTTGATGCATTGCTTGAATCTTGAAATCTTCATCCCATCCAAAGCCTTTGTAAACATGTCGGCAACTTGGTCCTTGGTACCAATATGATGTACTGAAACTTCCTTGGATATCACCTTTTCCCTTATGAAGTGATAGTGCACTTCAATATGCTTGGTTCTAGCATGATAGACAAGATTCGATGCTAGATGAATGCTACTCATGTTGTCACAAAAAATTGGATATGTGTCAACCTGCAAATTAAGCTCCATAAATAATTTCTTAATCCACATTATCTCACATGTGACTTGAGCCAAAGCTCTATACTCAGCCTCGGTGGAAGATAATGCCACCGTGGGTTGCTTATTTGAAATCCATGAGATGATCTTGCTACCTAGCATGACTAGGTAACCACTTGTACTTCTTCTATCCTCCTTGGAACCGGCCCAATCCGCATCATAATAAGCTTTGACCTGCATATCATCATCAAATGAATAGAACAATCCTTCATTTATAGTGGCCTTGAGATATCATAACATTCTTCTTGCAGCTTGCAAGTGTGTAGTCCTTGGACTATGCATAAATTGTGATAACACTCCAACTCCATATGCTATGTGAGGCCTAGTTATTGTGGCATAATTAAAAGAGCCTACAATAGATCGATACAAAGTTACATCCTCTAATGGCTCTCCATCAATGGAGCTTAGCTTTACATTAACTTCCATGGGATTTGAAATAGGCTTGCAATGTAGCATCCCAAACCTCTCAAGTAGGTCTAGAATATACTTCCTTTGTATGAGCATAATACCTTCTTCTTTGTATACAACTTCAATGCCAAGAAAATACCTAAGACCTCTAAGATCAGATATCCTAAACTCCTTTCCAAGCTTTTCCTTGATCTCCTCAATGCCCTTTGTATCATTACCTGTAATGATAATGATGGAGAGTGTTAATCTCCAAAAGAACAACCTACTCTTGTGATTAGAGCACCTCTATACCAAGAGTAAGTCAAAACCTTCACTAAATTAGAGGTCCAATCTCCAAATTATCAAAATTGAGAAAATCTGTGAAAAAGATAAAACACAGAAAAGTCTGCTGCACTATTTCTCCAGATTGACCTATCAAACATGTAAAGTTTTTTATGAAACTTTGTATGAATCATCTCCTAGAGATTGCGCATCTCCTCCAAGTTGAATTACTTCAAAAGCCTTAGTATAACTTGAGAAATTTACTTCACAAGTTACCTATGTCCAAATCTGTACTTCTGAGAAGTCGATTTGACACCCCTAACTTCTTAACTTTGGTTCTCACAATGTCGAACCCGTTTTACAAAATGCTTCTAGCCATAAGTAGCTTATCTTTCAACTTAAAGATTAAGCCCTCACTCATGCAAAACTTTAAACTATGCTGGGAGAAATGATCAAAACAATAACTTCGAAATCTGCGCCTGTTTTAGGAACCTGTGAACACACTTCACATATGAATGTTCCTGCACTTAATTCTCTAAGCCTGATTGCAATTGGAAGCTAAAACTTTGTACAGAGGTCAAGCACCTTCCAACTTAGACTTGTACAAAAGCATTTCACGATTGATCTACTGTAGAAGGAGAACACGCAGAAACATCGGGCACAAGATTTTCAATTACTCAGAAAAGTTTACAACTGAGTGATGAGAGCTAACTCAACTAACTTTTTCTCTATCTCATGACTTCTAACTTCCTCAATCTTGGCTTCTAACTATTGTCACATATGCTCTCATACATGCCCCGACTTTTCTCAAAGTATTTATAGATAATTTGTACAAGATTCTTACTCAAACAAAGATCTAAGTCACCTATGACTATACTAATGTACATATGTGTACACTTCTCTTATCCTCTGAATATGTCTTTCTTCCAAGCTTCAATAGTTGATCCTTCCTTCACTCTTTAACCTTCCAAGCCTTCAATTGGTGATTGGTCTGCACCAACAGCTCCCCCTCAATCATCAATTGAGGTCTTCACTATCTTCTTTATACCTGCCATGTCTTTGAACCTTTGTAACTTTGGTCCATCCAAGCCTTTTGTAAGCATATCAGCTATCTGATCTTTTGTTGAAGTATGGATTACTTCAATCTCTTTATCCATCACCTTCTCTCTTAGAAAGTGATACTGAATCTCAATGTGTTTGGTCCTGGCATGAAAAACAGGATTAGCAGCTAAATACAATGAACTCATGTTATCTCCATATATAATTGGTACCCCATGCATAATGTCAAGACTCTTCATCAAGGTCTTGAGCCAAATCACTTCCTTTGCAGCTTCAACCATGCCTTTATACTCAGCTTCTGTAGAAGACAAAGCAACTGTATGTTGCTTCTTAGAACACCATGAGATTAACTTATCTCCCACATAACACATGTATCCATAGGTTGATCTTCTATCATCTGGATTACCTGCCGAATCTGCATCACTATAAACTTTGATATTTGTATCTGAGGTAAACCCATAATACAAACCTTCATTGAGTGTACCCTTAATGTACCTCAACACCCTTTGTCCTGCAATCCAATGTTCTTTCCTTGGGCAATGCATAAATTGAGACAAAACCCCTACTGCATATGATAAATCAGGTCTAGTTAGAGTAGCATAGATAAGACTACCAACCAAACTCTGATATTGTCTCATGTCCTTGAATTCTTCACCTCCATACTTACTCAATTTGTGATTCACCTCCATTGGTGTAGGTGCTACCCTGCAATCATCCATTTTAAACTTGATTAACAAGTTCTTCAAATACCTTTCTTGGGTCACAAATACTCCATGTTGAGTATATGTAATCTCCATGCCCAAGAAGTATGATAAGTCTCCCAAGTCACTTATCTTGAACTCCTTTTCCATTTGCCTCTTAAGCTTTTGTATTCCTTCTTCATCTGTACCTGTAAGAATTATATCATCAACATATATACACATGTATATGAAACCATTTTCACTTGCCTTGACAAGCAAGCTACTATCTGCTTTAGACACCTGAAAACCAAGTTCTTTAAGGAACTTCACAAGCCTATAGTTCCATGCCCTTGGGGCCTGCTTCGAGCCATACAAAGCTCTCTTGAGCTTGCACACATGATCTGGATACCTTTTATCTCTGAACCCTTGAGGTTGCTCCATGAATACATCATCTGAAATGTAACCATTCAAAAAAGCATTTTTCACATCAAGTTGACATAGCTTCCAACCTTTACATGCAGCAATAGCAATAAGTGTCCTTATGGTTGTCATCTTTGCCACAGGACTATAGGTCTCATCATAATCAATACCATGTGTTTGAGCAAAGCCTTTGACAACAAGTCTAGCTTTGTATCTAGACACACTTCCATCTGCAAACCTTTTTGTCTTGTAGACCCACTTGCATCCAATAATCTTCTGACTATTTGGTTTAGGAACCAAATCCCAAGTTTGATTCTCCAATAGTGCATCATATTCCTCCTGCATAGCATCTCCCATTTTTCCTTACCTTTTGCCTCTTCATATGTAGAAGGGTCTTCATCTGTATTCACCATATAAGCATAATCTTTTGTGGCTAGAAATGAAGTATCATAACTATACCTTGTAGGTTGCCACCTATTTCTTGTTGACCTTCTGAGTTCTCCACTCCTTGAGGTTTCTGGCTCTTCACATTCAGGATCAAATCTTGGTGTCTCTTCCACTTCAACCTGCACTTCATTATTCTCTTGCTCATCAAATATTTGAACTTTTGATTTACCTTTTCTTTGACTCACTTCTTCTTCATCACCTGTATTGATATTGATTGTACCTGCATACCAAGTGCTTTGTTCATCAAATGTAACATCCTTAGAAACCATAAATTGCTTTGTTGATGGACTCCACAATCTATAGCCCATCTGCTTATCATCATAGCCAATGAAAACATACTTTTCAGCTTTAGGCTCCAACTTGTGCCTTAATTGTGATGGCACATATGCATATGCCACACACCCAAAAACTCTGCAATGATCCAAGGTAGGTCTTTTACCCCACCAAGCCTCATATGGTGTCATACCCTGCAAGGCTTTACATGGTAGCCTATTGACCAAATAAGTAGCTGTATTTACAGCTTCAGCCCACAAATAATTAGGGCAATTTTTCTCCTTCATCATGGATCTTGCAAACTCAACAATTGTTCTATTTCTCCTTTCTGCAACACCATTTTGTTGAGGAGAGTACCTGCAAGTAACTTCCCTTTTTATACCTGCATTCCATAAGTAATCACTGAACTCATTTGAGAAATACTCTCCCCCTCCATCTGACCTTAGTCTTTTCAACTTATGACCTGTAATTCTTTCTGCATATGCATGATAGTGTTTAAATGTATTAAACACTTCTGACTTATCTTTGATCACATAGATAGTGATCCACCTAGTAGCATCATCAACATAAATCACATAATACCTTGATCCATTTATACTGAAATCTTTTGATGGTCCCCACACATCTGTGTGTACCAACTCAAGCTTCTCTGAGTACATAAAACCATGCTTGGAATAGGAATGTTTATGAGCCTTACCTAATTGACATGCCTCACATTTGTATGTCATATGTTGACTTGCAACATTAGGCAATCCAAGCACTGAACCATTGTTAACCATATCTTTAATACCTCTTTCATTGAAATGTCCAAGCCTCTTGTGCCAAAGATCTAACTCAGAGATCTTATGACCTCCATATGTGAACATAGCATGACCAATGTTGCCTTGAATCTTCAATGTAAATAATCTTCCTTCCTTTTTCCCTGAAACAATCTGTTTATACCCTTGGCTAGGGTCTTCCACATATACTCCATCATTAGTGAACCTTACTTCATATCCCTTTTCAACAATTTGACCTACACTTATCAAATTCTTAGGGATTGTAGGAACATACAATACCTTACTCAATAAGGTGCTTCCATCCTTGGCCTTCACTGATCCAATTGACTTCACATTGTGCTTTGTGTTGTCACCTGTTTGAACAACATGATTAAAAACTTTACTTTCCAAATCAGTCATCAAAGATATGTTACCACTCAGGTGATTGCTACACCCTGAGTCAATGTAGAAGACTCTTTGATCTTCACTCTGCCTTTCACAAGTTGCATTCATTATCAATGTTGAATCTTCCTTTTGATCTGAAGCATAATTGTAGTAGGTGTTGTTGTATTGTTGACTTTGGAATCCTCTACCTGCATTTCTTCCAAAGTAATTCCTTCCACCTCTACCTCTGTAATTACCTCTTTGATTTCTGCCACCTCTTCCTCTTGAATTATAATTTTGATTGTATCCACCATTATTCTGATTATTATGCCAACAATCATTAGCTAAGTGATTTGTCTTACCACAAATCCAGCAAGCTTTGCCTCCATCTTTGTTGTTCCTGCCTCTTCCTCTACCTTTGCCACCTCCTCTTCCTCTTAGGAAGTTGGCTTGAGTAGTTGTTCCTTCATCTTCACCTGCTTGTTGTTTTCCTTTGCTATTCTTCTTCTTGTCCTTTGAGTACATTGCATGTCCTGTACTCTTGTCACCATCTCCTTTAACATCCTGCTCAAATGTTAGCATATGACCTAACAATTGATTTAAATCAGGAGTGAAATGGTCAAGTGATAGTTCTGTAGACAAAATAAATGGCTTCCATTTGTCATCACCTCTCAACCCTGTAAGGATTTGCCTTACCAATTTATCCTCCTCAATGTCTTCATCAACAGCTCCTAAAGCATCTGCAATATCTTTCATCCTTGTTACATAGTCTGAGATGGATTGAGAGGCCTTCTTCTTGAAGGTAGTAAACTCTGCCCATAAGGATGCCTTCCTTGACTTTGTAGTGTTCTGGAAATGCTCCTCCAAAGCATTCCATATGTCAGTTGCACTTTCAAGACCTCTAATATGAGGTAACAAGTAATCATTGACTCCCATATAGATAATGCTCCTAGCTTGAGCATCTTTCTTCATCCAATTTTTCAGATCTGCTAACTCTTCCCTAGTTGGAACACTAGGATGTCTGAACTCTGGCTTCTCTTCTTCTCCTGTGATGTAACCAATTAAATCTTTGCTCATAAGATGAGCTTCCATCCTCATTGACCATGCAGGATAGTTTTCCCTATCCAATTTCTCTATCTGTAGAGCATCTCCCATCTTGTATCCACCTGTGTATTGAAATCTTCAAGCTTTACAAACAATGTATGTACCTTTACTTTGAATTAGACTCCTTTTGCCTTTCTTGATGTCGAGTAGTCTTCTCCTCAGGCTTTTGACTCCAAGCTTTCACTTCTTAGTTCTTCAAATGTTGAACTTCTTGAATCTGCAGCAGTCGAGACCTTCCTTTCCTTGATTTTGATGTCTCCTGCTCTGATACCACTGATGGAGAGTGTTAATCTCCAAAAGAACAACCTACTCTTGTGATTAGAGCACCTCTATACCAAGAGTAAGTCAAAACCTTCACTAAATTAGAGGTCCAATCTCCAAATTATCAAAATTGAGAAAATCTGTGAAAAAGATAAAACACAGAAAAGTCTGCTGCACTATTTCTCCACATTGACCTATCAAACATGTAAAGTTTTTGATGAAACTTTGTATGAATCATCTCCTAGAGATTGCGCATCTCCTCCAAGTTGAATTACTTCAAAAGCCTTAGTATAACTTGAGAAATTTACTTCACAAGTTACCTATGTCCAAATCTGTACTTTTGAGAAGTCGATTTGACACCCCTAACTTCTTAACTTTGGTTCTCACAATGTCGAACCCGTTTTACAAAATGCTTCTAGCCATAAGTAGCTTATCTTTCAACTTAAAGATTAAGCCCTCACTCATGCAAAACTTTAAACTGTGCTGGGAGAAATGATCAAAACAATAACTTCGAAATCTGCGCCTGTTTTAGGAACCTGTGAACACACTTCACATATGAATGTTCCTGCACTTAATTCTCTAAGCCTGATTGCAATTGGAAGCTAAAACTTTGTACAGAGGTCAAGCACCTTCCAACTTAGACTTGTACAAAAGCATTTCACGATTGATCTACTGTAGAAGGAGAACACGCAGAAACATCGGGCACAAGATTTTCAATTACTCAGAAAAGTTTACAACTGAGTGATGAGAGCTAACTCAACTAACTTTTTCTCTATCTCATGACTTCTAACTTCCTCAATCTTGGCTTCTAACTATTGTCACATATGCTCTCATACATGCCCCGACTTTTCTCAAAGTATTTATAGATAATTTGTACAAGATTCTTACTCAAACAAAGATCTAAGTCACCTATGACTATACTAATGTACATATGTGTACACTTCTCTTATCCTCTGAATATGTCTTTCTTCCAAGCTTCAATAGTTGATCCTTCCTTCACTCTTTAACCTTCCAAGCCTTCAATTGGTGATTGGTCTGCACCAACAGATAAGATCATCTACATACACACACATGTAGACTACAAGTTCTCCTATTTGTTTGATGAAGAGAGATGGATCCGCCTTACATTGATTGTAACCACATTTGATCAAATAGTCCACCAATCTTTGGTTCCAAGCCCTTGGAGCTTGCTTTAGGCCATAAAGTGCCTTCTTCAACCTACAAACATGATGTGGAAACTCTTTATGAACAAAACCTAGTGGTTGCTCCATGTATACCTCTTCTTCCAAGTCTCCATTGAGAAAGGCATTCTTGATATCCAATTGGAAAAGCTTCCATCCTTTGCTAGTAGCCATTGCAATGAGTGTCCTAATGGTGCTCATCTTTGCCACGGGGCTGAATGTCTCTTCAAAGTCCACTCCATAGGTTTGTGCAAAACCCTTGGCCACCAATCTTGCTTTGAACCTAGAAATAGATCCATCTGAATTCCTCTTTACTTTATACACTCACTTATTACCTATTACCTTCATGTTCTCCTTCTTGGGCACTAGAGTCCATGTTTGATTTTCCTCAAGTGCATCGATCTCTTCTTGCATTGCCTCTTTCCATTCGGTGTACCTGCTTGCATCTTCATAGCAATCGGGCTCATGATCTTCTACTACTTTGTTCATATATGCATAATGCGTTGCCATGTATGAATCATAAGTAAACCTCTGAGTTGGATACTTAACTCTAGAAGACTTCCTTTCTTCACCTTTTGGAGGAATAGACCTCCTTTGCCTTGGGAACTTGATCTCTTTCTTTGACGTGGCTTCTTTCTCCATCATGTGTCCTTCATCATCTTCAACTTCATTACCTTCTTCATCCAACTCCACCAATGTTGCTTTGCCTTTGTTGATTGATTGTGCTTCATAGCTTGATGAAGATCTCCCCCTCCATGGTGAGTTCATGCTTGAACTATCTTCATTGATGGAACACCTTGGGCCGCTTAGCTCTAGGTCGATTTGTTCTTCATCATGTCCATGCTTTTCTTCTTCATAGTCCTGCATACAATCATACTTCTTATACCAAGGGAGTAGCTCATCAAATGCTACATCCCCTGATATCCTCAAGTCCTTTGTGTTTGGGTTGAAGCACCTGTAACCTTTATGATCATTTGAATATCCTAGAAACACACACTTTTCTGCCTTTGGTTGTAGCTTGTGCCTCAATTCACTTGGCACATGTACATAACAAGTACATCCAAATATCTTCAAGTGGGAAAGATCAGGTTTCTTACCATAATAGGCTTGATATGGTGTCAAGCCATGGATCCTTGAGGTAGGAGCCCTATTCATTAGATACAGAGCGGTATTTGTTGCATCACTCCAAAACATGTTAGGTACATTCATCTCATTAAGCATTGCTCTAGCGATCTCGTCAATGTATCTATTCTTTCTCTCTACTACTCCATTTTTTTGGGGTGTGTACCTGCATGTTACTTGCCTCTTGAAAAATCAGAAAACTCATTGGAGAAATATTCTCCCCCTCCATCGGACCTTAGCTTCTTGATATATGTACGTGTTTCCTTCTCTACCATTGCCTTGAATGCTTTGAAACATGTAAACACATCTAATTTGTTTTTGATGAAATAAACCCAAACCATCCTTGTGCAATCATCTATAAAAGTGACAAAGTACTTGTTACGTCCAATGGATTGCTCTTTGGTTGGCCCCCACACATCTGTATGTATCAACTCCAATGGATGTTGGCTTATGTAGCCACTCTTCTTGAATGGAAGTCTCGCTTGCTTCCCTAGTTGACAAGATTCACATAAATGCTTCATACCTTGTCCTTGGAAGTTGGGAAGACCTTCAACAAGCCTCTTGAATTGCATTTCCTTCATTCTTTGTATGTTTATGTGACCTATCCTCTTGTGCCACAAGTCCAACTCCAAAATCCTCTTGTTTCCATATGTGAAGTAGACATGTTGAGTGGAATGAGAATTTACGTCCAAAGTGAAGAGTCTCCCTTGCTTCTTTCCTCTTGCTATGACCTTGTAACCTTGCTTAGGGTTCTCCACAAAGCATCCACCTTTGTTGAACCTTACTTGATAGCCTCTTTCAACCATTTGCCCAACGGACACCAAGTTCTTTGTGATAGTAGGTACATGCAAGACATCCTTGAGACATCTTCCTTCCTCCTTGTCATCCAAAGCTACATCTCCAACATGGGAGGTCTCATGGGTTGTATCATCACCTGTTTCTACATGTCCTTTACCTTTGGGAACATGTAGATTAGTAAACCAAGAAGCATTGCAACTCATATGGTTGCTACATCCACTATCAATATACCAAGTGTTATCTACTTTGCTTGAATTCCCATTCATGTGCATCATCAATAGATTGTCATTTTCTGAACTTGTAGAAGCATAATTACCTTGGCCTTTGTATGAAGAACCTTGATTATAGATCCTTTGGTTTCCTCCTTGGTAGCAATATCTAGCATAGTGGCCAAACTTGCCACATATGTAACATCCTTCGCCATCTTGATTCCTGTTTTGTTGATGTCGTCCTCCTCTTCCTCTTGTTCTTCCTCTCCCTCTTTGTGATGAGGTGCCTTGGTCATGTCCTTGATTGCTTGAGTGGCCTTGCCTTCCTCCAAACCTTCCTTTGTCCCTTCCTGGTCCTCGTCTTCCTTTGCCCCTTTGATTACCTGCATAGAAAACTTGTGCATCCTTGCTTTTAGTTGAACTTCCACCTATGTTCATTTCTTCGGTGACCATGAGAGCAACCAATTGCTCAAAATCGGGAAGATTATCCCTTACATAAACTGAAGTGGTAAAGGGTTTCCACTTCTCATCATCTCTCAAACCATTGAGAGTATAAGCCACAAGATCGTCATCGTCTACGTGGCTTCCAATGGATCCCAATGCATCTGATAACTCCTTGACCTTAAGTATGTAGTCATTTATGCTACTCCCTGAGCTCTTCCTAAGGTTGTTGAGCTCATTCTTGAGTTGGATCTTCCTTGCTTTGGTGCTTGTTGAATAAAGCCTTTCAAGTGTCTCCCATACCTTCATGCTTGAATCCAAGTCTTGGATATGGCCGATCATGCTATTGCTAATGTGTTGGGAAAGAATAAAGATAACCCTCTTGTCTCTTTCATTCCATTCCCTAAAGGCCCTTCTCTAGTCATTGGTTGGATTCTCATCCAACCTATGTCTTGGTTCACTTCCACTAATCAACCCCCAAAGGCCCTTGCCCATAAGATAGTTGGAGACCCTAAATCTCCATGGTTGATAGTTCCCTTTGTCTAGCTTTTCAATTTGAGTGTTGAAGTCTCCCATATCTAGTCTTTGATACTTGAACTAGCCCTTGGCTAATGCTCCAATGTGTGTAAAATGAAAATGAGGCTCTAAGGATACCTCAATCCAAAGCTTTCGTTAGATGGACACCTTGTGCTCTTGAAACTTTGAGTAGAATAGCTCCCCCTTGATGTGAGCTACCTCCAAGAAGCTTTTGTTGATGCAAATCTTCAACACCAACTCCAAGAGGTCTTCTTGCTTGTATGTGATACCTCCAAGATGCCCAAATGCTTTGATACCACTGATGGGGGAAGTATCTCAACCCCTAAGCAACGACAAAGCGCGAATGATCTCCACAGGTATCCTTCTTTGACCTCTGCACACCAAAAATGCTCTTTCTCAGAGTTTATGCAGACAAATCTAGTGACGTTTTGTAGACCTATAGTAGACACCAAGGGCTTTCCAACAAATTAAATTTCACTTCAAATGGATGTTTACACAAAGAGAAACAATGTCTACAACATGAGCTAGTTGAATGCTCACAACTGCTAGTCAAGCAGAGACCTCACTTCACTCGAGCAAGCTTTTCTCAGCGACTATACATAGAATGAATCTCAAACTTGAGTCAACTTTAGAGCACTCTAATAGCTACCCAAAGACACCAAGATCATAGCAAATGGATACATAGAGAAGGAGAACCAGCCCTTACAATAGAGACAAAAATATTTCCAACAGAGTCTACACACCAAGAGAGATATCAATCACACAACTTCACTAAAATGAATGTTGCTCCCAGATTACTCAGAGAATGCCGCAGAGAATTTGTGATCATAAAATAGACTCTAATAGCTATCCAATGAGACAAGAGTTACATCAAATGGATACAATATGAGGGAGAACCAATGCTAACAACTTAGGAGTAGAGAGTTGCAACACTGCCTGCGCACACACATAGATATGCCTACTAAAAGAAAACAAACAAGCAAGCAATGGGCTAGCTTAAGCAAGGGGCTTACTTATAACAACTCCAGCATTTAGTTCTCACTTTACATGAGCCAAAACTCCAAGAAGATGGCCCAAAAGAAGTCGGGATACATGCTCCTTTTATAGTGAGAAGTGTGCCCCTAAAATCTAGGAACTACCTTTCCAAATCAGCCTCCTTTCTTGGAGGACTTAGTTGAGATGACTTGGGGAGTAGTTGAGTGACTTTTCTTGATGGAATCTCGTGGCTTTTGGCTTCCTTTGATTGATCCACATGTCCATAAAATATTCCCTACGAATTCTTAGCTTGAAGCTTGACTTTTAACAAAGGCGGCACAGAGAGTTGAAATATAATCTCAATGGGAAGTTTGGACTTCTAGATACAATGAAGGAGAATAGAGAAACTAAAGCTAGTCCCCAAAAAAATTGTGTCAAATAAAGGCAGGAATGTAGTTCCTGGTGCATTAACAGCCCTCGACTATATGAGTGTTGTATATCACCTTGATTTTTTTTCTCGTTTTGTTTTTCTTTGAATAATCCTAACAAAATAGTCGAAAACAACTTCTGTAATCACAAGAACACTGGATCTATTTACCTGCACATATTCAGAGAAGACATGGAAGAGAAAACCAGCTTATGACTGCCCACGAAGCTAATTGTCTGCTCACCCTTGTGCATTAATGATTATTTCTTTTTCATTCTCAGTCCTCCTCGTTGTTGTTCCGCATGAGCTCAGTCGCCTCGTCTCCAATCGATGGTGGGCTAATTTGTTCCTTGATTCAGCTCCCCCATTCTCCTTCCCAATGACACCACATATTTGCCAGAACTCCTAAATGCTCCACAGATCCGTATTTTGATAATATGAGAAGTTTCCAACCTGTCGGCCCTTATACATGCGGATGTTGTCAGCTTCTCTAACAGTTTCCCAAAGAAGAAAGCTAACAACTATGTGCAATCCCTCTCTATAAACTTCTCCATATCCTATATATCATACATGTTTGTCATATTTTTCGAGGTGCGCATGCATAAGCTCCACGAGCACGATGTCTTCCTCAAAATCCAACATCTATAGCACGATCACCTGTTCAATAATCCAAGACTTGTCTGCGAGCCCCACATCACTCCTCTCTGCCAAAACTTCTTTCACGTTATTGATTGATGTGTATCCATAATTCTACAGCTGTATATCCAATCATATGCAGCGTCTCATTCGGTGTATGGATGTGGGATAGTAAGAATGTAGTTTCCTTCTGTATAATCACATGCGTTAAAATCACGCTTTTCTGCAACTACTGGCACAAAATCTCCAATAAATTCTTGTTATGCAAGCAAGCTTCATGAAGAGCTCGGAAGTTGGAGCTGCCACGAGATATGATAACACTGAGTCAAAAGCTTATCTGCACACCTCTATATCTCCATCAGTTTTTTGGATGAATTCATAGTTTCCAGCTGATCGATTATATGCAGCGAAGCTGAGGGACAAGGGCCACCTTTTGCATTAGCTTTCTCTTTGAATCGCCTTTATCCTTGTCAGATCTCTTCCTGTTAGACTTCCTCCTAGACTTCCTACGTCACTTTTCCAAGGCATAGAAGATGTTTATGCTGCTTATTGTTGGGAATCCATCCTCTCTCTTGTTCTTTCTATGGTTTAGTGCTTGCCCGCCATGGCTTCTCAGCTCCATTCATCTGGAATGTGTTCCTTCGGTGTGGTAACAAGCCATGAATCGAGTTCATCCTGCCCAATTACAAGAAGTCCCTCCTGTCTCCACGTGTCTGTCCTACCGGAAAGAATCCTCTCCACTGCTCTTCAAACAGATGACTTAATTATCAAGCCACTCCCATTTTTGCGAGAATAGCAAAGCTGTTGTCTCCCCCCTTTCCAGCCTCCCCTGCACACCTCCTCAGGCACAGAAAAATCCCCTCCTGTCTCTGATGGCTTCCCCTCCAACAACGCCCGTAGTGTTCTGTTTCTCTTCCTTCTTTACTTGAACTTTTATGAATGATCAGCGGAAGACGTTCATGAGGAGAACCTTTGACTGCGTTCCCTTTGGCACCAAATACTTCAATATTCTGTTCCTTAAGTCTCTGCCCAAAGGGGAATCTGAAGTCCTCATTCTCTGTGCACACTTGTCAATGGAGGATTGCGATATATAGAGAGCCTGAAATGGCGAAAGCAAAAGTAAATGTGCAATGACCATCAAGCATGGGCAGCACCAATCCAGAATGACCGAGAAGTCGTTGTAGCCCTAATAAAGTGCTCTGAGACATATCCTGACCCAAGGCGATCAAGAAAACCCATATATTAAGCATCACAAAGATAGACACATCTGGATAGCCCTGTGCTTGTCCAAGCTAGCTCAAATTAGCAATTGCTCTATGATGGTGCCTTTTCCTCCTCTCCACAGATGTCTACGTCCCTGTGAATGCCTCCCCTTTTCAGATAGCCTTCGTTCTCTTCTCCAGAAACTCCTCGTCAAGCTTCCTTGAATTAGAGACAAATTATATGGGAGATATTTTCCTCCCCAAGGCCCCCTTGCTACTGAGGTTCTAGGATGAAATGGACGCGTCTTCAGAACCCCCAAAAGGAGTGATGGATGAGCCCCACTCTAGACGTAAGTAAAATGGTCTTCAAACTTTGATTTTCTTAGTGTGAGCTATTGACAGAATGCCTTTTGGTCTTCCGTTCTCTAACTTAAAAGACTTTAGAGAAATCCATTAACACTAAGAAAGATGATCTACTTTCCTGTGTACCTAAGAACCAACTTAGGGACTTGTGGAGAAAGAGACTATACCTCAATCCCCCTCAAGTGCATATAGTGGGGATTCATGCTTTAATTATCAATCCGATGAGTATCAAAACCTATCCGAGTGTATGAAGACATGCATTCAAATGACGATCAATGCAAATGAGTTACTCTAAGAGTGCAAACAAGGCAAAGACTAATCCAAACAAGCTTCAACTGTCAGTCATGGTGTCACGATACTTGGAACAGCAGCCAGCAGTAAATTGAGCTTTTCTCTCAACTCCGAACTCCAAATATAGTAAATAGCATATGCATTTCGAAGCTCTCGCAAAGAAGCATCCAATGGTGGTATGTTTGCTCAATTCTGACGCTTCTACTTCAAGTTATGAGCAAAATACGGAGTCATGGGAATGACCTTCCTACACTTCAGCACTTCCTACACTTCACACACACCTCAACTACAGCACACAAACACTTTCATAGATATACAACACTTCCTAGCACTCTTTCCAAGCAACACACATGCATAGAAGCTCACAAAGAAGATGATACAGAGAGGAGAAGACACAAATTCGAAATTCTGTGCTCTTGATTCTCACAATGGCCAAAAGTCTTTACAAAGAGTCACAAATTGACTTATATACTTGTGCCCTAAAAATGGTCCTTTCACACAAGAGACCGGCACTTTATTCACTAAAAGACTAATTTCCTACTAATTTACATGGGTAAGCTTCTAATCTTCTGTGGGTATGCATCTAGAGGACTCCTCTAGTGCATTTACATCGGAAAATATATTACAAGAATGGTTATAATACAAAAATTGGGTGTCCAAATCGAAAAAATTTTGGGGCCCGTCTTTTTCTCTGCCTTGTGCTCTGTTTAGCTCTGCAACACTCTCCCCCTCTTCGTCTCTGTCGTCCCTTGACAAGCTTTACTTCTTGTCTTTCCCTTGTTTTCCGCACGCATCCTTTGGTCAGTTCTGCCTACTGGTTGGACTGGCATTACGTTTTAATGGCCCTGTTCTTGATTTTTTCTTTTACATCCTCTCGGCCTGATGCATTTGTGCTGCCTGTTCTTTTCTTTTCATCGCCCGCAACCCTTGGTCAGTTCTGCCTGTTTGTTAAACAGGTGTTCGGTTTTGATGGCCTCTTCTTAATTCTTGTTTTACATCCTCTGGGCCTGATGCATTTGTCTTGCCTTATAAGTCGGGTTGCCATGCACGCCACTAGTGGAAGGTATGAGGATGTGATCCTTCAGTCTTCGATCTGGACCTTCCAAAGATCGAGAGGTTGAAGCACCCTCTCGTGGTTTTGGAACCGCTGGATATCTTCTTGCACTTCTCCATGGATACTTTCCTGGCCCTGGTTCCTCCTTCCACCTACGTGCTTTTTCCTTGATATGTGCCCCTGCGGGGCTCTGTGCAAAGATGGGTGTTGCGCCCCTGCGGGGCTTCTTGCAGAGATATGTCTTCAAATATTACCTTTTTAGTGAAGCTTCTTTCGTTGTCTTCTTCTTTTTGCTTGATTCTCCCTGAACACTGCCCCCCTCCTGAACTCTGTCGTCCCCGACAGGCTTTGAAAGTCGACGGGAGTATGTTCTATACACTTTCTGCTCTGTTTCGTTAAGCAAATTGGCTTCACGTATCATTAACTGTTTCCACTGTTCTGCCTTTACTCCCTCGTTAGGTGGTTGTCTATGATCAGCAAAAAAGCTCAGTTCATATGCCACTAATCTGGCATTCAGGTTGGATGACATCTTTAAAAAGATTTTTGAATCGATTTCAAAAAACCTTGTAAAAAACGCTTCTTCGAAAGTTTGCATATAAGTACTTGGCAAAAACATGAGTCTAGAGTAATAAGCAATTATTGTAGGTCGGGTGGGCATAATAGACAAATGAAAAACAAGAATTTATGTTCCTTGACTAATGCCAATGAAGTTCAAAAATGTGTATGCCGCATGCTTGAAGACCTTCAATACTGTAAGTATCATACTGAGTATTTTATTTGTCAGCTTGATAGTTAAATCTGGTACGGTAGCATAAGTCTGCAGCCAAAATTCGATCGTTTTTACCATGTAATCTTCTGTAGGTAAATAATCATGTGGTGGACTTGGAAGGAGTGGATAGTTTAGCCATTGTTTATTGATTACACCAGTCTTTTGCATGTCCAAAAATTCGCATGCTTCTCGGCGACATGGCATTAGGAAAAAAGAAGGGTTTACCTGTAGTAAATATGGTGCGGCTTGCCAATGCACCCGTAGTGTAGGATTTCTCTCCAAAAATTTCCTTCTCCAAACAGGTTGTGCAGCTTCAAATTCTTCTTGAGTATATGCGAATGTGTCATGTTTGAAGTTTAGCTGCTCTTCTGGACTTTTTTGTGTAATCTTCTTTATATATTGTCTTGTTTTCTCTTTCATCAGTCCGTAGGGAATGTTGAAAGGCTTCATAATCATATCCAAGTCTTTACCCTTGATCTTTGCTTCCTTCATGACTTTGATGACTTCATTTTCAAAATTTTCTATCAACCGGGACACCAATAGTGCCCGTTCCTTCTCACCTATTTCTGCAGTGTATGGCATGGGATGATCATCATGTATGTCCGCCATCTGCTCGTGTATTGGAGAATTAGAAATCGGGGGAGATAGATGACGTACCTCTACCTCATCAGTAGGATTCTCTTTTGTTGGCTCTACTGGTGTCCCGATTGGTGCTTTCTGCTTTGCTTGGAGCTCTAACCGTGCTATACGTTCAGTCTTCTCTTTACTTTCTTGCGTGGCAGCTCTAAGTGCTTCTTTTGCCGCAAGCAGTTCATTGCCAATTTCTGCTACGTGATCCATATTTTCACTGTAGCTTGCTGCAAGTTTTCCATGGGCTGTATTCAACTGCTTTTTTAGCTCATTTGTTTCTTGAATGTACTTATGTTCCCATTCTTCTCTCAATTCTTGCTTTTGTTTCAACAAATCTGCATATTTCTCGATTTGAGCTCTTAATTCTCTCTAATCAAGATCTGTTGTCTCTTGTTTTTCTATGGGTCATCAATTCTTTATTTCTATTTCGTAAAGTGTCATTTTCCTCCATGTATACCTTTAGTTGTGTTTCAAGCAGGTGACTTCTAGCTTTCATTTGCTCTTTGTCGGCCTCGCTGGCTTCATGTAATCTTTGTAAGTCCATTAGTTGTGCCTGGAGTTGACGATGTTGGGTCATCAATGTGTCACATTGTGTTTTTACCTCAAGTAGCTCAATTCCTTTGGCGGAAATCTCTTTTTGTGCCTGGATTAATTGTGTAGATAGTTGTTCACTCATAATTTGGAACTGATTCTTTTCCCTCATGGCTTTGTCGTAGTCTGCATCTGTATCCATCATCTGTTGTTGTGTATCCATGGCCGTTTGTATCATCTGCTTGACCACAGGTTTTAATTGTGTGACATCCACATTTAACCATGTTTTAGGAATACTCGGTTCTTCTCCTGTTGTCACATCTTTTCCTTGTGCTACGTGTAATGTAGTATCATGGGGCTGCCTAATGTGGAGTTGTATGCTTGGCTCAGCCTCTATGTGGTCCATCTTGCCTTGAGGTGTATCATCCGGCACTTCAATCACAATTTGTTGTCTATTTTTGTGTAGGTTTGAATCTTCATCCACTGGAGTTTGCATTTCTTCCTTGATAGGTTGCATTACTTCTTTATACGATCTGGTAGCTTCTTTGATACTAATCTTTGTTGTATCATTCAATTGAATTACATGCTTGGGTTCAATGGATTCTTCTATGTTTTTTGCCTTTTTGTGGTGGTTGGCTGGCGTGACTTCAACTTGATTAATCTCTGTCCATTCTTCCTCGTGAGTTTCTGTCCTTATGTCTGTGTCCAAAGTATCTTTCTCAGGACTAGATTCTTCATTGGAGCTTGAATCTTCTAAGCCCAGTTTTTTGTATCTGGCGAATTGTTCTGGGGTCTTTTCTTTACTCCGTTGTTGCTTTTCTTGACTTGCTTATCTGTAATGATGGCCTTGAATGTTTAGATTCACTTGCCCTTGCATGTACTTATGTGTCTCTTCTAGGGCGGCGGAGAGATCTCTCTTGGTGATTGGTATTTGTTCTACAGGAATCTTCGGTAAAGTATGTGTCCTCTTTGATTGAGGTGTGGCCTAGGCTTCTTCCTCTCTAAGGCGCTTTGTACCCCTCATGGGTTTCTATGAACTGGTTCCTGCTTCTTCAACAGCGATAGCTGCTTTCTTTTTCTTGGGAACCGTAGCTGACTTGGCGTATTTGGCTAGCCCTTCTGATGTTGGCATCTCTCGTAAGAAATTTTTCATATCAAGTGCCTCATAGATGAGTAAGGTCAAAGCTGAACTGCCATTGAGAAACTTTTTCTGACCCCACTTCTTCTTGGCTTCAAATAATCGGTTTTGAACAGAAGGCATCATGTTTACTTTATTGCCGACTAGCCTCATCGTATGTGAAAGCAGTTGCACGACAATCTTTTGAGGTGTTGTGTATCTGTGCATACTAGGGAAACAAAAGTGCTGATGCACTAAGCGGACAGCATCTTCAATATCTGTTCTGTTGATATCCAAAAAGGATCTCTTTTTTGGATCATGACATTCTTCCTTGACATTGGTGATTCCTTCTTGATTCCATCCGAAAGCTTTGTTGATTATATAATGAGTGAATTGTATGGTTTTCCAGGTACCCTCTTTGTCCAATACTCGTGCCTTAGGCACTGATATCCTATTCGTTGTAGGCTGAAGTGTGCTCATCACTTGCATGCATCTTTGAAAATCTGGCAAATAAATAGGCAATTTTAGAAATGCCTCTATTCCTACTTGCGTCCAGACACCATGCGAGGTAATCCTTGTAGGATAGTCTTGAAGTCTTGCGACATAATAGGGAAGTAGTGATCCCTATCCATGATCTTTATGGTTGCCATGAAAATAAGGTCCGACATCGGTTGGTCATCCAGAAACCAATGGCCTCTTGCTTTTGTTATAGATTCTAGTGGAAGAAGCTGGACCTCTTCCACTTGTGTCTCTTTGGAGTTAGTAGATGCCATATGCACTCAATATAGAGTATGAATTAGTGGCAAGATAGTATCAGAAACCCTCCTTCATTTGTCTTTCATAAGATTGGCCATGCTCCACGTGAATGGTGTCGTCCCTTCCCTGTGGGTGCGAGAAAGGTAATACCTGAGATTTTTCATACTTTTAGATATTTTTATGTTTTTGTCTGAAAGAAAAACAGAAAAGTTAGTTCATAGCCGAAGCAGTTATTAATTTTTTAGTAATTTTCTTTAAATAGTGTACAAGTGCTCTCCTATTTCCCAAGAGGAAAATGTGCTTCACTATCCTGAAATAGAAGAATAGCGTGTCGAATGCTTGGCCTTGTAATGTGGCCCTATCATGCATACTTTGGATTCTGGTAACTCCGCATGGTGCAACTCGAATTATTTTGTAGATGTATACAGCTCGCTTGTCTTTCGGCATCCAAATCTGCTTTATTTTGTTGGGAGGAATTGTGTTCCCAACCTTCCTGGTGATTGTGCTGCTGCTCATTTGGTGCTTCTGCTTTGTCTGCTTTTTGAATCTTGGAATGACATGTGAATTGTATGTAGACTCCATCTCTATCCTGTAGCAGTTTAGCTTCTGTCGCTTTGCCTTTAGATCGTACTGATTTTCCTTGTTCATTGGTTCGTCCTTTTGAATGATTGTCCTTTGAGTACATGACTTGGGAATCCATATTTTTGTGCGGTCCGACTGGGCGGCTATCACCTTCTTCGAAATCCATACTTTAGCAATTCTTTGTGGAACTGAATATCCAGAGCGATTTTCATGTTGGTTCTGTGGGTTCTTCTGCAGTAGCAAGTAGTTTTTCTGTTGAAGATAAGCATCCATTTGGTCCTTCCTTATCCAAGCTTGTCGAGTGTAAGGAATGGGGTATATTCGAATAGGTGCATACTTGGGATTACTCGGAGGACTAGTCTCTCTTGTGCATGGTTCTTCGCTAAGGCTGTTTTCAGATAGAATGACACTCTCGTGACTTGCTAGATTAGAAGATGGGATGCAAGCAAGATTCGGTGTGTCCTCATATGAAGTACTTGATGAAGGGGTTTCCATAGTGCTAGTGAACATACATGCATCACTTTGTTCATTTGAGTGAGTTTTTGGCTCTACACTTGCGGCTTTGATTGGTCGTTCGTCTAGCATGCTGAATACTTCACGATGTCCTATCTTGGCTGAGATGTATCCTAAGGCCAATTGGATAGTCACTTCATATTCGTATATCCAATCTTGACCTAACACTATGTCTTCCAATAAGTCCTTATCCTGACATACTAAGAGCTTCTGTTCCATAGTGTTGTTTCCTAAGTGTAGAGGCAAGATGATCTCTCCTATACACTTGTTTCCTAACACTATGTCTTTCAATAAGTCCTTATCATATCATACTAAGAGCTTCTGTTCCACAGTGTTGTTTCCTAAGTGTAGAGGCAAGATGATCTCTCCTATACACTTGGTGATTTTTCCTCCTATTCCAACCAGCTGTGCCTTTGATGGACGTAATTCTTCCTTGAGCTGCTGAGTAAGTGAAAATTTGATATAGCGTATGGTGGCTCCTGTGTCAATGAGAGCATCCACTAAGTGGTATTCCGTTTTTCCGGCTCCCAAATTCAAATATGGTTGTGTCCTTTGTTGACCTAGGTTTTCAGTGGCTCTAAAATTAGCCATTGGGATGAGTTCCTCTCCTAGGCGATATCTCTCATCTCTCTCTCATCCACTCTTTCCGTTTCTTGATTCGTTCTAGTGCTTCCTGTCTGGCTTCTTCTCGTATCCTTTCTTCCTCGATGCGTCTATTTTTACCCTTGATTAATCGTGACATTGTTTCTTCAGTCAATGGTTCTAGATATTTTTTCACTCAACACCCACTGATATAGTTTGGTAGTACTTCTCCATCTAGGGTTGCTAGACTGATGGCTCCACTCGTAGATATACGATTGATGATCAACGGGCCATATCCTCTCTTCTGCAACTTCTTAGCGTGTCGTTTCAGAGTATATACCAAAACTAAATCTCCTTCCTTCAATTTTTTTTTTTTAATATGAGCATCAAAGTAGGCTTTATGTCGCCTTTTAGCAGCATAAATCCCTGCTACAGCTTGTAACCTAGTTTCATGAAGCTTCTCTATTTGATCCAATTGAGCTGATAGTTCATGTCGAGTCCACTCATAAGTTGTTGCTACTCCAAGAGTGGGTATTAAGAAATCAATTGGCAAAATGGCATTTTGTCCATACACTAAGTTAAAAGGAGTAGTGCCTATGGCGGTTTTGTAAGCTACTCTGAATGCCCGTAAAGCGTGGTGTTATTGTTTGTCCCAATAAGATCTACCATTGTTCACAATTTTAGTGAGAACTGTGCACAAGATTTTATTTGAACTTTCGGCTTGTCCATTGGCTTGTGGGTGATAAGCGGTTGATTTCTTATGAATTACCAAGAATTCATTCAATAAGGCTTCTATTACTTCATTCACAAAATGTGTACCTCTGTCACTCACAATTTCTATCGGTAGTCCAAATCTAGTGAAAACATTCTCGAAGAGAAACTTGGCCGTAGTCCTTGCATCATTTTTCTTGGTTGCTTTGGCTTCAACCCATTTGATCAGATAGTCTGTGGCTACAATTATGTATTCGGCATGGGATCCTTTAGCTGGGGGGCTAATAGGTCCTATGAAGTCTATTCCCCATTTTGTGAAAGCTCGTGCACTCATCATGGGTTTTAGTGGCATTTCATCCCTTCTAATTGGATATTTCATTCGTTGACATGCATCACACCGTTGAACATATGTGGCTGCATCCTGATGTAGAGTTGGCCAGCACATTCCAGCAAAGAGAATCATTTTTGCTGTCTTTTCGGCAGAGAAATGTCCTCCTGCAGATCTTGTATGTGCCATCTCTAAAACAGCAAGATACTCGTCTTCATGAATGCACATTCGCAAATGATTATCTCTTCCTTGTTTAAAGAGTTGTTTTCCTATAAGAGCATAGTCCTTACTTTGTTCTACCAGTGCTCGTTTTCTTGCTAGAGTGGCTCCCTCTGGGTACTCTTGGGTCTTTAAGAACTTCACCAGAGGCATGCTCCATCTTGGTGCTACAGTGGAGTAGCATAGAGTGGAGTTCTCTTCTGGATTCCGTTCTTGACAGGTTGGGCAGGCTCATACATAGTTATGCGCATTCCTCTGCATGGTTGGCCAATATATGCCCAATCTCCTTAGTGTTTGCCATGTTCCGTTCGCATTTAGATGAGTTTTCCATTGATTTACATGTGCTTTTTGAAGCCACATTTCCTATTCCTCTTCTTCTACACATCTCATGAGTAATCCATTTGAGTCTTGGTGATACAAACTTCCAGCAATGATATGAAGGTTTTTAGTCTTCCATAGGTCTTGAGTTCGGTTTGGTGTGATCCCATCTTTTGGTCCATGCGTGAGTATAGGGATCAACTTTTCTGCCCATTGGGGACATACCTCGAGATTAAAAAGGTACGTATCTGACAGATCATCTGGTATTCCTAAGGGTGGTTCACCATGTGTCATCCTTGATAAGTGATCTGCTCTTATGTGGGTATTCCCTTTCTTTACTACTACCTCAAAATCAAATTCCATCAACAATAAAAACCATCGTACTAGTCGTCCTGTATTACAAGGCTTATTGACTAAGTACAGTAGGGCTTGATGATCAATGAAGAATTTGAATTTGTTTGCCAAAAGGTAGTGTCGGAACTTTTTTACTGCGTACACCATTCCTAGGCCTTCTCTTTCGGTTGTGGTATAATTGCGTTCTGCTTGATTCAACTGTCTACTAGCATAGGCTATAGGATGATCTAATTTTCCTGTATCTACAGGTTGAGCTAAGATGCAACCAATGGCAAACTTGGAAGCATCCACATGAATGTGAAATGGCTTATTCCAATTGGGTACTCGGAGGATTGGTGCTGAACTCAATCGATTCTTTAATTCGTTAAAGGCCTTTTCACATTCTTCAGTCCAGCTAAACTGAGTCAATAATGCATAAAGAGGTCTAGCAATTATGGCATACATATGTATAAATCTTCGGTAGTATCCACAATGTCCCATAAATGCTTAGACTTCTTTAGCAGTCTTTAGTCTCGGTAAATCCAGAATCACTTTGATTTTGTCTTCATCAGTTGAGATTCCATTCTTAGAGACAATATGTCCTAATATCTTTCCTTGTCGAACCATGAAAACACATTTTTCTGGGTTGAGGCATACTCTATATTGTCAACATTTGGCAAAGATCTTTCCTAGTTCAGGGATATGCTCTGATCGTATAGCTAAATAAGTACATAGATCGTCCACATATACCTCCATACTCTTTCTCAAGAACTCCTTGAATACATGACACATCAATCTTTGGAAGGTGGCTGGGGCATTGGTTAGGCCGAAAGGCATAACCCTAAAGGCGTATACTCCCCATTCAGTTGCAAAGGTTGTTTTATGCTGGTCCTCAAGAGCAATGGCTACCTGATTATAGCCTGAAAAGCCGTCCAAAAAACTATAAACTTCCTTCCCTGCCACTCTTTCCAAAAGATGATCCGTGATGGGCAACAGGTAACTGTCTCTTATGGTGGCGGCATTCACTTTTTTCAGATTTATGCATACCCTTTACTTACCATTCTTTTTCGGTACAACCACCAAAGGTGATACCCACTCCGTGTGTTCGATCTCGTAAATGAATCTAGCATCTAACAACTTATCTATCTCTTCCTTTATCTTTGCTGAGTATACATCATTGTATGTGTATGGCCTTTGTTTAGAAGGTTTGGCTTCGGATGTCATAGGGATTCTATGAGCGCATATAGATGGATCGACTCCTTTCAAATCCTTACAGGTCCAGGCAAAGACATCCCGATATTCCCTTATGAGTTGTATTAACTCTTGTTCTTCCTCCATTGAGACATCCTGTCCTATAAAAGTACATCGTTCCTCTCCTTCTTCTAAGGTTACTACTATTTTCTTAGTCTGTTCTTTATTGTCATATGCTATTCCTGGCTGTGCTTCTTGTTTTGGCATTTGAATAGCAATTCTTCTCTCTTCTACTTCATATTTTTTGAAGTGGGCGGGCACTTCAAATTGGTCTTGAGGCTTGTTTTCTTCGTCATTTCTTGCTTTTTCTAATTCAAGCTCTTCTTCCTGTGTTGGTTCTTGATTTATTTCATTAATTATGACACTTACTTCTTGACTTCCACTTTCTATTTCCATTTGCTCTTGCTCCATTTCAATGCTCTCGTAATCCTCTTTCCATTCTTTTTCTATCACTTCCCCTTCTTCAGCCTCTTGAAGAACTACCACGTATAGATTAACGTCATATCCTTCCTCATCAATGCATTCATTCATGGTTATCACTTCTTCGTTTATACACACATCGAGAGTAGCTAAAATCTCCATCCAACCATGAGGTTAAAATTCTTCATCTAAGAATATTTGAGGCATATAAGCTGGATCTTGTACTAATCTAGCAACTCCTTGCCTTTGCTGCCATCCTTTCCTCCTATCCTCTTCTTTTTTTGCAGTTTGGCATATCCATAGATGAGTGTCTTCGTTCATCCATGATTGATCACTTGAACCTATACTATGAATCGACTGATTATCTTCCTCCTTATGAATATGATTCCATTGTAAGGGGGGAACATCCTGATATGTGTATGTGTGGAGATTTATTCTTGTGGTGGTTCCTTCATGCTGTAAGTATACTGCGTCTTTTCCCCAATCTTGCACTACCTTTAGTTGTCTCATGAAAGGTCTTCCAAGTATCATTTCATAATTTCTAGGCCTTTCAAATTGACAAATTGCTAAGGTGTGCTCGAACTCAACTCCACAAGTGGTAAAAACTACTCGTTCCAATAATCCCAAGGGTCGTTCAGTGTGTCCATCTGCCATTTGTATCTTCATGCGTGTTAGTCTTAGAGCTGGTTTTCCCCATTTCTCCTAGATTTCTCTAGTAGCAATTCCTACTCCAACTCCAGAATCTAAGATGGATTTAGTAGTGTAACCTCTATAGGTAATTGGAAGACATGTGTTTCCTTCATCTCCCTCACTAAAATCTCCAACCTTATCGACTAGGATCTTTACTGTGTTTACTTCATCAGATACCTCTTTGTCTTCCGTCTTACTCTCCAATTGAGTGGTCAGTTTCTCCTTCAAATGTGGTTTGATCTTCAAAAGTCTTCCAATGTTAGGGTACAAGGGATTTTTACTTTTTTGAGATGTTGTATGATATCCGATCTTTGGACTGATGGGTTAGGTTCTTTTTTCCTTATTGAGGGAATGCAATTTAGTTCCGAATTATGTTTGTATTCTCCTATGTAATTTGGCAAAACCTTTACACTATCATTTTCTTCGTTACTTGGATCAATTGGTAATATTTCTTGTGAATTCAACTCAGGTATGGAGTCTTCAATTTCTCCTTCTGCTTCTAGCTCCTCAAAGGGTGGGTCTATTCCTTCCACTTTCTTCCACCGGTCTTCTTGGACTCTTGCCCACAAATCTTTAGGCCATTCCCCTTCTACTTCGGGAACAATGGAACCTTCCCTTTTATCCTCACAATAATTTCCATTATGTGTCTTACCTGTTTCGGGTTTCTCGTGATCATTAGCAATGACACACTCTTGGAATTCTCTTTCGGAAATTCGTGTATTGGGTAGTGGCACAACAGGTTTTTCTAAGGTTTGTTGAGTGACTTCTATTAATTTTTTGCAGATCTCCAACCTTTCTTTCTCTAGGTCACCTCTAGGATATTCTCTTTCATGTTGTTCTATGGTAGGTCCTTCTCTTATTCGTGTCTTATACGCTTGTATCCACATAGCTAATTCTTCAGGCATGGGATCTGCTAAAACTGATCCTACTTCTTCTTTTTTATACTTTCCATTTTTATTTTCTTCTTCAAACTTCTGTTCCTCTTTTGGATTTTGTTTGCTCTTCTCATTTTCCTTCTTTTGTAGTAACTTCTTTTCCTTTATCCTATCTCTACGGTTCTTCCATCTCTGTGTTCTTTTACTTGTAACACTTTTCTCAGGCTCTTCCGAGTCTTCAACTACTTGAGGTGTAGGTATGTTCATTTCTCTGTCACCTTGACCATTTTCTTCAGTTTTGTCTGGGGTCTCTCTAGCTTTGGCTCTAGTTATTGCTTTCAACGGTGTAGTGTACTCCTTATCGCTTCCTGATGACGCTATCACTTCTATCACGTTAATCTGCACGTTAGAGTTAACTTTGTTGGGGTTCTTTGGGCAATCTCTAAAAAGGTGTTCTTTACCACAATCACTACAATACCCTTCCCAGACTCGCTGTGGTGGTGGTGGGTTTGGTAGTGTACATTCTCTGATATAGTGATCACCTCCGCATCTATAACATGGTCCTCTAGGTACAGGCGGTCTGTTCATAGGTCGGGGGGGTATGGGTGCCCTAGGGGCTGTGTACATTAATGACACATAGTCCTGCTCATATCCTTGGAAACTATCTGGTGCTTCCATGCCATAGGCATAAGGTTCGTACATTTGTCCATATTCTATCATAGAGCTCTCATAACTAGGATAGTGTCCTTGACTATGGTCATAAGATGAGTCATATGGCTCATTACTAGTCAATGGTGTGGCTGGGACTATTGCTCTCTCTAAGTTTTCTTCAGGTTGAGCTATTTTCACTGGGACAACATTCTGAGGATGGGGTGGTTGTTGTCCTAACACCGGTTGTGGTTGATTGTAACTTTGATAAGCATATGGTCATGGTACAGGTACCTGCTGCTGATATGTGGGATATCTGAAGGCTTCACCTCCTTGATCTCTCTGAGGGTATCCGTAAGGTCTCATGAGCGGTTGTGTTGGTCTTATTTGTCTATTGTAAGGACAATTTTATGTGCTGTGATTTGTGTATTTTTGTTCTATGCTGAAATATTGTAAAGGTCCTAGAATGGGTGGTCTATTGTAAGCATAGGCAGGTGGTGGGACTACTCCCCTAGTGCATAAATGAGAGGGATGATCACCTCCACAATGCATACATCTTCTAAGCATGGTCACTCTCATTGGGTTATTGGGGTAGTTCCTCTGTCCTTGAACGTTCAACTTCTTCGCTACTAAGTCGGCTATTTCCTCAACATTGTTCTTAGGGTTTGATGTGCTGCTTGCTGAATCTTCACTCTTCATACTACCTTGAGGTATTTTGAGATCCTCCGCTAAATTGTCTTCTAAGTCAATACATTCTTTCATACATTCTTGCAAGGTTTGAACTCTCTTCACATACACCAGAGATCTTAATGATCCATTCAATAATCCTTCCAAAAACAATGACACCATTTTATTTTGGGTGGGTCTCTCTTCAATAGGGCATCTATCCACATACTGCTTGAATCTTCTTGCTACCAATCTCACTGATTCCGTAGGAGCTTGCTGAAAACTATGAATCAACGATGACGAGTTATTTTTAATTCCAGACTTAGTGAATTCCTCAATCATTTCTTGATAGACTTGTTCCATATTTTGAAAATTGTTAGGATCTAATGGCTAGAACCAAGCTAAAGCTGTGTCTGTCAAAGTTAGGCCAAAAGACTCATATTCGATCAAAAAATATTCTACTTGTCCCGCTCTGATTACTTGCTTAAATTTAGCTATATGATTGTAAGGTTCACTTGAGCCATCATAATGATTTCTCATGCATTTGGCCACTTGAATTGGCCTTAATCTTCTTCCTCCTTCAGGTGGTCTAGGCATCACAGGAAAAACAGGTCTTCTAATGGGTATACCCGGTCCTCTTGCTACCGGTGGTCTAACTGGGGCAGGAATTCCAATCCATGGGTCAAGAGGTGGCTGAGGCCGATAATTAGGGTTATTTGCAGGCATAGCAAACTGCACATGTGGTCTCACCAGGATTTGAGTTTGTTGTGTTTGTCTTGACTGTTGAAATGAATTATTCTGAGAGGTTCCATGTGGGTTTTGTGAAGTAGTGGCTTGATCCCTCGGGGGAAACACTGGAATGTTCTGATATTTCAACCCAGCTCTCTCTGAATCTATTAGGGGCCAATACCTTCTCTGGTTTTTGTCCAAATATGTGATGATGGTGGGGAAGTCAGGATCTTGTAACTCATAGATAGTCACTGGGTTAGGGGCTGCTTCCCATAATGAAGAGTGAGCTCTAAGGAGATTCTCCATTCCATTGATCAAATACACATCCATTAATGAGTCATCCTCGGGAACCAGGTCTCCTCTCCAAACCCTAACAACAGTAGATCTCCCTCTAGGTGTGGTCACTTGCTCTTCATTTCCTTCTTCATTAGGGTTATGAGCATTGTTTTCTTCCCCAAGTTCATTGATGTTTTCCGGATGTTCTGTAACCACATACTAGATATCCCTTTTATCCATATAAAATCCTCCTGAATATTTAACTACTGGTCTAGGCACTATGTAAGCATCTGAAGCTTTCTTCAGTCTGGCCACTGATCGGTTTAGTCCATCTAGGTAGATAGGTATCTCGTGTTGATTGGTGGTCACATATTCTAAAGATGTCCGATATTCTCCCTCAATAATTGACATCACGCCAATCATTGGTACAGTGTTTTGCATATCTTCTGAAGCCATGGGAATTTCTTCCTCTGACTCACTAGAGGTCTCTGAATCATGTGAGCGGCTACTTGGTTCAGCTACACTTCCTACAGAAGAGATCACACTCCTTCGGCTTCCTAGGGTTCTTCCAGATCTCAGGTTCATCCACTTAAAAGCTCTGATCAGCCCTTGCTAACCTCTAGCTTCTAGAACTCTTCACTATGGGCAGAATTCTAGAAAAATTTAGCTGGAAAAAGGACTAAATATGAAATCTCAAGTCACGATACTTGACTCAGAATTTCACGATACTTGACCTTGAACCAGAGGATACACGATATCTGCCAAAAACGATACACGATACCTCAATATAATGATACTCGATGCTTAGAGAAAGACGATACTCGATACTCGCAAAAAGACGATACACGATACTTGAAAAAAGACGATACTTGATACTTGGGTGAACACGATACATGATACTTGAAAAAACACGATACTCGATACACGATACTTGTGAAGTATCACGATCAGGCAATCACGATACACGATATTTAAAAAAATGCGCTGCACGATACACGATCTCTGTCAAGTATCGTGATCGGTGAAAACACGATACACCATCTCTTTCAAGTATCACGATTGGTGAAAACACGATACACGATCTCTGTCAAGTATCGCGATCGGTGAAAACACGATACACGATCTCTGTCAAGTATCGCGATCGGTGAAAACACGATACACGATCTCTGTCAAGTATCGCGATACTCAACCACAGGAGACCACGATACTTGGGAAGTATCGCGATACTCAACCATGGGAGAACATGATACTTGACATTTTTTTTGTTTTTTTAGCAGGTGTGTTTTGAATTTTGAATGATTATATGTGTTTATCAAGCTTCTCTACCCTCTCTTCACCCTCTGTATTACAGAAATGAACGTTTCTCCCCTCTAGCTGACTGTCATGATACTTACCAAAGATCGTTTAGCAACTTTACTTGATTTTGACAGCTAAAATGGGTGATGGAGCAATGTGCTCACCTTAGATGTTATCCCTAAGCTTTTTGCTCTCCTCCACTAACTCTGCGCGGCTCAAACACCTCCATCCCAGATTGCGATCGTCGCCTGTGAGCTCCCACGATACTTGTTTCAGGAACAAGTGACTTACAAAAGACTATTTTGGGCTTTTATACTTTTGAATATGCCTACTCACTGAAAAAGAACAATCAAGACAAATACTGAAAGCTACTCTAACTACCTAACCTATTCTTTTACTCCTCCTACTCTACTCACTCCACTCACTTCCCTAGACTAATAACTCACTACACACACTTCAAGAGTGAGAAGTAGTAAGTGCGGATAAAAGTGACTTACCAAAGAAGAGAAAATCACTACTCCTTCTCTCACTTCAATGCAAAAAGCTACTTACCATCACACGAATGCCTCGGTTTGATTCGACACTCCCCGGCAACGGCGCCAAAAAACGTGTGTACCTAAGAACCAACTTAGGGACTTGTGGAGAAAGAGACCATACCTCAATCCCCCTCAAGTGCATACAGTGGGGATTCACGCTTTAATTATGAATCCGATGAGTATCAAAACCTAGCCGAGTGTATGAAGATATGCATTCAAATGAAGATCAATGCAAATGAGTTACTCTAGGAGTGCAAACAAGGCAAAGACTAATTCAAACAAGCTTCAACTATCAGTCATGGTGTCACGATACTTGGAACAGCAGCCAGCAGTAAATTGAGCTTTTCTCTTAGCTCCGAACTCCAAATATAGTGAATAGCATATGCATTTCGAAGCTCTTGCGAAGACGCATCCAATGGTGGTATTTTCACTCAATTTCGACGCTTCTACTTCATGTTATGAGCAAAATACTGAGTCACGGGAATGACCTTCCTACACTTCAACACTTCCTACATTTCACACACACCTCAACTACAGCACACAAACACTTTCATGGATAGACAACACTTTGTAGCACTCTTTCCAAGCAACACACATGCATACAAGCTCACAAAGAAGATGATACAGAGAGGAGAAGACACAAATTCGAAATTATGTGCTCTTGATTCTCACAATGGCCAAAAGTCTTTACAAAGAGTCACAAATTGACTTATATACTTGTGCCCTAAAAATGATCCTTTCACACAAGAGACCGGCACTTTATTCACTAAAAGACTAATTTCCTACTAATTTACATGGGTAAGCTTCTAATCTTTTGTGGGGATGCATCTAGAGGACTCCTCTAGTGCATTTACATCAAAAAATATATTACAAGAATGGTTATAATACAAAAATTGGGTGTCCAAATCGGAAAAATTTTGGGGCCCGTCTTTTTCTCTGCCTTGTGCTCTCTTTAGCTCTGCAACATTTCCCTTGCGGTCTGATATCAAGGGATTTCTTCCCTCAGCATGGTTCTGACTTCCCTCTCTCTACAAATCCCCCAGCATATGTGCACCATGAATTCTTATTTTGGGGGTGGCCTTTCTTCATAGAAAGTTGTCCACTCAACAACATACCAAGTTCGCTCCTTCAGCAGTTGTTAAGGACAGAGAAGTTCCCTTGAAAAAGGGCTAATCAATGGGCAAAAATCACCTTGTTACAGTCAATAAAATCCTCTTCCAAAGGTCCTTTCTTATGCTCCTTCCACCAGCTCTACTCTCTTCAGCCCCACTCGATCACTGTACACCTCCAAAAATAGCCAGCGAAGAGAGAGTCTCCCCCCCACCAAAGTTGCCTCCCCTTTACTGCTGCGCACTTGTCCACGCCCTCGTGAAGGACGATCCCTCTGCCAAATAACTGTGAACTAGGCTCTCCACCACATGAGAGTAATAGGTATAGCCACCCCCGACGACACAAATCGATTCCGTTCCTTCTCTGTTATCACGGGAGCTCTCCTCGACAATTGCTCAGAATGATCCCCCTGCCCCCTCGATCATCCTCGTGCCTCCTTGTTTACTCCCGAAAAACTATAGAGAGAGTAAATGTGAACCCCATGTTACAGCCCTCCTATTCGTTTCCTGCATAGAGCCACAGCAAAAAAAAGGAAAAAACAAAAAAAAAATGATCCCCCCCAATTCTCTGACACTCCCACGTCCCCCCACTAATGGATGTTCATTCATTTTTTTCCTTTTGGTTTTCGTTTTTATTTTGTTTATTGTCTTTTCTCTTTTTATCAGTATTATCTTCCTCCTTTTGTCTTTTTTCCTCTTTTTTTATTATTTGTTTTCTTTTTCTTCCAAATTCAAAATATATCATCCCTAAAATTTGAGATGCCCAGATGAAAGAACCAAGAAGTTCACACCTGCATGCATGTCCATACTCACACATTTGTGTTCTCCAACAATTTTACACACATATGATGGTGCACATTATCCCATACACTTAATGGCATATACACATACATTTTGATGCTCGCTCATTGTTGGCATACAAGTCAGATGAAGAGCATACCAGCACAACAGAGCGGTCATGCACAATACGGCAACAAGGCCTAATCATTCTTACCATGGACCATTCACAACTCAAGTGATTTTATTCACTACACAAACATTGTAAATTCTATTTTTGGTAGAATAGACTCCATTTTGTTCAAGCCAAGGAGTACTCGAGCTTGAGGAGTATTAGAATTAGCTACATACCAATTTTCATAATTTTTAGACTCCGTTTGAGCCCTCAAATAGGCTCTAGAACCTACTTTTTAACTAGGCCGGACACTAGGTCTGGACAAGGCCAAAGCTAGTGAGAAAACTATAAAAAGAGCTAGAAAGCTCATTTTTGGGTTAGATTGTTTGTGAATTGAGCTTATGTAAGAGACTTTTTGACTAATGCAAAGAACTCCATTGTTCCTCTCCTTGTTCTTGCCTTGTGTGTGCGTGTGTGTGTATGTGTGTGCATGTTTGTGTGCTTCTCACTCACACACTTGTGCCATCACTTGCTCATAGTCTTCATACTAGTCCTCACGTCTCCACAGATTGACAATTATGAGGTGGATCTTCTCACGTTGGTACTCACCATTGTGCTAGAGTGACACCAAATTTGGTGCCGTTGCCGAGGAGAGAGCTTCGAGGACGAGCGTGTGATGGTAAGACGTCGAGTTGAGACATTGGAGTTATAGGTAATATCCTTTCTTTTCCTTATTTTTCTTCATTTTTTCTTATTTTTGCATCACCATCATCACCATCATCATCCCCACCATCTCTCACCTCCATCTCCATCTCCACAAAAAATTCAATTTTTTGGTCATATTCCACTCCCCACCTCATTTCCCTCATTTCATTGTGAGAGAGAGTGAGAGAGAGCTTGCATGCGATCTGTTTTTGTGTGTTTTTTGAGCTTTTGTTGCAGGAACTAGCTGTACCACCATCTCTAGTAGCTTGCGCAGGTACGACAGACTCTGCACAAGTCCCGGGACGACTACCTCTGTCTATCGCGACAGACAGGAAAACTTGATATTTTTTGAATGTGTGTTTGGCACGGTAACCTACATCATTAGAGCACTCCAAATCACTAGAAGTTTCTAAAAAAAATTGCGTTTTTTCAGTCTATCGTGACAGACACAGTCTATCGTGACAGACACTATCACGACAGACACCGTCTATCACGACAAACCAAACCACGATAGACGATAGACCCCGTCTATCGCGACAGACACCTGTCTATTGCGACAGACAGAGACCCACGATAGACCCCGTCTATCGCGACAGACACCTATCTATCGCGACAGACCAAATTCCACGACAGACTCAGTCTATCATGACAGACACCGTCTATCGCGACAGACCAAAACCATGACAGACGATAGACACCGTCTATCGCGACAGACCACTCTATCGCGACAAACACCATCTATCGCGACAGACCCATCTATCACGACAGACACCGTCTATCGTGACAGACCACATCTATCGCGACAGACCACTCTATCGTGACAGACACCGTTTATCGCGACAAACCACTCTATCGCGACAGACACCGTCTATCGCGACAGACCACTCTATCGCGACTGTTGAAGCTCAAGGTCAAGGACAAAGGATGGAAGTGCATCAAGGAAGTGAACTGTTGGCACACAAAGCAACAGAGGAATCATGCACAATATGGCAACAAGGCCAGATCATTTTTCCCCATGGATTATGTACAACTCAAGTGATTTTAATCACTACACAAACATTGTAAGTCCCGTTTTTGGTAGAATAGACTCCATTTTGTGCAAGCCGAGGAGTCCTCGAGCTTGAGGAGTATTAGAAGTACCATCGTACCAAATTTCATAATTTTTAGACTTCGTTTGAGCCCTGAAATAAGCCCTGGAACCTAATTTTTAACTAGGCCGGACACTAGGTCTGGACAGGGCCAAAGCTAGTCAAAAACTATAAAAAGAGCTAGAGAGCTCATTTTTGAGGTTAGATTGTAATTGAAACAAACTTGTAAGAGCTTTTGAAAGTAATCTAAAGAACTCCATTGATTCTCCCTCTTTGTCTTGCCGTGTGTGCGCGTGTGTGTGTGTATGTGTGTGCATGCTTGTGTGCTTCTCACTCACGCACTTGTGCCGCCACTTGCTCGAGGTCTTCATACCATCCTCACGTCTTCCCGGATTGACATTAAAGGAGGTGCTACTCATCACTGAGCTACACCAAATTTTGGCGCCGTTGCCGGGGATCAAGCTTTGAGGACGAGCGTGTGATGGTAAGACGTAGAGTTGACGCGTTGGAGTGGTAGGTATTTTCTTCACTCTCATCGAATTTCTTTTACTTTCTTCACCATCTTCATCACCATCATCATCATCACCATCTCCCACCTCCATCTCCATCATCGCGAAAATTTCAGTTTTTTGACTATATCCCCATCTCCACCTCATTTCCCTCATTTCACTTGTGAGAGAGAGCGAGAGAGCGAATTTGCATGCGCTGTTTTTGCATGTTTCTTGAGCTATTTTGCAGGTTTTTTGCTGTACCATCATCCCCAGCAGTGTGCGCAGGTACGACAGGCTCTGCACAGGTCCCGAGACGTCAACCTCTGTCTATCGCGACAGACACTGTCTATCGCGACAGACAGAAAATCTTAACATTTTGTGAATGCATGATTAGCACTGTAACCTACACCTTGAGGGTACTCTAGACCACTAGAAGTTTTTCAAAAATTTGCGTTTTCTCAGTCTATCGCGACAGACACTGTCTATCGCGACAGACACTGTCTATCGCGACAGACACCGTCTATCGCGACAGACAGAGACCCGCGACAGACACCGTCTATCGCGACAGACAGAATTTCACGACAGATAGCGTCTATCGCGACAGACACCGTCTATCGCGACAGACAGAATTTCGCGACAGATAGCGTCTATCGCGACAGACAGAGACCCGCGACAGACACCGTCTATCGCGACAGACAGAATTTCACGACAGATAGCATCTATCGCGACAGACACCGTCTATCGCGACAGACAGAATTTCGCGACAGATACCGTCTATCGCGACAGACATCGTCTATTGCGACAGATAGAATTTCGCGACAGATACCGTCTATCGCGACAGACACCGTCTATCGCGACAGACAGAATTTCGCGACAGATACCGTCTATCGCGACAGACACCGTCTATCGCGACAGACAGAATTTTGCGACAGATACCGTCTATCGCGACAGACACCGTCTATCGCGACAGACAGAATTTCGCGACAGATACCGTCTATCGCGACAGACACCGTCTATCGCGACAGACAGAATTTCACGACAGATAGCGTCTATCGCGACAGACACCGTCTATCGCGACAGACAGAATTTCGCGACAGATACCGTCTATCGCGACAGACACCGTCTATCGCGACAGACAGCCCCCACGATAGATTGTGTCTATCGCGACAGACACCGTCTATCGCGATAGACACGCATTTTCGGCAAAAATTTAAGGAGTGAATTTTTGGAAATTTAGGCTAAATTTTGGGCATATTTGCACTTTCATGTACTCATATACTTACGAAGGCCTTAGAAAATGCATTAAAACCCCCGAAAGGTTCTGTCTGTCTAATAACCCCCTAAACCCTGAACGGTCATAACTTTTGCATACGAAATCCAATTCTTGAGCTCTAGGGCTTGTCGGAAAGCTCGTGACATATACTACACGCCCTCAACTGTTTTCTATAAGAATACCGCGTTGATTTTCAGATAGGATATTTGGAAGTTGACACACAGAGGGGTAGGATCACCAAGGGAGCTCTAGAGGAAATTTCTAGCAATACAAAAGGGGGAACAAGGGTCATTAAAAAAGTGTCTGAAATAAACTGTCTGTCAATTGAAAGGTCTACTTGGAGCTAATCTTGGGATTTATGCAGGCCTATTGAGAAGCAATTGAGAGTATCCAAGCAAGGGTGTTGCGCACGCTTGAGAATCAACTTCTCGAGCACTAAAGAGCAAGGTTCGGCAAGAAAGGTCGGAATATTCTCAACTCCTCTTCGTCAATTCCTAGCTTAGGCTAAGAACGATTAGAAGTAGGAGTAAGTCAGGGCGACGATAGGCCACTATCAAGTTGAAGACTACCTAAAAACTCAAGTTCAAGCTAAAAACTTAATCTCTGTACTGTCGACAACACAAAGGAAAGAACCTAACGTGGAACGATCAACCTGAAAGTACGAAGAACATTCAAGTATTCCTGACGACGTAATAGCAGACAAGACTTTAAACACGAGGAATAACTAAAAAGAATCAAGTGACTGATACCAATTGAGCGGCAACGAGGTTGTACTCTGGGCAAAGAATTGGGCTACTTAGATAGGCATATGAACCTTAGATCAGGACGACATTTAGCAAGGGAAAGACAAAGCCTTAGATCTTCAGAGGCTAGCGTCAACCACATTGCTAGGTCCTGGGCCCAGCAGTTGAGCCACCACTCGAACTACCCTAGCTCTGAGACCAGTGAGTCAGAGATGTCTCAAGGCTTGGACAGACCTACGGGAAGTTCAGGAGTGCCTTACCTGTACAGGGTAGAAGGCCCTTACAAAACACAGTTGGAATACCTTAGGACCAACCGATTAGGTGCGAGCATCTATGAGGACGGCCTAGGAAGATCTGTGGTCCAGATTAAAAACCCTGACCAATCCATAGGACTAGAGCACCCAGCTGTCAAGTTTGAAAACGGTGCATACTTGGACAAGGAAGGAACCATATACGTAGTCACCAGTCATCCAGATAGGACAGATGAATTTGGAAATGTAATTTCAGAAGCGGACTTAGGTGACTTGGAACAAGGAAACATGGGAGTGGAACCTAGAACCCCTCGAGGTAAATCAGTTCTCACTAGGATTATCACGCCTGAGTGGGTCCCCCAAGATAACAAGTGCATAGACCTGCTTCTCAATCGAGAAACGGACGAAGCCTTTTGGAGGTATAAACCGGATCACCCAAGTGATATAGGAACAATCATGATCTATGAGTTTAAGGATCCGGATAGCCCAGGTAGAGTGACCTACTTAGACCACACTTCGGAGAGGATCTTTGTGGTGACAGAAAATGGTAGGCATGCTTACACTTGGAAGGGCGAATTCATTTTCCCCCAACCAAGATCAAATGTATCCTATGGTCACCCTAGAGCTGGAACATCCCAGGCTCATGGTATGCAAAGAGACAGAAGTAAAGATAGACCAGAAGTAAGTTTTGCCAATCCAGTGGGCAGAGAAAGAACGAGAACGGAGACGAATAGGGTAGAACCTGAGATGCTTAGAGCCCATAGGAACCAAAGAAATGTAGATGGATTCCCTCTGCCGAGGCCTAGAGAGCACACAAGAACTTTGAGACCCACCCAGCTAGTTAAGTCCATGAAGAATTACTTTGACGACACAGGAGATCCCTATGATCATGTGGCGGAGTTCAACAAGTCTTGAGAGTTGAACAAGTTGAGGATCTATTCACGCAGTACAATGCCTTCGGTCTAACCCTGAGGAATACGGCACTTACATGGTTTCAGCCATTGGATGAGCGCCAGTTCAGGAGCATAGACCAACTCCTAGAAGCATTTATTATTGAGTTCTCCAAGAGTGGCATAAGACACAACACCTCCTCACTGATTCACAGCTTCAAGCAAACCCCTCAAGAGACTGTGAGACTTGCAGAAAGAAGATTTAGACAATATCTTGAAAGGTGCCCTATTTCGGAGCTACCCACATTTGCTAAACAAGTAGCCTTATTCCTTGACGGATTGTTGAGTCCAAAATTGAGATCCTACGTGTACCTAAAAGACCCTAGGACTATAGAAGAGTGTGTACGCATGTGCATTGACATTGAAGATAACCTAGGGGAAGAACTAGAGCTCTCCAAAATCTACAAAGATACAGATAGTGCATCTAGTCACTCTTCCACGCAATCCACATCAATTGAGGAACTTGCCGAAAAAGTAGCTCAGAAATTAGGTGTAACTAGCAAACAAATCCCAAGGTTTGCCCCTGTGAAAAGATGCTATACATGCGGTGGTGACCACATGGCGAATGTCTGCCCTATTATGGCTCAACCCCAAGTAAACCCTAGTAGCCAGTACTGCACCATAGAACGGAGATACACCAACCACACCGCACAAGATTGCCCATACAACAAGCAGGCGGTTAGGCAACCCTACCCTCAGCCCTACCAACAAGGCAGATACCAGAACCAGTACCCTCCACAACCGTATGGCAGGCCACAACAAAATTTCCAACCTCAATATCAAAACCAACAAAGGCCTCAGCCTGTGCTAGCACAACAACCCCCAGCCCCAGCTAACGTGATTCCGGTAAAGTATACTGCTGCAGAAGAGAACCTGAATAGAGCCATAGTCCCTGTAACATCCTTGCTTTCTGAAAGTGACCCGAGTGACCATAGCTTTGATTCTACACATGTTGATAGCCCCCAGGCCTACTACATACAGTCTCCTGAGCATGGTGAGTCCTATTATAGCGAAGAGACAAACGAACCTAGTTGGGAGTCAGATTACACGAACGTCATGTATGCAAACCCCAACCCTAGGTCTCAATCTAGGCAGGTAAGACCTTCATTCCCAAGAGGACCGTGCTACAGATGCCAAGGAGATCACCTCATTCGTGATTGTCCCTTGCCTCCACCTACACAACCCCAGTCAGTGACGATCCAAGGCTTCTGCCAAGATTGTGGAAAAGAGCATCTCTTACGAGATTGCCCAAAGAACCCCAATAATATGCCAAAAATCACGCCCATCAATGTCATTGAGTTAGTGGTAGATTCCAGCGGAAGTGTGACTTCCACTGCACCCGTACAGGTAGTCACGAGAACTCAAGCAGTGAAGCAAAGCCAAGGGGTAGGCAAGGAAAAGAGCCCAGACACTAGCGATACTGAGAGCCAAAATAAAAAGAGAACAAGAGCTTGGAGAGATAGCCGTGAACGCATGAAAAGGCAATGGGCAAAGAAGATGAGTGAACTTGAGGAAAGTCTACGAGAAACCAAGGCTAAAATCATAGAGATCACATCTCAACCGCACTCTCACACATTCCCACCGCTACCATCCCCATCACCTTCCATCCCTTCACCCTCTAAGACACCCCACGTAACCCACCCACCACCCCAAACAGGATCGGTATTAGCTGATCCCACTCCTGAAGACATAGACATGATGCTTAAAGCATATCAGGCCAGAATCCAAGAAGGGCCAAACGTCACGGATCACGACAAGTGCTATCCTAGAGCTGACCTTGAGATAGAAAGAACCAAACTGTGCGCGAAAATGGTCGCACTGGCTCAGACTATGTTTGAAGCCAGTCGCCTTTTCAATTACTCGGGCTCAGCCAAAACGCAATTACACTTGGATGGATTCCTAGAGAAGTTAGAGAGGATAATTGCAAGATCTGACAAGGAAGAAAAAAATCAGAATAAAGAAAAAGCAAGCAAAAACATGGACCATTCCCAATCGGAAGTTTATGTGGCCAAAGCCACTAAACCAGACAGTTTCCCCTCCTTAGAAAGAATAGAGAGGCTAAGTGCACAGTCAGAAAAGGATCCTAACCCTCAAAGAAAGGAAAGGGCAAGAGAACGGATAAGCCAGCCTCTTCAGGAAGCCCATGTGCCTCCTCAAGAAGCTTATCTTTCCCCCCAAAAGGCAGATGAGCCTCCCTCGGAAGCTCACGTACCTCCACAGGTTGCCTACATTCCTTCTCAGGGAATGTGTGAGACTGTTCGGAAAAGTAATAGAATAAGTAATCCTCCCCAAGAAGCTTGTGCTCCAACCATTTGCGAGAACGAGGAGAGAGTCAACAATAGAACAAGCCCTCCTTCGCAGGTTGCTTATGTGCCCAATTCCACGGAGCCAGACACTTCTTCTTCTATGAATCGGTTTGCACCAGACTTCCTACGAGAGATTCAAGAAGACAAATGGGATAACGAAAGTGAAGTCGCCCCTCCCTTTGAACTTGTGGATGATGCACACGACCAATTCCCACAAGACATCCCATCCATTTACGGGGAACAGGAGAGTACTCAGTCTCATGAGAGATTGGACTTTGAGTCTAACTCCATACAGGAGCTACCCCACTTCACAGGTCCATGGGAAGCAAAGTCCACATGTATGAGAGCACCCACAGTCATGGTAAGGAACGACGACTCAGTCATACCTAGGAACACAGAGGTAGTGAAGAACACTAACGTGCAGTGTAATCTCAAGTTAGAAGAGCTACTCAAGGTTAGACCTGAATTATGGAAACATGTAGCCAAACAAGTACCAGAGATAGCAAAATCTCGTTCCCAGGTAGGATCCCATAGGACAGTGCCAGAAATTCCCTTGGATAAGATAGGAGATATGTGTGAAGGTGAAGAAGGGAACACCTATCTTCCCATCACCTACCAGGAATACACCACCAAAGCGATTTTGGACTCAGGTGCAGGAGTTGCAATTGCCACCACCTCCTTATGGAAGCGTTGGGGCAAGCCAGCACTCAGGCCAACGAGGATGAAATTGCAAATGGCCGATGGTCACATAGAGAGACCCTTAGGATTGCTAGAAGGGATAACTCTCACCACTTGTGGTGTCGAGTTGAGCATACATTTGCCATATGTGACTTCAGTAAAAACCATGCCTATGAGATGATTTTGGGAAGACCATTCATGCGACAGTTGCAAGTGGTACAGGATTGGGGAACCAATTCTTTGTATCTGCAACACTTGGGTGTTACAACCAAAGTCAATCTCAAGGATTTTTCTCACAGAGATGTCCCTCCTATCCAATGGAATCCCATCCATAGAGCCAAAGATGACACAGAATCGGTGCATTCCATAGAGTCTGGATCCTCATGGATGCATGAAGACACCCACTTATGGATGTGCAAGGTAGCAGTAGAGGAAGAGAAGAGAGAGAAAGCCAGAGAGGTAGGTGCGAAAGAAACCCATAGATCGATCCAAGACCCAGCCTATGCACCTGTAGTTTTTCCAGACGAAGAATTTGAACCTCACGGTTGGGCAGAAATCTTAGCAACAATGGACGTAGCCATCAACGAGGAACAATGGACACCTCACTGTGATGAGGATGGCTATGATATTTCAGTCTTCTCCATAGAGCCAATCATGGGAGAGGCAGTTTTAGAAGAATGCGAACCTAGCCCTGATGCATTTGAGGATGCAAGTGACTCCGATCTAGAGTCAATCATTATGGACCCACCATTTGCATCAGATGAAGAATACTTCCATGAGGTAGAATTTCAAACCCAGAGGCATGGAGAGCTGACAAATGACATAAGATTAGCAACACATGTGAGCCCGAAGGAAGAAGGGAAGAAACGAAAGAAGAGAGAAGCCTCACCAGAAGAGGAAGAATCTTTGTTTGAGGTCCCCGAAAATTTTAAGAAGTATGAGATAGATGACAGGAGAGTCATGATTAGAATGCCCAAACGAGAGGCACAATCAGGAGACGCCTATGATAACAAAGAAACCACCAAGAAAATAGTAGTGGCCCTAGAAGAAGGAGAGGAGAGATGTACGTACATAGGCCATGACCTAACAGAAGAAGAAGAGTACGAATTGATTGCCTTGCTAAGAGAATACAGAGATGTGTTCGCTTGGAGTTACAAGGATTTGAAAGGTGTTGACCCGGACATATGCTCACACACTATCCCCATGACCTCAGATGCCAAACCCTCTAAGCAAAAGCCTTATACATATAATGATAATTACGCTGCTAAAATCAAGGAGGAGATAGATAGACTGGTCGAAGCAGGATTTATCTATGAAATTGAGCACACTGAATTGGTATCCCCCATCGTAGTGGTGCCCAAGAAGAATGGCAAACTGCGTGTGTGCATTAACTTGAAGAAGGTTAATGCAGCCACAATCCGAGATAACTATCCGCTTCCCATCACAGAACATCTCTTAGAAAGAGTGGCAGGCAAGGAAGTGTACAGCTTCCTTGATGGATTTTCGGGCTACAATCAAGTAGCCATAGCTCCAGAGGATCATCATAAGACAGCCTTTGCCACAGAGTGGGGCATTTTTGCTTTTAGAGTAATGCCATTTGGGCTTTACCAATGCACCAGCTACCTTCCAGAGGCTGATGTGCCATGTGTTTAAGGAGTTCCTGAGGAAGAGTTTAGAAGTCTATGTTGATGATCTTTGTGCTCATTCCAACATTAGACAAACCCATATCCCTGAACTCAGACAAATCTTTGACAAATGTAGAGAATATCAAGTCTGCCTGAACCCAGAAAAGTGCGTTTTTATGGTCAGGCAAGGCAAGATTCTAGGACACATAGTGTCAAAGAACGGCATATCTACAGACGAAGAAAAAGTGAGAGCCATAGCAGAGCTACCGAGGCCAAAGAATGTCAAGGAGGTACAAGCTTTCATGGGGCATTGTGGGTATTACCGACGTTTCATCCACATGTATGCTGTCATCGCAAAGCCCATGTACGGACTCTTGACTAACTTTGAGTGGACTGATGAATGTGAGAATTCCTTCCAGGAGCTTAAACGAAGATTGTGTTCAGCACCAATCTTGACCACACCAGATTGGAATAAGCCATTCCACGTTCATGTTGATGCATCCAATTATGCTATTGGATGTGTGCTTGCACAACCTACCGGTGAAGGTAATATGGATCTTCCAATTGCCTATGCCAGTAGACAATTGAATGCGGCTGAACGGAATTACACCACTACAGAGCGCGAAGGATTAGGCATGGTATACGCAATTAAGAAATTTAGACACTATTTGCTTGCAAACAAGTTTAAATTTTTTACTGATCATCAGGCATTGTTATATCTTGTAAACAAGCCATGCAATACAGGAAGATTAGTGAGATGGTTTCTCTTGCTAATGGAATATGACTTTGAGGTTGTGGTAAGAAAAGGTAGGACTCACTTGAGAGCAGATCATCTCTCTAGGCTCACATCGGGAGAAGCCCCACAAGGAGTGTCAGATGACCTTCCTGATGCTTACTTGTTTAATTTGGAAGTGGTGCCGCAGTGGGCCAAGCCAATAGTACCAGTATTGACATATGGGCCTAATCATCCAGTGGTGAACACACGGAATAGAGAAATCGTAAAAGCCCAAAAGTACCATATCATGGTAGGAAGCATGTACAAGCACACAGATCAAGGGATCTTGGCTTGTTGCGTAGAAGAGGATGAGTACGCTAAATGGTTGCAATTAGCACATGTAGGAGCGTTAGAGCAACACCATTCAAAGCAACGAACGTTGCAGACTCTAAAGAGATTCGGAGTGCATTGGCCAACTATGGAAGCGGATGTCCAAAAGTTGTGCAAGGAATGTCCAATCTGTTGCACTAAACCACCAGTGGAACATGCCACTCTTTATCAAGTATCCATTGTGCCAGATTGGAGCGAACCACTAGTATCATTCCTGAGGACAAACACATTCCCTCCAGACATGACTCTGGCTAGGAAAAGGAGTTTAGAACAAGAAGCCTTGGATTACTCACTCATTGGTGATAATCTATACAAACGCGGTAAGGATGGTTACCTGAGACTGTGTGTCCATGAGAGTGAATATCTTAAGATCTTGGAAACTGCTCACCAAGGTGTAGCAGGAGGACACTTTGGACCAGATCGGGTAATCAAGGCAATACTATTTGCGGGCTTCTGGTGGCCTACACTTCACATGGATGCACATACCTATGTGAAACGGTGTGATGTCTGTCAAAGGACTCAGTATCCTATACGCAAAGATGAGATGCCACTGAAACCTATGATGGGTGGACGTGCATTCTCTAAGTGGGGAATAGACTTCGTAGGTCCTATTAACCCCCCAGCTAAAGGTTCTCATGCGGAATACATCATTGTTGCAACAGATTATCTCACCAAGTGGGTAGAGGTAAAGGCTACAACCAAGAACAACGCTCAAACAACGGCCAAATTCTTGTTTGAGAATGTATTCACGAGATACGGGCTACCTATAGAGCTTGTAAGTGATAGAGGCACTCATTTCTTAAATGAAGTGATTGAAAATTTACTCCAAGAATTCTTGGTAATACACAAGAAGTCTGCCCCCTATCACCCTCAAGCTAATGGACAAGCTGAGAGCACTAATAAGATCTTATGCAATGTACTGACGAAATTAGTGAACACTAAACGCTCTGATTGGGACAAACAGCTACACCATGCTGTTTGGGCATACCGAGTTGCCTACAAAACGGTACTCCAAGCCACCCCCTTTCAGATGGTATTCGGCCAAAACGCTGTGCTACCCTTGGATTTCCTGATTCCTACGTTGAAAGTAGCACAAGAACACGAATGGACAGGTCATGAGCTCTCCTCTAGGATCTTTGACCTTGAACGATTAGGAGAAACAAGACTGAGAGCCGCTGCTGGAATATATGCAGCTAAAAAGAGGCAGAAGGCATACTTCGATGCCCATGTGAAGGATAAAGGCTTGAAAGCCGGAGATCTAGTTTTAGTCTATACACTGAAACAACACGCGAGGAAGCTAGAAAAGAGAGGCTACGGACCTATGATTATCAATAGGATCTCCACGAGTGGAGCAGTACAATTAGCCACATTAGAGGGCGATGTTCTCCCTAACTATATTAGCGGATGCAGAGTCAAGTTGTATCAGGAACCCCTCACGGAGGAAATGCTCAGCCGACTCAACACTGCTAAGAAACGCAAAGAGGAAGAGAAGCGAATTAGAGAAGAAGCTCAAGCAGAAGCTTTAGAACGCATCAGAAGGATGAAATTACGAAAGCAAGGTAGAGAGCAGCCTAGGACAAATGACTATGCAGATCAAGGATATCCCATGGCCATGTGTGAAGTTGCAGGAACAAGCTCGAATAGAATAATTGATAGACGTCCTTTCATAACCATAGATATAGGACAAGGAAAGAGCACAAGGACCGTAAGAGCCTTGATTGACTCAGGTGCTGCCACTAGCGCTGTTAAATTGTCTTACTGTCAAGAGTTACAGTTAACGGTCCATCCTGTGGAAGCATATCTCATAGGATTGGGAGGCGTGGAAACCCCTTGCATGGGCGAGGTGGAACTTCCCCTCTACATTCACGATGAGGCAATGACCGTTAAAGTACTAGTGTGTCAAGATGAGGATCTCACTGAACCTCTCGTCTTGGGTCAGGATTGGATCTATGACCAAGCAGTCAATTTAAACCTAAGAAGTGGACTTCTCCGGGTATGGGTCAATCATAGTCGAGTTACAGTAGAATTAGACAATGGAGCACTCAAGGAATTAGGAAAGGCACAGACTCCTGGTCCTTCCAGGGGTACACATGAAGATGACCATGCTGTTCTTGTTCAAAACCCTGTGTTGCAGAGGAATGATAATTGCAAAAAAGGAGTCAAGGATGCAACGGAACTCCCTTCTTTTCCAAAGGCCAGAAGGAGGCAGCAACCAAAGGCGGATCACAGGCAGAAGAAGCAGAGTACTACCTATGTCCGAGATCAAAAGTACCTGCGCAGCAGAATGTCCCAGAAAATCAACCAGGTGTGGGTGCGGAAAGGCGAACGACCGGCTGCACCACCGTCAACTACACGGACAAGGCCTCTTATTAATAACCAACAACACAACGCTAATAAGAAGTCTTTCGGAAATTCGTCCGCTAAAGTAAAATCTATTTGGGTGCCCAAGAAGTCGATGAAGGCAGGCCCACAATCAAGACAAATTTGGGTGCCTAAGGCTTGCTTGAGGGCACAAGTAGTTATGCCAAGGCCACAACCTATTCAGCATAACCCAACTACGAGTACAACCAGTATGCCCTCGTTCTCAACACTTAGGAACACACCAAGACCCAAGAGAATGCATGTAATCACTTATAAGTGGGTCCCTAAAAGGCCCCATGCCCAAACCACGGCACCGAGACAACTCTCTAGAGTCTCGACGAAACCGAAAGCAACACCCATTCACTGCATTTGGCAGTCTAAGACCTGTAATAAACCCCCCGACCCCAACTTGTAAATTCACCCCCCCTTACTAACGGCACTCACTGTCTTCGTGCACTTACTAACCACTAACTCACCATCTACCTCATGATTAATGTTGTAACGGGGACAAAAACGGATTTATTCTGTCCATTACGATGTTAACACATGATTCTATATTCTCACAGAATCAGAAGGCAAGAAGAAAAATGGCAGATGCGACAGGTTCGGGCTCACAAGTAGGGATACTTACTGCAGGAATTGATGTGGATAGCCTACCTGTGGACGTGCCCCCGACTGAACGACCAGTGGAGATGCAACACCTTCAGCAACTCCCGATGCCAGATCCACCTACAGGAATCACGGAAAGAGTCCATGCCAATTCTCATTGGTTCAATGGCATGCCCGGTCCATTAGGAGAGGCCAAGTATATCTGGGAGTCTAAATGCGAGTATGACAGATCATGGGTGCGATTCCAATTTTTCTCCAAGGAGTTCGAGACTTTACAGAACACCGAAGATCTCCAGATCATATGGCAACGAGCAGGGTTAGCGGAATATTTTGAAGCCCCACTACCTAAACCCGACCTCCTCCGATGTTACTATCTGGTCTCCACATTACAAGCTCATGAAGATAAGGACCAACCCGGATCATTTGTTCTCCCCTCATTGCTGGGCAACAACGAGTTGAAGAGGTTTGAACTTACTACGGAGCTGGTGAGTGATGCTTTAAATATGCATGGCACGCATGTACCCTCAGAAAAGGATGCTCTCGTTCCCACCAACATGAAGGACAGGAAACTAGTGAAGCTGAAAGACATGGCAGCACTCACCCCAAATGTGTCCATCCCTCTCCGCATGTGCATGCAACATTTCGCCTTCCCCGGCCAAGACCGATTCACGCAACCACACAAGAAGATCTGGTTTGCTCTCTACTTGGCGGAAGCAGGTGCGTTACCTATTAAGCTACCAGTGTGGATTATAGATCAGCTGTATGAAGCAAACAAACGGGCTTCTAGGAAATTAGTGGTGAATGGATGCTGTGCAATCACACGCATCATTTACCGATGCTTAGCATATGATGTCCCCATTGAGCGTGCCTTAACTTGGGCACAATTACAAATGTTTAAAAGGCTCAAGACGTCCACACATCAGTCCAAGCGCATGAGGGGCGCGATCCCTTGTGTCCAGACAAGGGAAGTCCTGACTACTCCTGAGGCATCACCATTAAGAGAGGGCACTGTACCTCCCTTTACCATTAGGATACCCAGGTCGGAATCTGACACTACGACACAACCTACCCCATCGGCTCCTCCTGTTACACCTGAATTCGAATTTGTTGCCACTGGAGAGGCTGAAGGACTGGACCCCCAGGATTTCGAAGCATTCCTACAAAGCACACAATTCTCTGATGTGGAGTTTTATTCAGAGGCAGAGGAGCAGGGGACATCCTCACGAAGAAGAAGAAAGTCTACAGACGGTAGACATGTCCATTGGAGTGACGCTCAGCAAAGTCAACAACACGGACACCCGGAAGAAGAAGAAACGTATGAAGAAGAGACCACTGAAGCTCCAGCATATACAGCAGAACTCCGAAGGCTGTATCAGATTATGGAAAGAGTGCGATCGCAGCAGTTACTCACTGAACAGAGCAGCAGAGTACTTATGACTTAGTTGTTGGAAGAAGCGGGAGTTGACTCAGAGTACAGGGAAGGTCTCTTATTGATGGCAGAAACATATGGAGTTGTAGAAGCTGTGCGCACTGCCATTCAGAGGCCTTCAGTTCAATATGACCCACGAAGGTTCCAGACACGACCTCGCTCAGGTAAAAATATCCAAATTCCCGTTACAGTTGCAGAAGAGCCAACTACTACACCAACCTCCCAAACAGCTAGTCAACAGCACCCCGCCACCCATGAGGAGTCCACCGAACCACTACCATCCACTTCCCCACCATCACCTCCTAGAAGAGAAACAGTGGAAACCACATCGACTGCTCAACCCACCGACCCCACCTTCACCTTCCGTACTCCCATCTCCAGTGCCACCCTATTCTCTACCACTGAAAACCCGATCTTTGAAGCAAACCCCATCACTACACAACCCACCGAAACCCTTCCCGAGCTTGCCCTAGGACAACCAGCCCCAATGCCTTCAGCCACGGGTCATCCTGACCCCAGATCCACATTCATGGGCTTCCCTACTACCACGCAATCCTTTCCACCCTTCTCAAATTTACGACCCCAACCCCCGATATCCCTTTCTCCATTTCTACAATCCCTCCAGGACATCTTTGCTAGAGCTTTTCAACCAGGCTCTCAACCATTCCCTGCCTTTTCAGCTCCCCACCCCACTTCGCATCTATTCACCACTTCCACACACACACCACCTACCATACCAATGTATATGGCAGACCCCACACCCACATCCACTCCTGAAGGTATGGACATTTCACCACCCACGGCACCTCCACCCACGGTTTCACCTCCTCCCGTTCCCCCTCCACCAATTTCACCCACACACACAACTTCTGTAGACACATCATTCACTGTCTCCCTTCCCCAATTCCCTTCCCATGCATCTCCCACAATAAACAACCCACACTCATCTATAGGAAATGCACTGGACACCATGTTGGCTTGTATATCAAATTTAAGAACAGATTACATTCAGCTCCAGCAACAAAACGAACGTCTGCAAGAGCACTCAGCGACACTACAGCACCGCCTTGCGGCACTAGAAGAGGAGAACGCTCGCCTCCACACACAGTTCCAAACCCTCCAAGAAGCCCATAATATATTGGAAGTACAGCTATAGAACGTAGATCAGGAAGCGGTGCAGGTGGTAGAAGGTCACCTACGGACACAGCTGGAACGCAACTCTAAACTTCAGCGAAATATGGCACTACTCAAACGCCATCTTGCGGCTGCTCAGGAAGAGAATAGACGCCTACAAATACAAAATCAAGAGAACCTGGAGGCAGCTATTGAGAGCACACCGGGGGCACCCATCAGCCCATCCAAATTTCAAGCAGTGACCCCTGATAGTATCAAGATTATATTGGAAGATTATGCCATGCTGCTCGAAGCACATGATAAGCTATCGGAGGAGCTAGGACAACTGAAGCAGGAACACCAACAACGACCAACAGTTGCCCCTCCAACCACCCCCTCTGCGGCTTCGCTTCTCAACGCAGAGGCCATAAAAGATCTCCAGGAACAGGTAAATGAATTGCAAACACGCCTACTACAATATGAGAGACCATCTTCCCCTCCGGAGGCTCCCACGGACGAAGAAGTTGTGCAAATTCCTGTGGAACAAACGTTTGATGAAGAATATGATCCGCAACCATTCCCAGGAGGCCAACAAACAGAAGAAGCACAGGACACGTTCGAGGCACCACGGCCGCCATGGTTACGACAAGTGGAGGAAATAGGGACTTCGCATGAAGAGCGCACCGTAGTGCAAAATCAGGCCATGAGGGTCATAGAGGAGACGGTGTTACAATCAGCTTACTTCAAGAACTTGTCATCGAGACGCCTGATTCTCTCATCGGAACTCCAATACAGGCCGTATTATATTCTCTTGGCTGATTATAATGCAGAAATACAAAGAGTCACGGGTCAGATTCCTACTTTTGCGACCCAATTTCAACCCGAAGACCTTCCTCCAGAGGTGCGAAAAGGCAAGATTCGTCAACCAACATGGCGGCAGAAACTTTTAGAGACCTATCCAGAAATGCTACGCACATGGAACAACGCACCGTTGCACCTCCTGTACAACCCATGCTACGGTCCAGTTCCCCGCCGCAGGTCGTGGAAGGCATTTAATATCAAGGTACAGAACAATGCGCAATGCAAGGAATGGCTGAACTACCCGTACATCGCGCCACCACAAGGACCACCATCGGTAGCATATATGATGGGGACCATTCGCCACTGGATGCCGCGCTTGAAGCCCATGCAAGATGTAGCCGCGCAAATGATGCTTAAAATCTTAGATATGATGCAAGTAGTGCTGAAGACCTTTAGAAATGCAGCCGCACCACAGGTACGCCTTCCGGGGTTTAGCAATGGAAATTACGACTTGGTGTATGACATGAGCACCACCCCCAGTATCCGTGTGGCTTACGCTTGGCATGCACGCATCAAATACCTCCCCGCCTGCTACAAACAGACCTTCGAAGAAATGTTCAGATCAGGTTTCTGGGAGTATCACTCGGAGATTTTCGCACCAAAGCCGACACATCTGCTTAAACTATTTGCTTGTGAACAAGCAATGTATTCAGAGTACTACACCACCCCGCAACTAGAGACCCCCGGTGCAATAAATTGGGAGGCATTGGAAGCCGATCTAGCAAGAGGCTTAAGGATAGGAGAACATGAACTGGCCACCAATGTCATCCAATATTACATCGACCACCCGCGAGAACAAAGGTCTGTCAGGGGCGACAGACGCTAGGAAGGGGGGAGTGTTGGCACACAAAGCAACAGAGGAATCATGCACAATACGGCAACAAGGCCAGATCATTTTTCCCCATGGATTATGTACAACTCAAGTGATTTTAATCACTACACAAACATTGTAAATCCCGTTTTTGGTAGAATAGACTCCATTTTGTGCAAGCCGAGGAGTCCTCGAGCTTGAGGAGTATTAGAAGTACCATCGTACCAAATTTCATAATTTTTAGACTTTGTTTGAGCCCTCAAATAAGCCCTGGAACCTAATTTTTAACTAGGCCGGACACTAGGTCTGGACAGGGCCAAAGCTAGTCAAAAACTATAAAAAGAGCTAGAGAGCTCATTTTTGAGGTTAGATTGTAATTGAAACAAACTTGTAAGAGCTTTTGAAAGTAATCTAAAGAACTCCATTGATTCTCCCTCTTTGTCTTGCCGTGTGTGCGCGTGTGTGTGTATGTGTGTGCATGCTTGTGTGCTTCTCACTCACGCACTTGTGCCGCCACTTGCTCGAGGTCTTCATACCATCCTCACGTCTTCCCGGATTGACATTAAAGGAGGTGCTACTCATCACTGAGCTACATGGACACACAAGAACAAGGAGCAAGTAGGGAGCTCCAAGAAGCACCTGTCAAATTTTCAGAAGAAATCCCTATAAAAATAGTGACTTTCATCACTAAAAATCATTGTAAATACCATTTTCCATTTTTGTAACTCCATTTTGTTCAAGCCAAGGAGTCCTCGAGCTTGAGGAGCATTAGAACTACCATCCTACCAATTTTCATAATTTTTAGACTCCGTTTGAGCCCTCAAATAAGCCCTGGAACCTATTTTTTAACTAGGCCGGACACTAGGTCTGGACAGGGCCAAAACCACTCAAAAAACTATAAAAAGGGCTGGAGAGCTCATTTTTGAGGTTAGCTTGTTGTAGTTTTCATCTTTGTAAGAGAGCTCTTGTGTAATCAAAGATCTTCCATTGTTCCACTCTTTGCTCTTACCTTGTGCGCGTGTGTGTGTATGTGTGTGCATGCTTGTGTGCTTTCACTCACGCACTTGTTCCATCACTTGCTCACGGTCTTCATACCGGTCCTCACGTCTCCACGGATTGACATTTATGAGGTGTATCTCGTCACGTTGGTACTCACCATTGTGCTAGAGTGACACCAAATTTTGGCGCCGTTGCCGGGGAGAGAGCTTGGAGGACGAGCGTGTGACGGTAAGACGTAGAGTCGCGACGTTGGAAGGTTAAAAAATCACCATTTTCAATTCAGTTTCTGAGTTTTTTCCTCTTCTTCATCTTCATCATCATCACCATCTCCTTCCCTCTTCATATTCTCTGATTTTTTCCATTTTCGCCACTACATTCACTCGGTTTTTACTCCTGAGGAGCTGAGAACCAAAAGCGCCGAAGAAAATCACTTGAAAAACTCTCAAAAACACCAAAATCTGGGCGATAGTATCGCGGCGTGAGAGGAACAGTGTCTGGTATCGCGCGGGTGGTATCGCCGGTTTGGAGATATATTTTGCATCTACAGGCTGATAGGAGTGACAAGGAGGGCAGAAGGTACACATATCTGCAAAAATTTTTGAATTTGGGTGTGAAAATCTCCAAGTATCGTGTCCGGTTGAGATTTGGTATCGCGATACCAGAACTCCCGTGTATCGCGATACTTGTCGAGGTATCGTATCGTGCATGCCCACTTGAGGTATTGCGATACCATTCTGGTATCGTATCGTCAAGTGCTGGTATTGCGATCGCGGTCGCCCCGGTGGTATCGTATCGTGCCAGTCTTGGTATCGTATCGTTGATCGTACAGTATCGTATCGTCGGCCAAGTTGGTATCGCGATCGTCTAAATTTTGGTATCGTATCGTGTACTTGGCGGTATCGTATCGTCTAGCTAAAGGTATCGTATCGCGCGTGAAAGTTGGTGTCGTATCGCCGAGTCGGTATCGTATCGTCTGGTGCTTTGGTATCGTATCGTGCATGTCAAGTGGTATCGTATCACCTGGAAGGTATTGTATCGTCTATTAAGCGGTATCGTATCGCTTGTTAACTAGTATCGTATCGTGGACCAACCAAGTATCGTATCGTGAGGTTGGTATCGTATCGTGCACCTTGTGGTATCGTATCGTCTTCTATTTTGGTATCGTATCGTTGGCAAAGTGGTATCGTGTAAGACAAAGGTCTTGTATCGTGGAAAATCTGGTATCGTATCGCCTTTTCTGAGTTCCCAGAGAGATCCTGTTTCCCTGTTTTGAACCCCAGAACCCTCAACTGGCATAACTTTCTCATACGAAATCCGTTTGCAGTGATTTTGAGTTTGTTGGAAAGCTCGTGGGGAGTACAACAAAAACATCGATTGGTTACGGTAGAATTAATACCAGGATTATTAGATAGGGTATTTTTAATTTGACCCTCAGGTGGATTGAGAAACCAAGTAGTTCCAAAGAATTCTGAGCAATACAAAGGGAAATTGTGGACTTGTAGCCAAGGCATATGAACCTGAGATCTGACAGACACTTAGGCAAGGATAGACAAAGCATTAGGTCATCTGAGGCTAGTGTCAACCATACAGCCAAGTCTTGGGCTCAACAGCTTAGTGGTTATCCTTACACACTAAGTTCAGAGACAAGTGACTCAGAAATGTCTTTTGGCATGGAAAGACCCACACGTAGCTCAGGTACTGCCTATTTACAGACCCTAGAAGGTCCCTATAAGACCCAATTGGAGTATAGCAGGACCAACCAATTAGGTGCTCGCCTCTATGAGGATGGTCTAAGACGATCAGTGGTTCAACTCAAAAATCCAGACCAACCCTTTGGACTTGAACACCCAGTAGTCAAGTTCGAAGAGGGTGCTTACATTGATAAGGAAGGAACCATGTATGTGGTTACCAACTTACTAGATAGGACAGATGAGTTTGGAAATATCATTCCTGAGAATGAGATAGGAGACCTAGAGCAAGGGGACCTAGGAGGAGAACCCAAGACCCCTAGAGGTAAGTCAGTCTTAACCAGAGTGCTCACTCCAAAATGGATTCCTCAAGATAACAAAAGCATAGAACTATTCGTGAATAGAGAAATGGAGGAAGCCTTTTGGAGATTTAGGCCAAATCAACCTAGCCCAGTAGTCACCATCTATGAATTCAAGGATCTAGAGACACCAGGGAAAGTTGTCTATCTAGATCACACATTTCAAAATTATTCTTGGTATCAGATCATGACAGACATGCTTACACTTGGCAAGGTGAATCAATTTTCCCTCCACCAAGATCTAATGTTTCCCAGGGCCTCCAAGGAGCCGGATCATCCAAGGCTCATGAGACCCAGAGGGAAAGAACTAGAGAGAGACCGGAGGTAAGCTTTGCAGACATTGTGGGCAGAGACAGATCAGGATATGGAACGGAAAGACCTAAAAGGGAGAGACATAGAGTTCATAGGCATCGAAGAGATGATCATTATTTCCCATTGCCTAGACCATGAGAGCACTCAAGAACCCTTAGACCCTCTCAAGTGGTTAAGACAATGAAGAACTACTTTGATGGATTTGGAGATCCTTATGATCATGTGGCCGAGTTCAAACAAGTGCTAAGGGCTGAACAGGTTGAAGACTTATTCACCCAGTTCGAGGCATTTGGTTTGACTCTTAAGGGTACTGCCTTAGCTTGGTTTCAACCTCTAAACAGTCGCAACTATAGAGAGATAGGTCAGCTGCTAGAAGAATTCATTGTGGAATTTTCCAAAAGCGGTATCAGACATAACACATCATCCTTGATCCACAGCTTCAAGCAGACACCCCAAGAAATAGTGCGACTTGCAGGAAGAAGATTTAGACAGTACTTGGAAAGATGCCCTGTACCAGAATTACCCACATCAGCCAAACAGGTGGCACTGTTTTTAGATGGCCTATTGAGCACAAAGTTGAGATCATTTGTGTACTTGAAAGAGCCTAGATCCATAGAAGAGTGTGTGCGGATATGCATTGACATAGAAGAAAACTTGGGTGAGGAGTTAGGATTATCCAAACTCTATAAGGACTCTGACAGTTCTACTAGTCATACCACTAGAACCTCCACTGAGATAGATGAAATAGCTGAGCAGGTGGCCAAAAAGCTAGGAGTTCAAAGTAGACAAATGCCAAGGGTCAACCCATTGAGGTGATGTTATACATGTGGGGGAGACCACATGGCTAATGTTTGCCCGATGATGGCTCAACCCCAAGGGAATCCTAATGCTCTATATTGCACCATTGAGAGAAAATACACCAATCATACGGCTCAAGAATGTCCATACAATAGGTAGGCTGTTAAACAAAATTATCAGCCACCTTACCAGCTGGGTAGGTATCAGAATCAGTACCAACAGCCATATTATAGGCCACAACAACAATATCAACCTCAATACCAGCAGCAATATCAGGCACCAAATAGGCCATAACCAATCTTGGGAAACCAACCACCAACTCCTGCCAATGTGATCCCAGTTAAATATACGATGGCGGAGGAGAACCCTAATAGAGCATTGGTACCGATAACCCCATTGATACCAGAAAATGACTCTCACGCTCATGGTTCAGACTACTTCCATGAAGATAGTCCACATGCTTATTACATAGAGTCACCTGAGCAAAGTGAGACTTCTCCATATCAGTATGAGACACAACCGATGGAACAAAATTGGGAGCCAGAATACTCCAATGTCATGTATACGAATCCAAATCCTAGGCCTCAAGTGAGACAAGTAAGATCGCAAGCCCCTAGAGGACCATGTTTTAGATGTCAGGGCGACCATTTCATTCGTGAATGTCCCCACCAACCAGCTCTGGGGCAAGGGCAAAACATCACAATACAAGGCTTTTGTCTTGAGTGTGGCATGGAACATCTTCCTAGAGAGTGTCCCCTCTAGTGCACCCAAGGTTACACCCATCAATGTGGTAGGCTTAGTGGCAGATTCAAGTTCAAGTAGCAGTAATGTGGCTCCTGTACAGGCAGTTACTAGGGCACAGGCTACACAACAAGCAAAACCATCTGAGCAATCGGAGTCAAGTGAGTCAGGAGAACCTAGTAAGAGGAAACCAAGAACATGGAAGGATACCAGAGAGAAGGCTAATCGCAAGTGGAACAAAAAGATATCTGAAATAGAAGAAAGCCTAAAAGATGCCAAAACAAAAATAGAAGACATTGCATCTCAAAGCCCCTCACATGCTGAAGCTCCATCCACTTCGCTTCATCCCACCTCACCACCCATTGTAAATAACCCACAACCAGGGTTTGTTCTTGCAGATCCAACCCCAAAAGGCTTCGACGTGATGTTCAAGGCCTACCAGGCTCGCCTTCAAGAAGGGCCAACAGCAGCAAACCTAGACAAGAGTTATCCCAGAGCAGATTTAAAGATTGAACGGATGAAAATGTGCATGAAAATGGTAGAACAAGCTCAAGCTATACTCGAGACTAGTCAAAAGTTCAATCAAACAAACTCTGTCAAACTGGATTTGCATTTCTAGGGCTTACTAGAAAGATTAGAGCAGTTGGTAAACAAACCACAAGTTTCTTTACCTCCGCAAGCTCAACCAGTTATTGAAAGAGGAAGCTCACCACCAATGGGAGCTTATGTTCCTAATTCGACGGATACTCGAATACCTCCTTCAATTCAATAGTACTCTCAAGAGTTCTTGCGGGAAATACATGAAGAGAAATGGGCCAAGGAGAAGGGTAATTCCCCTCCTATTCCTGAGATTGATGATCTTCATGATCAATTTCCCCAAGACATTCCATCTATTTACGGAGATGAAGCAGAACAACAAGAAGACGAAAGACTAGATTTTGAATCTAATACCTTAGAAGAGCTCCCACAATACTGGTCAGACATGAGGACTCAGTGGTCCCAAGGAACACTGATGTCGTGAAGAACACTAAGGTTCAGTGTCATCTCACTGTAGAGGAGCTGCTCAAGGCAAAACCTGAGCTCTGGAATCATGTGAAGGATCAGGTTCCAGAACTTGATTCCAATATGCCAAAAGTAGGCCCTAAGCAGAAAGTACCAGAGATACCTCTAGACAAAATAGGGGGCATGAGTGAAGGTGAAGAAGGTAATACTTATCTTCCAATCACCTATCAAGGTTACACAACCAAAGCAATCGTAGATTCAGGTGTTGGTGTTGCTATTGCGACCACCTCCTTGTGGAAGCAATGGGGCAAACCCACATTAAGACCAACAAGAATGAAGCTTCAAATGGCAGATGGTCATTTTGAAAGACCTCTAGGATTGCTTGAAGGAATAACTCTAACCACTTGTGGTGTAGAGTTTGAACATACATTTGCTATATGTGACTTTGAAAAAATAATGTCTACGAGATGATCCTAGGAAGACCCTTCCTACGACAATTGCAAATAGTACAGGATTGGGGAACCAACTCCTTGTACTTACGGGGTCACCACCAAGGTCAATCTGAAGGATTACACCTTCAGAGATGTACCACCCCTACAATGGAATCCTATCCACAAAGCAAAAGAAGATTCAATCTCTGTGCATTCTAGAAGCTCACCTGATCCATCCTGGCTGCATGAAGATACTCACTTGTGGATGTGCAAGGTCGCAGAGGAAGAGGAAAAGCACCTAAAAGCAAAAGAAGAAGGAACTTCCCCAGGAGATAGACCAATAAAAGACCCAGCCTATACACCGATGATATTTCTAGATGAGGAATTTGAGCCTCATGGTTGGGCAGAAATCTTAGCTACCATGGACATTGCAGTTAATGAAGAACAATGGACACCCCATTGTGATGAGGAGGGTTATGATATTTCAGTGTTCATGTGTCAGCCTTTGTTGGAAGAGTGTGATCCTAGTGAGGTCATAGAAGAAGAAGAGAATGACGATGATCTAGAATCCATTGTGATGGATACTTACTTTGACTCAGAGGAACACTATTTAGAAGACATAGGAGTGTTAACCCAAAAAGAAGAAGAGCCTCTTACAAGTATTAAAACTGTAAATTCAAAGGAAGGAAGTGAAGGAGGTCAAAAGAAAAAGAAAAGAAAAGCATTGAAATAAGAAGAGGAGGAATCATTGTTTGAAGTACCAGAAAACGTTAAGAAATATGAAGTGGAAGACCGAAAAATTCTGGTACAAATGCCTAAGAGAGAGGCCATTATAGGAGAAGCATATGACAATAAAGAAAAGACCAAAAAAATTGTAGTGACCATTGAAGGGAACGAAGAGCGATGTACGTACATAGGAGATGACCTAAGTGCAAAAGAAGAAGCAGAGCTTGTAGCTCTATTAAGGGAATATAGGGATGTGTTCGCATGGAACTATAAAGACTTGAAGGGAGTAGATCCAAAGATTTGCTCTCATACGATCTCGATGACCGCTGATGCCAAGCCCACCAAACAAAAGCCCTACACATATAATGACACTTATGCTGCTAAAATAAAAGAAGAAATTGACAGGCTGATTGAAGCTGGATTCATATATGAGATTGAGCATACTGAATGGGTGTCCCCCATTGTAGTGGTGCCCAAGAAGAATGGAAAATTGCGAGTGTGTATTAACCTTAAAAAAGTTAATGCTGCTACGATTCGAGATAGTTATCCACTTCCAATCACCGAACATTTATTGGAGCGTGTCGCAGGCAAGGAAGTTTATAGCTTCCTTGATGGATTTTCGGGCTACAATCAAGTAGCCATTGCCCCAGAAGATCAGCACAAAACGGCTTTCGCCACAGAATGGGGAATCTTTGCATTTCGTGTGATGCCATTTGGTCTCACCAATGCACCTGCAACATTTCAAAGGCTCATGTGTCATGTCTTCAAAGAGTTCTTGCGAAAGAACTTAGAAGTATATGTGGATGACTTATGTGCTCATTCCCAACAAAGAAGATACCACATCCCTGAGCTCAGACAAATCTTCAACAAGTGTAGAGATTATCGAGTGTGTCTGAACCCAGAGAAGTGTGTGTGTTCATGGTATGACAAGGTAAAATCTTAGGTCACATTGTTTCTAAGAATGGAATTTCAACAGATGAGGACAAAGTAAGAGCAATAGCAGAGCTGCCCAGGCCAAGGAATGTTAAAGAGGTACAAGCCTTTATGGGCCATTGTGGATATTACCGTAGGTTTATCCACATGTATGCCATAATAGCTAAACCTCTTTATGGATTGTTGACAAATTTTGAGTGGAACGATGAATGTGAAAAATCCTTCATTGAGCTAAAAAGACGCTTGTGCTCAGCACCAATACTGACCACTCCTGATTGGAGTAAACCATTCCATGTCCATGTGGATGCATCCAATCATGCCATCGGATGTGTGCTAGAACAACCCACGGGTGAAGGAAACCTAGATTTGTCGATAGCATATGCTAGTAGGCAATTAAATGCAGCTGAACGAAAATATACCACAACGGAAAGAGAAGGTCTAGGCATGGTATATGCTGTGAAAAAGTTTAGACACTATCTATTGGCCAATGAGTTCAAGTTTTTCACTGATCATCAAGCTTTATTATATTTGGTCAATAAACCTTGCAATACAGGCCGCTTAGTAAGATGGTTCCTCTTACTAATGGAATACGACTTTGAAGTTGTTGTCAAGAAAGGAAGGACCCATCTTAGGGCGGACCATCTTTCTCGCATCACTTCAGGAGAGCCAGCGCAAGGAGTGTCTGATGAATTACCGGATGCTTATTTGTTCAATTTAGAAGTTGTTTCTAAATGGGCAAATAAGTTAGTACCAGTCCTAACCTTTGGACCTACAAACAAGAATGTAAAAACAAAGAAAGAAGACATTGTAAAATCACAAAAATATCAAATAATGGCTGGAAGCATGTACAAACAGGATACAGAGGGTGTACTAACTTGTTGTGTCGAGGATGATGAACATACTAATTGGTTGCAACAAGCCCATGAAGGATTGCTAGGAAATCACTACTCTAAACAACGAACATTGCAAAACCTAAAACGTTTAGGAGTGTATTGGCCTAGCATGGACAAAGAAATACATGAGTGGATTAAGAATTGTCCAGTGTGCCAGAAGAGACCCCCAGTGGAGCATGCCACTCTTTATCACGTGTCATTAATCCCAGATTGGAGTGCTCCATTGGTTGAGCTCATGAGATCGGGAACATTACCCAATCTGGCTAGTCTTGCAAGAGAACGGAGCATGGAGCAAGAGGCTCAAGACTATGCCTTAGTAGGAAACAACCTATATCGAAGAGGCAAGGATGGTTACCTAAGACTGTGCGTTCATGAATCAGACTATTTGAAAGTTTTAGAAACTACACACAGCGGTGTTGCAGGTGGACACTTTGGGCCTGACAGAGTAATAAAAACCATTCTATTCTCAGGACTTTGGTGGCCCACTCTTCATATGGATGCACATACTTATGTGAAGAAATGTGACACATGCCAACGTGCCCAATATCCGATAAGAAAAGATGAGATGCCTTTGAGGCCAATGATGGGAGGGTGCGCATTCTCGAAGTGGGGTATAGACTTTATTGGTCCTATTAACCCCCCAGCTAGAAACTCCCATGCTGAGTACATTATTGTAGCCACAGATTACCTTACAAAGTGGGTGGAAGTAAAAGCCACAACAAAGAATGATGCTCAAACGACCGCTAAGTTCTTATTCGAGAATGTATTCACAAGATATGGACTGCCAATAGAGTTGGTTAGTGATAGAGGCACACACTTCTTGAACGAAGTCATTAAAAACCTCCTTCAAGAATTCATGGTGATACATAAGAAGTCTGCCCCTTATCACCCACAAGCCAATGGACAGGCCGAGAGCATGAATAAGATCCTATGTAATGTGTTGACAAAACTAGTAAATAACAAATGCTCTGATTGGGACAAACAACTTCATCATGCTGTTTGGGCATACCGAGTGGCCTACAAAACGGTACTCAATGCCACCCCATTTCAGATGGTCTTCGGACAGAATGCGGTGCTACCATTAGATTTCCTAATCCCAGCTTTAAGAGTAGCACAAGAGCATGAGTGGAATGGACATGAATTGTCCTCTAGGATCTTTGATCTAGAACGTTTAGGTGAGATGAGGCTATGAGCAGCAGCAGGCATCTATGCTCCAAAGAAACGGCAAAAGGCATACTTTGATGCCCATGTGAAGGACAAAGGGTTGAAACAAGGAGATCTGATGCTGGTTTATACGCTAAAGCAACATGCCCGCAAATTGGAGAAACGAGGATATGGACCCATGATCATTAATAGACTCTCCACTAGTGGTGCAGTTCAATTGGCCACTTTAGAAGGTGATATCTTACCGAACTATATAAGTGGTTGTCGAGTCAAGTTATATCAAGAACCTCTTACAGAGGAAATGCTCATGAGACTCAACACTGCTAAGAAGCGAAAAGAAGAGGAGTTAAGGGTTAGAGAAGAAGCACAAGCAGTGGCTAGAGAGCGCATCAGAAGAAATAAGTTACGGCGGCTAGGCCTAGATGTCAACACAAAAGCTCCAAAATATCACATGGACATGTGCCAAAAAAAGAATGAAAGACATTGCAGATGCATTAGGAGCTGTTGATGAAGACATTGAAGAGGATAAATTGGTAAGACAAATTCTTACAGGCTTAAGAGGTGATGACAAATGGAAGCCGTTTATTTTGTCTACGGAATTATCACTTGACCATTTCACTCCTGATTTAAATCAGTTGTTAGGTCATATGCTAACATTTGAGAATGATGTTAAAGGAGATGGTGACAAGAGTGCAGGTCATGCGATGTACTCAAAAGATAAAAAGAAGAATAGCAAAGGAAAGCAACAAGCAAATGAAGATGAAGGAACAACTAGCCAAGCCAACTTCCTAAGAGGAAGAGGAGGTGGCAAAGGTAGAGGAAGAGGCAGAAACAACAAAGATGGAGGCAAAGCTTGCTGGATTTGTGGTAAGACAAATCATTTAGCTAATGATTGTTGGCACAATACTCAAAGTAATAATGGATATAGTCAAAGTTACAATTCAAGAGGAAGAGGTGGCAAAAATCAAAGAGGAAATTTCAGAGGCAGAGGTGGTAGGAGTTACTTTGGAAGAAATGCAGGTAGAGGATTCCAAAGTCAACAATATAAAAATACCTACTACAATTATGCTTTAGAACAGAAGGAGGATTCAACATTGATATTGAATGCTACTTGTGAAAGGAAGAATGAAGATCAAAGAGTCTTCTACATTGACTCAGGGTGTAGCAATCACCTGAGTGGTAACATATCATTGATGACTGATTTGGAGAATAAAGTTTCTAATCATGTTGTTCAAACAGGTGACAACACAAAGCATAAAGTGAAATCGATTGGATCAGTGAAAGCCAAAGACGGCAGTACCTTATTGGGTAAGGTTCTGTATGTTCCTACAATTCCTAAGAATTTGATAAGTGTAGGACAAATTGTTGAAAAAGGATATGAAGTAAGATTTACTAATGAAGGAGTATACGTGGAAGATCCCAGTCAAGGGTATAAACAGATTGTTTCAGGAAAGAAAGAAGGAAGACTGTTTACACTGAAGATTCAAGGTAACATTGGTCAGGCCATGTTTACATATGAAGGACAGAAAATTTCTGAGTTAGATCTTTGGCACAAGAGACTTGGACATTTCAATGAAAGAGGTATTAAAGATATGGTTAACAATGGTTCAGTGCTTGGATTTCCTAATGTTACAGGTCAACATATGACATACAAATGTGAGGCATGTCAGTTTGGTAAGGCTCATAAGAATTCTTATACCAAGCATGGTTTTATGCACTCAGAAAAGCTTGAGTTAGTACACACAGATGTGTGGGGACCATCAAAGGATTTCAGTATAAATGGATCAAGATATTATGTGATTTATGTTGATGATGCTACCAGATGGATCACTATCTATGTGATCAAGGATAAGTCAGAAGTATTCAATACATTCAAACATTATCATGCGTATGCAGAAAGAACTACAGGTCATAGACTGAAGAGACTAAGATCAGATGGAGGGGGAGAGTATTTCTCCAACGAGTTTAGTGACTACTTATGGAATGCAGGTATAAAAAGGGAAGTTACTTGCAGATATTCTCCTCAACAAAATGGTGTTGCAGAAAGAAGGAACAGGACTCTTGTTGAGTTTGCAAGGTCCATGATGAATGAGAAAAATTGCCCTAATTATTTGTGGGCTGAAGCTGTAAATACAGCTACTTATTTGGTTAATAGATTACCATGTAAAGCCCTGCAAGGTATGACACCATATGAAGCTTGGTGGGGTAAAAGACCTACCCTAGATCATTGCAGAGTATTTGGATGTGTGGCATATGCATATGTGCCATCACAATTAAGACAAAAATTGGAACCTAAAGCTGAAAAATATGTTTTCATTGGTTATGATGATAGACAGATGGGATACAGGTTGTGGAATCCATCCACAAAACATTTTCTGGTGTCAAAAGATGTTACGTTTGATGAGCAAAGTTCTTGGTATGCATGAACAGTTAATAACAATACAGGTGATGAAGAAGAAGTGAATCAAAAGAAAGGTAAATCAAAGGTTCAAATAATTGATGAAGAAGAAAATTATGAAGTGCAGGAAGAAGTTGAAGAAAGGCCAAGATTTGATTCTGAGTGTGAAGAACCAGAAACCTCTAGGACTGGAGAACTCAGAAGGTCATCAAGAAATAGATGGCAACCTACAAGGTATAGTTATGATACTTCATTTATGTCTACGAAAGATTATGCTTACATAGTGAAAGCAGATGAAGACCCTTCTACATATGAAGAGGCAAAAGGTAAGGAAAAGTGGGAAAAAGCTATGCAAGAAGAACATGATGCATTGGTGGAAAATCAAACATGGGATTTAGTTCCTAAACCAAATAGCCAGAAGATTATTGGATGCAAGTGGGTCTACAAGACCAAAAGATTTGCAGATGGAAGTGTGTCTAGATATAAAGCTAGACTTGTTGTCAAAGGGTTTGCTCAAACATATGGAGTTGATTATGATGAGACTTATAGTCCAGTGGCAAAGATGACAACCATCAGAACACTCATAGCTGTTGCTGCGAGCAAAGGTTGAAAGTTATGTCAGTTAGATGTGAAAAATGCTTTTCTGAATGGATATATTTCAGATGATGTGTTCATGGAGCAACCTCAAGGGTTCAAAGATAAAAGGTATCCAGAACATGTGTGCAAGCTCAAGAGAGCTTTGTATGGCTTGAAGCAAGCACCAAGAGCGTGGAATTACAGACTTGTAAAGTTCTTGAAAGAACTTGGTTTTCAGGTGTCTGAAGCAGATAGTAGTCTGCTTATAAAAGCAAGTGATAATGGTTTCATATACATGTGCATATATGTTGATGATATAATTCTTACAGGAACAGATGAGTCAAGTATACAAAGACTCAAGAAGCAAATGGAAAAGGAGTTCAAGATAAGTGACTTGGGAGACTTGTCATACTTCTTGGGTATGGAGATCACATATACTCAGCATGGAGTATTCGTGACCCAAGAAAGATATTTGAAGAACTTGTTAATCAAGTTTAAAATGAATGATTGCCGGATAGCACCTACTCCAATGGAGGTGAACCACAAACTGAGTAAGTTTGGAGGTGAAGAATTCAAAGATGTGAGACAATATCAGAGTTTGGTTGGTAGTCTTATCTATGCTACTTTAACCAGACCTGATTTATCATATGCAGTACGAGTATTGTCTCAGTTCATGCACTGTCCAAGAAAAGAACATTGGATTGCAGGACAAAGGGTGTTGAGGTACATTAAGGGTACACTCAAAGAAGGTTTGTATTATGGTTTTACATCAGATACAAACATCAAAATATACAGTGATGCAGATTGGGCAGGTAATCCAGATGACAGAAGGTCAACCTATGGATACATGTGTTATGTGGGAGATAAGCTAATCTCATGGTGTTCCAAGAAGCAACATACAGTTGCTTTGTCTTCTACCGAAGCTGAGTACAAAGGCATGGTTGAAGCCGCAAAGGAAGTGATTTGGCTAAAGACTTTAATGAAGAATTTTGACGCTATACAGAGGACTCCAATTATATTTGGAGATAATATGAGTTCATTATATTTAGCTGCTAATCCTGTTTTTCATGCCAGGACTAAACACATTGAGATTCAGTATCACTTTCTAAGAGAGAAGGTGATGGATAAAGAGATTGAAGTAATCCATACTTCAACAAAAGATCAGATAGCTGATATGCTTACAAAAGGTTTGGATGGACCTAAGTTACAAAGGTTTAAAGATATGGCAGGAATAAAGAAGTCAGAGAAAACCTCAATTGATGATTGAGGGGGAGCTGTTGGTGCAAGACAATCAACAATTGAAGGTCTTTAAGTCCGCAGAGATTTCAGTAAAAATTTCCTTTAAAAAGGTCACCGGAAGATCACCAGAAGGTCACCGGAACAGTACCGGAAGGTCACAGTAAAGTCACCGGAATGTTACCGGAAATGATTGCTTTTATAGTTTTCAGTTCATGAAGAGTTGAAAGATGAAAGGAGGAAGAAAAGAACAAATTTTGAAGCTTGGAAGAAGAACCGGAAAAAGTTGTACACATATGTATAGTAGTATAGTCAGCGTTATAAACTTGTACAAATTTATCTATAAATACCTGAAAAATGTCGAGGCGCATAGGTGAGAAGAAGTAGGAAGAAAAGGATGAGAGATAGACACGAGAAAGTAAAGATTAGAGAAAGGAATAGGAGTTAGATGTCATGAGAGATATGAAAAGTTAGTTGAGTTTTCCTCTCATCACTCAACTGTAACTTTCTGAATAATTGAAGAAATACTGCGCCGAAATTTCTGTGTGTTTTTATCTGTGATAGATGATTTGTGAAATCCTTTTGAGGATATCTAAGTCTATAGTTAATCAATCTATAGCTTAAGTTTCAAAGTTTAATTGTAAACAGAAAACGAGAATTGTCAGTAAGAACATTCATATGTGTTGAGTGTTCAAAGTTTACTGAAACAGGCGCATTTTCGATAATCAATGTTTTGATCATTTCTCAGTGCATACTTTAAAGTTTTGCATGAGTGAGAGTTTAATCTTTAAGTTAGAAGATAAGCTACTCGTAATCAGAAGCATTTGCTTAAACGGGTTCTATTCAAGGAGAATCAAGTTTTAGAAGTTACAGGTGTGAAGTCGACTGTTCAGAATGACAGTTTCAGACAAAAGTAACCTGTGAAGATTAATTTAAAGAAACCGTGCAGCAGAATTTTTGTGTTGTGAAGTTTTTGACTTACTCTTGGTATAGAGGTGCTCTAATCACAAGAGTAGGTTATTCTTTTGGAGATTAACACTCTCCATCAATTTTTTATTCACTTCACTAACTGAGTAGGTCTTAATATTCTTGGATGTTCACAGGGTCTAGGTAGAGGAAAGTCATCCCTACCTCTTGGTAGTCTGGGTTCTATTGGTCTCTCCATTCTATTAGTGTCCATGGTTAGTCTATCTCTCCCTATGGGATGAGTGAAACTCACTTCTAGCCTTTCTTTGTTCTTTTCTCTTTGGGAACCATGGGCTGAGGATGTCCCAACACCTTGATGGCTCATGTTTGCATTCGCTCGTGATGGAGGGAACACCAGTTCACCTCTCCATGTATATGCTTGTCTGACATGATCCAGTACCACAAACATTCGCTCTGGCCTGTTGTCTAGTTATACTAACTTTCCAAGTGTGTCTGTGTCCTTGAATTCGTAAATGGTAATGGAGCCTACTTCACTTGGTTGTTCCATTCTATATCTCCAAAACTTTACCACTGGACGTTCCAATCCAATGGGTTGGCTAGGGTTGTGCAATTGCACCACTAATCTTCTCAAACCATCCTCATAGATGTGAGCACCTAGGTTGTTGGTTTGGATGTATTCTAATTGGATCCTATACGGTCCTTCTGGTCTTTCTAAGTATGCTATGCTTAACCCTCCTTCCAGTCTCTCCATGCTATAAGCCATTTCAAACACACTAGTGTCCGAGCCCAAGTCGTATGGGTAGCTATTCAATTGTTGTGCCCAAGAACGTGTAGTAGTTCCTACACTCGCTTCCGATGATCTAAGGCTTCATCGGCCTTTCTTGATCTAAGGTTCATGAATTTGCTCTTTAAATCACTCAATACACACTCTGATCATCAATATTTCTTTGTTCTCAATTACTTGTTTTGTTTTTACTCTTTTAACTTCTTCTCTGGTCTCCATGTACATTTTGAGTTCTCATTCTATCAAAATTAAGTTCCTTCCTTTAGGGTTTTTGTATCCCACACTTTTATCTTGCTCTTGGACTTGAAAGAATTAATGCTCTAGGAATTGATGCATTCATATCGCCATCCTAATTCAATCCACAATGCTACACGCTTAGCCTAAGCTAATAATTACTAAGGGGGTTGAGTATTCTTCCAACCTCGATCCAGCTTCTTTGATCGCTTTGATGCCCAAGAAGTCATGCTTCCCAAGCCTTGCTTAGTTTGCTCTCTGTGTTGCCTTGAATGTCCTTGGATGACTCTTGCTAGACCTATCAAAATCCAAAGTTTAGATCGATTCTTAAATTAATGATCAAACACTTTGATGTATGCACTTTTAAGGGTCTCTTTTTCTCCTTATGCACTTTCCAAGTGCTCCCCTTGGTTTCCTAACCCCACAGTGGGTCAACTTCAATTTATACTATCTAAAAAAATGGACTTCGTATGAGGAAGTTATGGGCGTTTAGACTCTCGGGGGTTAAAACAAGTAGACAAGCTTTTTTCCAAATGTGAGCTAAGGATCTCCAATATGTACTAATGACTCAAAATTCACCCCAAATTGGCCTTAAATTTTCCAAAAAAATCAAAAACCTAATTTTGGCATTTTAGGTGGATAATTGCGATGGTCTGAGATAATCGCGATGGTCTGAGATAATCGTGATGGTTTGGGATTGTCACGATGGTCTAGTTGAACCATCACGACATTCTAGCACAATCACGATGGCCCAAATGTGCAAAGCCTTGTGATGGTCCAAATTTTCATTGTCGCGATGGCGTGAACTTATTGAAGCATCATGATTGTCAAGTGACGTGTCGCAATGGTCAAGCAAACCATCGCGATGACCAAATGAGCCATTGCGATGGCTCAAATGACACATGGCAAGCGGATTGTCGTGATGGCATGAGCCAATCTTGATGGCATGGGGTCGATGGGATCATCGCGATGGTCAGTGACCATCGTGATGGTCCAAGTGAATTGTCGCGATGGTGTGAGACCGTCATGATGGTCCAGCTAAGCCATCACGATGGCGTGAGCCAATCACGATGGTGCGACACAATCGCAATGGCATTGAGCCTGTCGTGATGGTCCGCCAAAGTAGAGATTTTGCAAATGCGGCTATGGAATCGTATGTGCTGTTAAACGATAATACTTCTATCCAACTTTCGGAAGAGTATTATCGGGTCCTTGGGTTCTTGGGAGTGGTAGGGGTCTGTTAAACAGAGGCCCTGTACTATTTTCCCAATTCTTCACACAATCATAAATACTTCCTCACGTCTTAGCACAGTGGGTGAGTCTGAATACTGACCACTCTTCGGCACGGTGAGTGTTAGGACTTTCAGACTGAATCTGCTATGGTAATGAAGCAGTGGTCCTGTTGTGACTTATAACTAATAGAATACGCACTTTTCAGTAATTGAATACTTCTCAATGTGATGATTCCATGTGCCAGGTAAGTACACCGAACACAGACAACTATAATCGAGATTACGCCAAACTTTTCGTATACTGACTCAAATCACAAATTCCTAACGTAATTAATAAACTTACCAATACTTCTGTCCACATACAGATCTTTATCGAATTATCAGTGAACGCAGACTATTGCATCGAATCTGGTCACTTAACCGAAAAGATACTAAACGTAGATGTTTAACTTTGACCTTACACAGTCTCTCGCAGGATGACAAACACACAATATCACGACAGAAAAGATAACTGATCATCAAATAGACTCACAAGACAAGACTACCAAATGGAAATCGGTTCAACCAAGAGAATCACAGAATAGTTAGATACGAATAGAATGGGACAGAACTCAATGTACTCATCAATATCTCATACATAGTCTTAAAATATGATACTCGCAATCTCCCAAATTGATTCACTATAACAGACAAACAGAATACAATACGATACTTGCACTTTCCAAATACTTCAGTTCAAGATGTGATCAACCCTACTCGCTACAGTGCTCAACAGAACAAAGACTCCTTCCGAAAAACTGTCGATCTTTACCGCTTTTCCTTTATGCGCTTTAAATAGAAATCTGCTACAATGTTTTTGCAAATCCACTTTTTACGGCACCTATCCGGGTTCATCCATCCTGGTTCGGTGGCCCTCTAACACTGGCACGCACGGTGGACTCGAACCCGCAGGTGCAGTACTGTTGGTAATATCCTTTTGCCTGGGCTACCCCAATGTTCCCTTCCTTTACATGCATCCACAAAGGCTCTGGCTAAACGTTCAGCATGCCAATATCCTGCTGGTGATTCAGCAAATATCCTTCAACCCCGAATGTGTCACTGTACGTGATAGGTCTTCTCTTTCTCCAGAACTTCCTCAAACTCGTATAGCTGGTCTAGTTGCCTTTTCATGAAGTCCCGCTTTCTTATATGCTGTTGCCTCAAAAACTCACGTTTTACATACTCGTATTCTTCAGTTGCAGCTCTTCCTTTTTGACTTAAATAACTTTTTTGAACATCTAAGCCATCCTGAAAAACATGTCTATTTATACATACAATAGGAGGCCAGACAATGATATGATTGTTAGCTGCTTCGAGATCACGCTTTCAAAATCCTGTGCATCACCATAGCTGATCATATCCTTCTGAAACTCCACTATTGCAACGCCAAGGTGTCCTTGATAGTTCCACTTCGTCTGGACATCTTTCAGATTGAAGCGTGAGAATCTACTCTTGATCTCGTTGTTACCTGGACCCACCCTCTTGCCATCAATAATTATACTGTTATTGATGTTGACGATGATCCCCATCCAAGGCCACACAAGTTTTTCATCTCTAACTGTTGTTTCAGAAATCGGAGTTTGCTGCTCTAAACGTACTACTCTTTCTTTAGGAGGTTCTTCCATGTTAGACATGTGCATTTTAAGGTACTTAAGAAGTGCCTTGTGCTTGCCAACAGTAACCAAAAGAAGCTATTCGTGAGTTAGCACAGACAACTTGTCCTTGTGAATTGGCCTTGTCATGTGCTTTAAGCGCTTCATCTATGGAATCAAAGTACCCTCTGTGCTGTTGAATCCTCTTCTTCTTGAAAGTTTCTCGGAATGCCCCTCATATGCCTGTGCTATGCTTGTTGAAAATATCCATGTCTTCTGCAGAAGCCATGTACCCATACAGTATCCTATCACCACCTGGCTGAAATATCCTTTTACAGTGTCTGTCGGTCCATACCAGGGTTTGACTCCCCAATCCTTTCTGATCGCACTTGTTCTAGTGGCGGAACAAGTATAGCCAGCCATCTCCTGCGAAAAAGTGTCCAGCTATTTTGAACATGGCTATCCAACTGTTGTTTTACTAAATCTATGTCCACATTTGTCATCAATGTGGCATTTAGTTCTACACCCTCATCTTTTAATATCTGCTTTTCGAACTCCTGCAATACTTGTATTCTTGACTGCAAAAGTTCATTTTCGGCTTGTAGGTGAGCATTCAGGGTAGAAAAACTGGACATTTCGGTTTGAATTTGTGTTTGGATAGCTTGCTGCCACTGATTAAGGTCTTGGACATACTTTTTTGCGGTGATCAATTCGGCCGTAATATGCTGGTTGTTTTGCTGTAACACCTGTATTAACGCATCTTTGTCATCCAATTCTTTTTGCATCTGTGTCATTACTGAGTTGGACTTAGTAATCGTTGCTAATAACAACTCGTTTCTGTGCTGAATTGCTTGTTCTTGTTGCCGTAAATATTGGGAAACCTCTTGGAGTTGGTTTTGCATTCTTGTAACAAAATCGGGTTTAGGGTCATCCGGTGCTTGCTCTAGACTGGCAGTTGGCATGTTGTCTGCCATTCGTCTTCTAATGGACAGCCGAAATGGCGTCCCTACTGTCTGATTCTGTGCGCTGTTACCTGTGTGGAATAAAGATGCAGACGAGGTGGAGGGTTGGGCTTCTTCCTGAGGCTCTGTGTGGTGTTCGGGGTAAAAAGGGGGGGACCAGTGTAACTGTTTATTTTTTACAGATTGGACAAAATTAAATATAGCAGATAAATAGGCTGCTAGTCTGCTATTGGTGTGGGATCTTCTCTTATCCCCAACAATGATTTGTGCGTAAAGGTGGTCATAAAGCCAATGTGTCCAGCTAACCGGACCTCCTGCTTCGGCATGCAATAGGGGGGAAAAATTTTCTTTCGACATTAAGTTGAATTTTACTAATAAACAAAGTTTTTCTAAATACCATTTAAGTTGTTCTCGTCGGTGATAGGTGGCATTTTTCAACATGTAATACCGTCGGGGGCCTTCACAGTTGCCAAATTCCTTCTTCAGATCCTCATTTGAACATTTAAGATATCGGGCACCATCATAGATTGGTAGTTTAAATACGGCTGAGACGAGCTGGGGTGAAAATCGTACCTGATTGAGAATAAAACCGCTGGTTTGTCGCATACTATGTAATTGGTCCTCTGCATCATCATTCGCAATCCACTGTTCCCATGGTAATTGGGCAAACTGGAGGAGCCCTATCTTCTGTAGCCATTCCTCATTCTTTGGCAATTTGGTGTCGAGCTCGATTTTAAATTCGGTGGAGAATTTATGCTGAGTTTTTTTCTGATGCAGAAGTTACTGCATCATCTGATTCATCTTGTAGAGTGGTATCTGTTGTTGTTACCACATAGGTCTGCGTATGGGCGCGCTTTCTGAATTGCCAGCGGAGAATATCAGATTCCCACATGCTTGGTGAAGGTATACTGAAAAAATATATTAGAAGTTGCTAACAGGTGCTGAATCTTGAAGAATGCTAATTTAGAAAGCTATACTCTGTAACCGCATTTTATAGACACCGATGCTTGAACGGCCATTTGCTCTACTGATTGTATGTCAGTATGACATGACTCTTCCCTCCCTTGATAATATTTGTATCCGAATAAAATCATTATGCCGCATGTTACATTGTCGATTGGTGCTAGACTGATCGAGACTTGTCATGTGCGAAAATGTGAGAAATCCAAAATTTGATTATCATATTCATACATTATGAATTTGGATGAGCGAATATACTCATTCGTCGATGAGACCTTCGAGGTACATACTCCTAGCCGATCTAAATGTTCGAGCTATCTTTTTCTTAAGGGTTTCTACTAGCTGTTTTAGCGTATCAGGCTCTAGAAGCTGGGCATCTATTCTAGCAGAGCTAAGTGCGATAGCTTCGGTGAGTACATTCTCGGCCTGGATCTGCACAAAAGCTTCCTGTAGATAAAAATCATTGGCTAGTGCGGCGTCCTTGGAAGTCTTCATTTCGTCTAGTTTGGTCTTTAGCTCTGCAATATACTCCTTTTGGTTGCGTATTTGGTTGTCTTGGCGTTCAAACTGTTGGGTTTGGAAATCCAGAGTTTTCTTCAGTGAATCTCGTTCTCTGCGCGTCCTGTCGATATCCTTGAGGTATTGTCCTTCCCGTATCAGCTGGCGTTTTAGGATATTGTTTACTTCATTTGCGCATTCTTCGGCTTTCCGTAACTGTTCTTGGATTTGTTCCGTTTCTTTCTGCTGCTCCTGATTCTTCTGGGTTGCTTCCTGCAATTGAATCTTTGTCTCTGCGACCAGTTCTTCGAGGGAGGTGTTGATATCTTCATTTTCGTGGAGGGTGACCTTCAGGGCGCGGATTTCTTCATGCGCGGCGTGTAGGAGTCCATCTTTGGCTGTAAGTTGTTCAAGGGCTGCATCTCGTTGTTCTACTAAGGTCTGTTCTGCCGAAAATTTGGCTTGTAGCTCTGCTAACTGCATCTGGAGCTGATGGTTCTCAATCTTTGCGGCTTCGATTTCTTCCTGGAGGGGGGTGATGTCTGCTTCCAGTATGTCGACCTTGTTTTGATATTCGGCCTTCAAGTTGTCCGTGGCTTCCTTAAATTGTATGGGCAGTTGGTGTGATAACTGCATTAGAAACTGACCCATGGATGCTAGTTCTGAAAATACGGTGGGTGGTGGTGGTTGACGAGGCTGAGAGGAGGTATCGGTGAGTAGGTTTTGGGAGTTTGGCGGAGAGTAGTTAGGGGAGGAAGAGGAGGAAGGTGTAGGTTCAGAATCGAGTCTGCGGGATGGTTCCGGTAGGAGGTCAGGGTTGACAGGTGGGATGGGTAGAGCAGAGTCAATAGTGGTTACCTTTGTAACATTCTGTTGTTCGGCTTCTGTATGATTGATGGCCTCAATAAGTTCATCCAATGCTTTTGTGGCAGTTTCTGGTTCGTCCTGTTGATGCTCAGACTCCTTTTCGGTAGACAGTATCTCTGTATCTGCTTGTTTTTGTTGGTCTTGTTGCTCTGTCGAAGTGTCGTTATGTATTGAAGTGGCGGTGTCGTGGTAAGTTTCTTCTTGCTGATCTTCTTCGGCGTCGTGTTTCTTTCCGGCGGATCCTTGGACTTCACTTTCTGAAGAGCTGATCCTGATTCGCTTTGTACGGAAGAGTTGATTGATCTCTTCGTCGTCTTCTTCAGTTTCCTCGAGTGGTTGTGCTGATTCTTCGTGCCTAAGTGCTGGGCCTGTGGGTGGGGGTTGTGCAGCTAGAATGGTTGGGAAGAGAAAGGAGATGATGTGGGGAAGACGAGAGCGCGGAGAGCTGCCTTTCTGGAGTTGTTTCACTATAGCGACGGATTCTTTATGGATTCGTTGGAAGAAATAAGAGGCAAAGTTTACAGGTTCACGGGTAGCTAATTCTAGAGCGGAGTAGAAGGGGCGAGAGATACCGTAGGTTCGTTTTTGCAGGTTGAGGATTGCTACAAGAAACTGTAGGGCGGATCGTTCGGGTTCTGGGCGGCAGAGAATGGCATATTCGTTGGATGAGGAACGGGGAAAGAGTGCGTTCATGCGAGCGATAGGGATGCTAGGGCCATTTTCGCGTCCTTGTGGGGTGAGGCGGTAGATTGCAGAGAAGGCTTGGAAGGTGATGACAGTCCTATATGGGGGAGAAGGGAAGACCCACTGTCGTTCGGTGACGGGGAATTGGGCGATGGCGTGGATGATTTGTGCGGAGAAGGGATGGGCTTCCACTGAGTGCCAAGGCAACTCAGCGAAGTTGGACAATCCTCTACAACGCAGGTATTCGCCGACGTCTGTCGGGATACCATCACGGAAAGCAGTGTAGTTGGCTAGCGCTTCCATGGTGTTTACAAGCACTCTTACAGATAACACAGAAGACAAGAAAATACGTATAGTCTCGAGAACATAATGGTGTTTAGGCGCAACCGAGGGGGTTAAATAAGGAGAACACGGTGAGAAAGGGAAGGGGAATGGGTATCATTGTTCGGTGCGTAAAAGGTACTGTTTGCATGCTGGCGTGTGTGCTTGAGTGACCGGTAGGGAGAGGCGGCTAGTAACATAAAGATTCGTACAAAACACTATTAAAGAAGGAGAAAAGGAAAAAAAAGAAAACACAAAAATTTATACAAAATGCGGTTCGCCGCTGAATGATTTAATGCGTACTAGTACTGGGATAATACGGCCGCAGCTTCGACCCATTGATTACCTTTGGAAGTGGATTTCCGGTCAACGTAGTCAATCGAAAAGTTGCCGGACCAACTTGTTCTGAAATCTTGAATGGACCGAACCAACGTAACTTAAATTTTCCTGCTGATCTGTTGGACTTTGCATTGTAGAAAAGAACAAGCTGACCTATCGAAAATACTGAGGTCTTTAAATTGCGGTCATGTGTCTTGGCCTGTCTTAGTTGGACTTCTTTCATAGTTAAGAAACTGAGCCATCTGTGCTCATCTAATTCTCTAAGTGTTTCTAACCGAAATACCAATGACTCTTCGGGTAGAAGCTTCTGAGAAATTGCTACTCTTAAACTTGGTATTACAATTTCCATCGGAGCTATTGCTTCTAGTCCATAGGCTAACTTGAATGGTGTCAAGCCGGTGGTTACCTTATATGTAGTGCGATAGGCCCATAAGACTGCAGGTAGCAACTGATCCTATCTTTCCGGTGTTTCTCTAGTCAATTTCTGAAGCATGTTCAGCAAAGATTTGTTGGTACTTTCTGCCAATCCATTTGCACGAGGATAATATGGTGAGCTGAATTTATGACTGATCTGGAATGACTGTGTTAATGCTTTCATCAAATTGTTCATAAAATGGGTGCCCTGATCTGAAACAAGCTCTAGTGGCAATCCAAATCTTGGTAAGACATCTGATAATAGACATTTCGCTACTTCAACTGCTGTAGCCGAACGTAAAGGCCATGCTTCTGCCCACCTGGTTGCGTAATCTGTGCAAGTCAATATATACCTGTTATTGTTAAGGAAACACTCACGAATTTGACGCAACAGACAAAGAGAGAAACAGAATCTTCCGGAAAATCTATGCACAGGTGTACAGTATGCGAAGTTAGTGCGCGGTGTGCGCACAACAGAGCAATTAACCGCGGCGGGCGCGTGAGGCGCGCATAACGCAAATTGAAGATTGACAGCACAAAGGAGCGCCAAAGAAAGTGTATATATATACAGCAAGATTTGAAGAACAGAAGAGTGTATGCGCAAGAATAGAGATATAGACATAGAGAAGGAAGAGAGAAGATGCCATAGATCGCGTATGAGTGAAGAGAGATTTAGAAGTTCTCAGAAGACGCCATAGATCGCGTATGTACAGATGAATAACACAAGCCTGAAGTGTCGGGTCTTTTCATCTGAAGAGGGATGGTAATAAGAAACTACTCACTATAGGAGAGTTTCTGTAACTTGAGGAAGAAGAAGCCAAGTTTACTTGTACACATCTTCTCTAATCGAAAACACATGTTCATGTGGATGTCTGCGCGTAATCTTTACTTAATCTGAAGCTATTTCGTGTTACGGTAGGAAGTTTTCGTTTATCGTTTACTGTCACGACTCATTACTAAACGTGCTTCAGTACCTTCTCTGTAAACGCATGTTTCGGTGAATAACAGTTTACTCAGTAAACAATTTCCAGTAATTTTCGGTCAGTTACAGTTTCTCAAAAAACAAGTTCTTCAGTAGAACAACGAAGTATAACTCGTAGCAGAGTTCGAAGCTTTGTATGAGAGATAGCTCATCTTGTAGCTAGACGTCTCTACTTTAAGCTGATCACAATTTCCGGTGGAAAGGAGATGTACACACAGTACAAAAGTTAACCGGAAAGTAGCACTTCAGAACTGAGAAGTTTTTTCTTAAACTTCAGAAGAGTTCATTAAGTGGAGAAAGCTCACGAATCATTTTGGTACTTCTTGTATGTTCACTTGAAGAAATTATAACCAGAATAGAAGTTCATTTCGGTGAAGTTCCGGTACGACTACGGTGACAGTCCAGTGACAGTCTGGTGAAGTTCCGGTGGAACTTATGTCGAAGAATAACACAGTTAAAGCGATGTTAATTAGGCTGAGCTAGTGTTGATTACAGAGGTGTTCTGAATCAGTCTAGTTTAGCATTCTACTACGGTGGCGCGACAATTTCCGCAGGCCTGACAGAGTTCAAGCTTTGTCGCGAAACTCACCTTCAGGGCGAAAGTATTTCCGCAACAGTAGGCGTTAGAGCCGAAGTTTTCGCCAACAATTGGTATCAGAGCTGGTTAGTCTCCCAAGAATCGGTATAAGAGCCGGATCATTCCACGAGAGGAAGAAGATCATGGCAGATCATGTCCAAATTGATAAACTGGACAGAGATAATTATCCCGCATGGGTAATGCGCATGGAAGCCTTACTTATGAGTAAGGACTTAATGATGTACGTGACCGGAGAAGAAAAGAAGCCGACTTTCGAAGGTGATAGTCAACCGGAAAAAGAAGAACTAGACACCCTAAAGCTGTGGCAAAAGAAAGATGCAACGGCAAGAGCCTACATCTACAACACTGTTTCAGATCATCTGCTACCGCACATTAGAGGTCTGGAGAAAGCAGAGGACATATGGAGTGCATTGGAAGATCATTTCCAAAATACTACGAAAGCCAGGAAGGCTAGCTTATGGTCCGAATTTACGACATTCAAAAAGAAGTCGAGTCAAAGCATCAGTGACTACGTCACTAAAATGAAGGATCTAGCAGATAGTCTAGGATCCATAAATGAAGAAGTCGAAGATCATAGATTGATAGCGCAAGTGCTCATAGGGTTGAGAGGAGATGAAAGGTGGAAACCTTTCGTACTATCAACTGAACTCTCCTTAAATCATTTTGTACCAGATTTAAATCAGCTGCTTGGTTTGATGCTCACATATGAGCAAGACCTGAAAGGAGACGCAGACAAAGGACATAGCTCTGCAATGTACATGAAGAACAAGAAGAAAGACAAAGGCAAGTCAAAAGATGAAGAAGAGTCGAGCTCTCAGGCCTATTACGCAAGAGGTAAAGGCACTGGCAGAGGAAGAGCAAGAGGAAGAAGCCGCCAGAATACCACCAAGAAAGCTTGCTGGATTTGTGGACTAAGTAACCATCTGGCGCATGACTGTTGGCACAATCAACAAGGATCAAATCAAAATCAAAACAACAATAGCAGAGGCAGTAGCGGAAGAAATCAGAGTAACTTCCAAAGAGGAAGACAAAGCCAAAGAGGAGGCTACGGTAGAGGTGGAACAAGAAGTTGGGGACAGAGTCAATCCTACAACACCACCTACAACAACTACGCAAATGACACACAGAATGAAATTCATACATCATTGATGATGAACTCAATCAGCACATCTGATAACGAAGATCTAAAGGTATTTTACATTGACTCTGGATGTTCTAATCACTTGTCAGGAAACATAGAACTGATGTCAGAATTGGAAAAAGGAAGTGCGAGTCACACTGTTCAAACAGGTGACAATACAAGACACAAAGTACAATCAATCGGAAAGGTGAAATGCAAAAGTGGAGCAGATTTGCTAACCAATGTGTTGTATGTTCCGACCATACCGAAAAATCTGATCAGTGTGGGACAGATAGTCGAAAAAGGTTTTCAAGTCAGATTTACAAACAAAGGCGTATTTGTAGAAGATCCCAAGAACGGATATTATCAGATCGTTTCTGGTAAGAAAGAAGGCAGACTCTTTACCTTAAGAGGGGAACATTGGCCAAGCGCTGCTCACACATGATGAAAAGGTGATTACAGAACTTGATCTCTAGCACAAGAGATTAGGTCATTTTCATGAAAAAGGAATCAAAGCTATGATAGCGAATCAGTCTGTACTGGGATTACCAAACGTACAGAACCAACATATGATCCACAAATGCGAAGCCTGTCAAATGGGAAAAGCCCACAGGTTACCTTTCCAGAAGAAAGGATTCAAACATGACAGTGTGCTGGAACTCATACATACAGATGTATGGGGACCAACGAAAGAAGGATCAATCAGCGGATCAAGGTACTATGTTTTATTCATTGATGATGCCACAAGGTGGATAACTCTTTATGTTCTGAAAGAGAAATCAGAAGTATTTGGAGCTTTCAGGCATTTTCATGCATATGCCGAAAGACTCACCGGACGAAAGCTTAAAAGACTGAGGTCTGATGGAGGGGGAGAATACTTCTCCCGAGAATTCAATGACTATCTTTGGAATGCAGGTATTAAGAGAGAAATAACCTGCAGATATACACCACAACAGAATGGTGTAGCAGAAAGGAGAAACCGAACTCTAGTCGAGTTTGCACGGGCTATGCTAAAAGAAAAGAATTGCCCAGATTATCTTTGGGCTGAAGCCGTAAATACAACTACATACTTGGTAAACAGATTACCATGTACAGCCTTAGAAGGAATGACCCCTTATGAAGCTTGGTGGGGAAAGAAGCCAACACTTGATCACTGCAAGGTGTTTGGATCAGTAGCGTATGCTTATGTACCGTCTCAACTCAGACATAAGCTTGAACCGAAAGCAGAGAAATATGTATTCGTCGGATATGATGAAAAGCAGATGGGTTACAGGTTATGGAGTCCTCTAACCAAACATTTTACTGTTTCCAGAGATGTAACATTTGATGAATAGAAAAGCTGGTATGCAGATCAGAGTCATACAGCTGAAGAATTTGAAGAAGAGATAAAAAGAAGAGAGAAAGGAAAAACAATCGTACAGGTAAACAAAGAAGACGAGGCAAGTACGTCCAGGACCGGAACTAGTATAAGGAACGAAGATGAAGACGGGTACTCAGACACACACGAAGAATATGAGCTAAGAAGGTCAAACAGAGTAAGAAGACAACCGGAAAGATACTCATATGATACATCGTATATAACTAAGAACGATTATGCATACATGGTCAAAGACGATGATGAGCCTTAGAGCTATGACGAAGCCAAAGGCAAGAAGCAATGGCAAGAAGCAATGGAAGAAGAACTCACCGCACTGGAAGAGAACCAAACATGGGAACTTGTTCCTAAACCGAATGGTAAGAAAGTAATTGGAAATAAATGGGTGTTCAAAATAAAGAAACTTGCAGATGGAAGGATAGCCAGACATAAAGCGAGACTGGTTATCAAGGGCTATGCTCAGACGCAAGGCATAGACTATGACGAGACGTTCAGTCCGGTGGCAAAGATGCCAACCATAAGAACAGTGATTGCTATAGCAGCATCAAAAGGATGGAAGCTAAGTCAGCTAGATATAAAGAATGCATTCCTGAATGGATATATATCAGATGAAGTCTATATGGAACAACCGGAAGGGTTTACAAGTTCCAGATACCCCAATTTTGTTTGCAGGTTAAGGAAAGCACTTTATGGACTGAAGCAAGCTCCAAGAGCCTGGAACTACAGACTTGTAAAATATATCAATGAACTTGGATACCAAAGTTCGAAGGCAGATGCAAGTCTATTCATCAAAAGGACAGAAGAAGGAATGATTTACATTTGTATCTATGTAGATGACATAATAATTACAGGTACCTCAGATGCAGGAATCACAGAGGTAAAGAAATTGCTAGAGAAGGAATTCAAGATCAGTGACCTAGGAAAGTTATCATACTTTCTAGGAATGGAAATCTCATATACAGATCATGGTGTATATGTCACACAAGAAAGGTATCTCCTGAACTTACTCAAGAAGTTCAACATGGAGAATTGCAGAGAAGCTTCAACACCGCTTGAAGTAAATCATAAACTCAGCAAATATAGTGGAACAGAATTCAAGGATATGAAGAAGTATCAATCGTTAGTAGGAAGCTTAATATATGCTACACTAACAAGACCGGATCTTAGTTTTCCGGTGGGAATTCTGTCACAATTTATGCATTGTCCGACAGAACAACATTGGGTTGCAGGACAAAGAGTTCTCAGATATATCAAAAGAACTATAAAGGAAGGATTATATTATCCTTTTACATCAGATATAAAGCTTAGAGCATATAGTGACTCAGATTGGGCAGGAAGTCAAGATGACCGAAGATCAACGCACGGGTATATGATATACCTAGGAGATAAGCTGGTAAGCTGGTGTTCGAAGAAGCAACACATAGTAGCTTTATCGTCAACAGAAGCAGAATACAAAGGACTGGTAGAAGCAGCGAAAGAAGTAATATGGATGCAGACTTTACTTAAAAGCATGGGTATAGATCAAAGTATACCGATCATACATGGGGATAATATGAGCTCGCTATATCTTGCAGCGAATCCTGTGTTTCACGCAAGAACAAAACACATAGAGATTCAGTATCATTTCCTAAGGGAAAAAGTAATGGAGAAAGAAATAGAAATAGTCTACACTCCTACGAAAGATCAGATTGCAGATATTCTGACAAAGAGCTTGGATGGAACAAAAACAAACAGATTCAAAGAGATGGCAGGAATAAAAGAAAGAAAGATATATGAAAGACCGGAAAAGGTCAAATTAGTGATTGAGGGGGAGCTGTTAAGGAAACACTCACGAATTTGACGCAACAGACAAAGAGAGAAACAGAATCTTCCGGAAAATCTATGCACAGGTGTACAGTATGCGAAGTTAGTGCGCGGTGTGCGCACAACAGAGCAATTAACCGCGGCGGGCGCGTGAGGCGCGCATAACGCAAATTGAAGATTGACAGCACAAAGGAGCGCCAAAGAAAGTGTATATATATACAGCAAGATTTGAAGAACAGAAGAGTGTATGCGCAAGAATAGAGATATAGACATAGAGAAGGAAGAGAGAAGACGCCATAGATCGCGTATGAGTGAAGAGAGATTTAGAAGTTCTCAGAAGACGCCATAGATCGCGTATGTACAGATGAATAACACAAGCCTGAAGTGTCGGGTCTTTTCATCTGAAGAGGGATGGTAATAAGAAACTACTCACTGTAGGAGAGTTTTTGTAACTTGAGCAAGAAGAAGCCAAGTTTACTTGTACACATCTTCTCTAATCGAAAACACATGTTCATGTGGATGTCTGCGCGTAATCTTTACTTAATCTGAAGCTATTTCGTGTTACGGTAGGAAGTTTTCGTTTATTGTTTACTGTCACGACTCATTACTAAACGTGCTTCAGTACCTTCTCTGTAAACGCATGTTTCGGTGAATAACAATTTACTCAGTAAACAATTTCCAGTAATTTTCGGTCAGTTACAGTTTCTCAGAAAACAAGTTCTTCGGTAGAACAACGAAGTATAACTCGTAGCAGAGTTCGAAGCTTTGTATGAGAGATAGCTCATCTTGTAGCTAGACGTCTCTACTTTAAGCTGATCACAATTTCCGGTGGAAAGGAGATGTACACACAGTACAAAAGTTAACCGGAAAGTAGCACTTCAGAACTGAGAAGTTTTTTCTTAAACTTCAGAAGAGTTCATTAAGTGGAGAAAGCTCACGAATCATTTTGGTACTTCTTGTATGTTCACTTGAAGAAATTATAACCAGAATAGAAGTTCATTTCGGTGAAGTTCCGGTACGACTACGGTGACAGTCCAGTGACAGTCTGGTGAAGTTCCGCTGGAACTTATGTCGAAGAATAACACAGTTAAAGCGACGTTAATTAGGCTGAGCTACTGTTGATTACAGAGGTGTTCTGAATCACTCTGGTTTAGCATTCTACTACGGTGGCGCGACAATTTCCGCAGGCCTGACAGAGTTCAAGCTTTGTCGCGAAACTCACCTTCAGGGCGAAAGTATTTCTGCAACAGTAGGCGTTAGAGCCGAAGTTTTCGCCAACAGTTATTACTGAATACCGCGGGAGGTGTGATTGGACCACTAAAATCTAGACCCCATTTCTGAAATGGTTCTAAAGGAAGTACTGGATGAAGTGGAAAGTAATGGCGTTGTAGTGGTTGTCCAGTTCTTTGACAGTTATCACAAGTTTTGATAAATTCCAATACATCTCTGTACATAGTTGGCCACCAAAGTCCACTTTGCAGAATTTTTCGGTGAGTAAGATCTGCTGCAAAATGTCCTCCTGTTGGACTTGAGTGAGCTAAATTAATGACTGAATTTACTTCGTGTGAAGGAACACACCGGAGTAAGGTTCCTGTATGATCTGCATAATAAAGTTCTCCAGCAACTAACCGGAATCTTCGACTAAAAACTGCAATTTTTCGGCGTGTAGCTGTAGGGACTTCAGAAGGTAGACATCCATCCGAAAGGAAGGTCAATAACTGATCATAATACGTAGTTGGTACTGGTTGGTTTGACAATTCCTCAGTAGTTGGTTCTGAAGTATACATGGCTGGCGTTGTATCATTTATACCAACCGGAGGTTCACCTGAATCTAAGCGTGACAAAAAGTCTGCTAAAGCATGTGAACTACCTGGCCGATGAATGACATCATAGTCGAATTCCTGCAATAGTAGAACCCATCGTGCTAGGCGGCCACCTATATGTTGCTGTCGAACCAAGTAAACAAGTGCAGCATGATCGACATGAAATGTAAATTTTCGGCCCAGCAAATAATGTCTGAATTTCTTTACCGAATACACTAGTCCTAAGCATTCCCTCTCAGTTACCGAGTAGTTCTTCTCTGCAGGTGCTAATCTTTTGCTAGCATAGTATACTGGTCTAAACCATTTATCTGTTTGTTGCATCAGTACACTTCCTATTGCTATATCAGATGCATCAACAAATACGTGAAATGGGTGATCCCAATCTGGTGGCTGTAAAATGGGAACCTGTGTTAATAACTGTTTCAGTCGATCAAATGCTATCTGACATTCCTGAGTCCATTCGAATTGCCTTGGAGTCTTGGAAATTAATTTGTTCAGTGGTATTGCCACATGAGCAAGCCACCGTAAATGCCTTCCATGCCATCTCACTTGACCCATAAATCGCATTACTTCCTTAGGTGTATTAGGCACCGGAGCTTCTAATACTGCTGAAATTTTATCAGGATCGACTTGAATACCCTGTGCCGATATGATGTGACCAAGTAACTTACCACATGAAACCGCAAACACAGATTTGTTTGGGTTTAAACACAATCTATATTCTCTACATCTCTGAAAGCAACATCGTAAATGTACCAGATGTGCGATCATCTTACCGAAAATTGAAAAATCGTCAAGGTATACTTGCATAAATGAGGTGAGATAAGGAGAAAATATCTCCTGCATGCATCTTTGAAATGTGCTTGGCGCATTCCTCAATCCAAACCACATTACTGTACAAGCAAAGACACCCCAATTTGTAATAAATGCAGTTTTTGGTATATCTTCTTCAGCCATTCTTACTTGATTACATCCACTGTATCCATCTAGAAATGAATACATCTCATGACCTGCTACTTTGTCAAGCATAGTATCCAAAAAAGGAATCGGAAAAGGATTCGGTACTGTTGCAGCATTTAATTTCCGATAGTCTACGCAAATTCTCAATTGCTTGTTTTTCTTTGGTACAATTACAATCGGTGAAATCCATTCCGCATGTTCTATTGGTACTATGAATCCAACTTTTAATAACCTATCAAGTTCAGCCTTTACCTGTGATGCATAATGTGGATTCATCCGGTAGCTGGTTTGCCTTATCGGTTTCGCTTCTGGTTTTAGCATAACTCTGTGTTGATAAATACGAGGATCCAAGCCCTTCATGTCTTTGTAATCCCATGCAAAGACGTCAGTAAATTCTTGGAGTAACTGAATTAAATCTGCTTGAAAGGCTTCAGGTAAATTTTGCTTTATCTTTACAGGACGAGGGTGATCTTCATCTCCAAGATTATAAGTAATTAACTGGTCTTCTGGAACATAAAATTGTTGATATTTCTCTGTATTAACTGATGGTTCGAGAAGTTGCTGTAGTTCATTACCGTGAATCAAAATGGTATCTTCCTCCTTAATTTCTTCGGCAATGGGTATTACTGTACATACTGAAGCATTCCAAGTATCTACCACAGACTGTAGATCAATAGTTCCTAATGTCATTAAATCAACATTATTCTTTAGAAATTCTTCTTCTTCGTCATCAGACAACCCATCTAACATATGGACTGGTTCGGCAAAATATGGTCGAGCATGTAACTCACAGGGTTGTATCGCATCTAACTTTACAATACATTTGCGATTTTTATCTTTGAACGTAAGTTCCTGGGCTGACCAGTCTTGAATTACCTTGGCTTGTTTCAACCAAGGACGGCCGAAAAGTAGATTGTAGTCTAGGGTGGATTCCGGCAATTCTAGAACAACAAAAGTCATCTTGAATGTTGTGTCTTGCACAGTTATGGGTATATCTCGGACCAGTCCTACTGGATGAACTCTAGATTGATCAGCCATCCTAACAAAGAATTGAACTGGTTCTATCTTAGTCCATCCTAACTTCTTACAAAGTGACGCAGTGGCAATATTCACGCCAGACCCCCCATCAATTAAAACTTGTGGGATTTGATGTTTATGAAACCATACCGTAATCAGAGGAACTGAGTGATCTACCGTAGAGTCTGGCTCTGGTTGTACTGTTGCGGTAGCCGGAATGCAAGCAGATTTTGTAGTAGACTGTTGTTGAAATTGTTGGCGTATTCCTGGTACTAATGCCAGTAATTGCCCGAAAGGCAGTGTGATGGATGCTTTTGACAATATATCCCAAGCTGGTTGCAATTGATTTGCATCTTCCTTAACTGTTGAAGATGAAGCTTGGTCTGAAGATGGTAATTCTACTGCAGATGATGTACCTGCTTCTGTATTGTCAGCACGAGCTTGTGTCGTATCCGGGGACTGGATTACTGGAGTAGGTTCTGGAAAAACAGGTGGTTCTACGGTGGTCCACTGGCTAGCTTTATGATACATTCTGTGTTGTTCACGTATCCCTGGTTCAAATAATTCTGCTGCTGGTTGCAATTGTTTACCGGAACGAGTTTGAACTGCTGCTGCCTGCGTCTCTACAGGTGTGATTGTTACCACATTGGTCATTGGGTTTTGACGTTCCTTCTTCCTTTGATCATATTCCGCTGCATCTCTACAGAATCTTCTAATATGGCCCAATTGTCCACAGAAATGACATCGAGGTGGTGGTAAATTATGATTTTCCGGTGGTGGTCCATTCTGCCAGCGCGGTGTATTGTAGTTGTTGTTCCTCTGTCCTCGATAATGTCGATACCCTTGTTGTTGATTGTTTCTCAAATGTGGGGGTACATATTGATTGGCTGGCTGCCCTTGTTCCTGAATAATTGCATTAACTGTTGCTGTTCCTTGTCTTCTGGCATTGTATGCACAATTCTCAGTGGTATGTCCCACAATGTTACAGATGGCGCAATAGGTCTGATTTAACGCACACTGGGCAGTAGTATGTCCTGAATTCTTGCAGGTGGTGCAATATACTTGCCTAGTTATATCTTCAGCCACATGTTTGTTTGTTTTTATCCATTCCAAATCCTCTGAAAATCCACCAACTTTGTTTTCCAACTGAAGGGTCATTGCGATAACTGCATCGAGAGTCATGGCTCCTACACATCTTATAATCATGATTTGCCTAAGTTGAGGAAGTAAGCCATTGATAAACCATTGTGTAATAACATCGTCTGGTAAATTAGCATGAGCCTGGGGTAACTGTCTTAAATGTGTTCTAAAAAGGGTAGCATACTCTTGTACAGTTTGATTTGGTTTCTGTCTGTTGTTCTGTAAATACTCAAAGATCTCTGCAGGATTCTTTTTCAGCCTGAATCGCTGCAAAAAAGCGTCTCGTACTGCTTCATAAGTACCGAAATGATTAATATCGTATTCAGTAAGCCATCTTGCTGCTTCATTCACAAGTGTAGATTGAAAAACAAATGCTTTATATGCCAGATCCGGTGGATGATTGAGGACAGCGTAACTGATTTCAAAGGTGCGTACGTGAGCATCTGGATCATCTCCTGGAAATCCACTAAACTTTGTGTATGTTACTCCCGTTGGAGCCAATCTGGGTTGACTTAACTGTCGTTGCGGTTGTTCATTCATCGTAAATGTATTATACACTCCTTCTGTATTTCTGTTTTGAGTTTCTGAACTACCGGAATTTGTTTCACCAAATGGCACGCTTTCCGGTGCAATTAGCTTACTTACTATATTGCGAATTTCTGTTTCAAATAGTCTTCCTTCCTCCTTGATATCCAGAGTAGGAGGACTTGCTTCCAAACGTTGTAGTTGAGCTGAAGATTCAGTCGAAAGTGCTGAATCGTCACCGAAAAACTGTGTTTTTCTTACCGAAATTCCACTGGAAGGATTCGAAATTGTGAGTGGATACAGTGTAGATTCGCCTGTATTAATTTCCTTCCCTAAAGTGTTTCTAATCGTATCTGAATCTATTTCGAAAACTTTTAGACTAGATTCCAACTGCGTCTTGGTAGGTTCCAAAATTGCTGTATTTTCGACAGTCTGCACCGTAGTAATACCAGGCAATTCTAGAGATGTACTACGTTCTACCGTAATTTCACCGGAATCAGTGTTATCGTTCGTCACTTTTTCGACAACTGGGTCAGGTCTAATTGCACTAGTACCTCCCAGAGTTGTTCTTAATACCCCTAACTGATGATTCTTGGGATACTTTTCACCTGATCGAGTAATCGGCATGTAGCATTTCCGTACTGATCATATAGTATTACGAACAGAACAGTCTTGCAACAATCTGATTCTGTTGCTACTGTCCTTCCAACAAAATTTAGTTTGAACAAAATACCAGGCAATCTTAATGCCACATCCCCAGCAGGATCGCCAATGTTAAACGATAATACTTCTATCCAACTTTCGGAAGAGTATTATCGGGTCCTCGGGTTCTTGGGAGTGGTAGGGGTCTGTTAAACAGAGGCCCTGTACTATTTTCCCAATTCTTCACACAATCATAAATACTTCCTCACGTCTTAGCACAGTGG